>VWZF01004482.1:240887-281608 GCA_013396755.1 Sclerurus mexicanus | reverse complement strand
CTTTCCTTCCTTTCCTTCCTTTCTTCCTTCCCCTTTTCTTTCTTTCTTCCTCCCTTTCTTTTTCTTTCTCTCTCTCCTTCTTTCTCTCCTTCTCTCTCTCTCTTCCCCACTCCATCCCTCTGTCCCTTTTTTCCTCCATCCTTCCTTTCATTTTACATTCCTCTTCTCATTCTTGTTAGAGATTTTAGACTTTTCAGATGCAGCCCCATGGCATTGCTGACAATAGATTGTAGTCTAACTTTCCTGCTATTACCATTAGAAACATATTATGCATATGACTGTACTTGCCTCCTAAAATATCTCATCTTCTAAGATGTGTCTAGAAATCTCACCTCCCATGTGAGCTGTCTGCCCTGAGAGCAGTATGCACCTAACAAAGAGATAAATGGCTGTAAAAAAGCTAAGAGGATTTTAGAGCGTATCAGGTTCTGCTGTTTATAAATTAAATTTGTCAAACTTCAGATTTGCATTTTTCCTTTTGTTTGAACCAAAAAGCCTCTAAAATACAGTTAAAAAACTTAAAAATCATCCCTCAGAAAAAGTACTGTTTTAAGTTTAAGATGAATAGTTGAATCTGAAATTCAGTATTCTGGATGTGCAAACAGGATTGACTTTGTAGGTTAGATGAAAGGAAAGGGTCTTTATTGACATGTGCAGACAACAGAACTTCTTGTTCAAATCCTTAGCCTTTAACCACTTGAAAATCAGGCTAATGAACTATAATAACAGAAAAAGGATTGTCTAGAAATAAAAAAAGATTTTAAGCAGAAATAAGGATGAGTTTGAGAATACTGTTAAAGCAATTTTAAGCAAATTTCAAGCAATGGGATGAGAGCAGTCTCAGTAAAAACCATTACATGGATTTCAAGTGCCCTTTTTTTGTCTAATTGCTAGAGAGATGAGGTTTCAATGAATACCCAAATTTGGTCAAAACTTCTAAAAGTCTTGGAGAAAAGCATAAAATTTTCAATGTACAGATGTATAGCAAGACAGTGAGTTTGACCAATCAAAATAAGAGGTTGTTTTAGCTTCTGTGTTAACTGGGCTCAGGTTCTGGGACAAAGCCATGACACAGCTAACTGACATAACCTCAAGTTTCAGTAATCCTCATATTGGCTTGCCTTTTGCTTTTGGTCATGTTAATTATCCCACTTCCCTGAGAAACCAGACAGACCTCATGTATTCTAATCCTATTTCTTGTCCCCAGGTGTTCAAAGTCAGTGTATTTCACAATCACTAGGAGTATGGATTTATGCATTTTAATTACAATTTTGAAAATAGATTTTTTTTTTTTTTTTAGCACAGATGTTTTCTCAGGACAAGTTTTCTGGGTGAGCTTGTGTTTCTAAGATGTCTGACCTGACTGTCAACAGCCCAGAGAAGAACATCTTCCCCATTCCTCACTATACCGAAGCCTTCATCTGACATTGCACATTTGTAATATCCTTTAATGAGCATAGAAGCATGTTTGTCCATTGGTAACCAGCAGATTGGTTCATATAAGATTGCAATATGCTTCTGCATTGCAGATATATATTTGCAGCCCATCTATACAACTGAAAGACAGCACATGCAAAGCTATACAAAGAGAAGTGGAACCATATGAAAAGAGGATATTAATTTCTGACAGGTATCCCAGGGCACAAATAAGGCCAAAATGAGATTCTGCTATATATTTTGAAATTGGCCTCATTTGCATGCTTTTGTAATAGAACATTGTGCACTAGGCTGTAACTGTGAATGATTTCTGCAATGCACCAGGGCAGTGTGTTAATTCAGTACAGTTAGTTAAATTCTGGGAAGGAAATCAAATTCTGCAAATGTTATTTTCTCCCACAAACACCAAAAATTGCTCCATCTGCAATACATACTTAGTGTCATTTAGATACACTATCCACTTTTTGTCAGGTTCCCTGATTAGGCTGTCTTTTCTTTTTGCTAACCTTAAGGATGACCTGTTTCTGTTTCCTACTTCATGACACTTATAGAAGCTGAATAGAAAATCAAAAGCAAGAAAGGTGTTATTATCAAGGCACTGCTGTTTTTCAACTTTTCTCTTGTTTTTCTTCTGCAAACAGCAAGGCGCCAGAAAGCATCATTTGATAGACACTAAAACATGAAGAGCAGACATCTCATCTACATTTTTACGAAGAGTAAACAAGTGGGACATTGATGTAAAGTGGGTATTAAACTTCCTACTCCTTTCCTTCCCTCCACATGCATTGTTTACTTCTACAGTTTTGTAAGGGAGGAAAGGTTGGGTGAGGATTTTTTCTTTTGTGGTCTTTTTATTTACCTCTTTTTTTCCCCCTGCAAGCCTGATATTTATTTTATAAACAATTAACTATTTGAGAGTCCAAGTTTCTATAATTTCCTTCTACTTTAATGGAAAGGCTTCTAAGCTGTCTTTCTTGAGAAAGCAAGTGATAGTGAAGAAATGTGGCTGCTCTTAACGTAGCCTGGTAGTTCCCTGTATCTGGAGCTCAAGTGAGGTGTGACTCCAAACTGTATAGACTGTTTTACAGTGGCCTTACCTTGTGACACGTGCTTTGCATTGCTAGTATGAGTGACCCAAACCATCATCCACACCTTCTACTCTCTAGCTTTGCACTCAGAGTATTACTCTACACAGCGTTTCCACTAGTGTTGAATCCTTGTTACTGTTATTTCTATGATCTGCTTCTGTAGGAAGTGCTTCCCTATTTCTAGCAGTAGATTCATGGATATCCAGAGGAGATGGCCGAAACAAAAATCAGTCTTGCTGTGCATAAAATCCTTCTTCAGAATATTATAAAAATTCGACTTTTTTTTCCCAACTGTTCCCTTTGGTGCATGCTTGAAAGAGTCTGAGCCAGGAAATGGAATAAGCTGTTGCAGCTATGGCAGGTATATTCGGTGCAGTAGAGGTAGCATGACAGGGCCCTATTACAGTAAGTAATACAATTCCAGAAATAACCAATGCGGAACATATTGCTTCTGCTGCACATGTCAGGAAATGGACTTTGATCGATGTTGTTGCAACACAAAACCACATACTAAAACTTTCTAATTATGATGACAATGTAAAAGTATAGATGGTGTTCACTGGCAGTGTTCATCACCTTTATAATTAATGAATGGACAGTGCAGATTAATTCTGCATGCTCTTCAGGTTTAGCCATTCTTTCTAGTTGCTGCCATCAGCATATATATAAGCAATAAGGCACAAGAGAGGGCCTGGTTCTCAACACCTCTGAAGTGTTAACAGGCATTCTCAAGGGGAGTGATTATCTCATGATAACTGCACCACCTGGAGCTACCATATTGCTGCTATAAAAATTCATTAATGTAAGAGAAAAACATGTGCTTTTGTGCTAGAGGATGGAGTGAGGAGTTCAGACTGCTAAAGAACAGGAGTTCTAGTTTCAACTCCATATGAGAATATTCACTGGGCTACTCTAAAGCTTTCTCAGTTTTGTAAACTAAACCACTACTTTAGCAATACTATTGCAGAAGCCTAATATGATAGTCAAAAATTAAAAAGAGATGGCACAACCATCAGAGAACAGAAAGTCACATACCTCAAATTGCCTTCTCAGGGGGAGTATCTCAGTTGGCAAAAGATATTCTACACACAGTTTGTCAGAATAAAAAGCACAAGGAAATTACAAATCAAATTAGATAGGAGTGTCTATAATTTTAAATTTTAAATAGACTAATTTCTGCTCAGCAATGCATTTAGAGTATAATTAGTTTGAATTTATCAGAAAAGTATGGAATTAAGTACATGGGAATACAATAACTCATTGTCTGCTGTTCTCTATGATAATGTACCAAACTGTTATCTCATACTCTAATGACTTTGATGTTAATGGAGTCGTACACTCTGCGTGACCTCTTCAGCAGTGGATGGAAGTGTATGTGCTTTTTCTGTCCTTCAGGTTTTATGCTTCGCTCTCAAATTTCCCACTAATCTTTTATCTTTGCTCTGCTTCATTTCCTCTTTAGTGGGAGGGCAGATTTTATTTAAATTAAGAGTTTCAGTTCTACAATTGTAAGAATAATTTCTTGGATTTTAAAATCAGTAAATTTTGGAGAAACTGCTTACTTACTGCTGTTGTAACCATTCATGCCCAAGAGTGATTCTTGCTCTTTCAGAGAGGTTTATCCATTTAATGAAATTTGGCTTGTCTGCCACCCAAACACAATAGGAGACATGCAAAAAGCACCTTTACTAATCTCCTTTTGCTTACTATTTTCTTTGTTGTCTGTGCTTATCATGTGCAGCACAAGATGGATGTAAAGATGAACATTACTCAGACTCTGTAGATTGTTGTGGCAATCATGTAGACAGAAGACTGTGGCCCAGAGAGTGCTAAGAGGCTACAATTGCACAGAATGATTTAATTTACAGCTGTTTTCTACTCACCATATCTTCATGGTGGTTTGTCAGCACACAAAAAGTTAAGGTGAGCTCATCCTTGGGAGAACTTGAAGACTGCTTGTGCAGTACCTCTTAGACATTTGGAGTCCAGTTTTAGGGCATAAAGAATAGGAGGCAGTTAAGTTTTTTCTTCTATTATTTTGTTTTTCATGAGTGTACAAGACACTGTGAAATTTTAACTTCCCTGTTTAGACTCAAAGTATCTGAGTTCTGAAAAATACAAAGGTGTTTATGAGACAGCACCTCCTTTTGCTGGACATCAGCTTATGGCACAACTGAAATGTATCCACTACCTGTGTCATATCATAGCTTTGTGGCAGGAGAATGATATATTGTTGCTGACATAACAGCAGCAGTTCTTGAATGATTATATAACCGTATACACAGTGGTGGCCCAGACAGCTTCCTTTCTGTGGTGCAAGGATGGCTGAAACAGAAAGCTCTTCTGTTAAGACCACCGAGATTATGTTTTTGTAAATGGAACTGTGTTTTTATCAATGGTGATGAAATTACATAATATGAAGCACTTTATCACATTCTGAGAGTACAGGAAACCATGATAGAGAAGGGACTCAAAAACATCTTGTGCAACATGTTATTTGGTTCCCCAGGTGACTGTATGGAAAGACCTGTGAAGATACATTTTTGCAGATTTCAAGTACTACCAGAATTTGCTGGGATGATCTCTGTGGCTGTTAGCAGCTAATGCAAAAGAGAATAACTGTATAACTGTGCAAGTTTGCACTTGAGAGCGTGGATACTGTTTATACCCTTTGGGTTGCGCAAGTCAAAAGTCTGGTTTTTATGGATTGATCTAGTTCACTATTCTGGCTCGGATTGTGAGAAGTAACTATATAAAACACAGTGCCAGAGTAAGTACTCTGCAAATTGGTTTTATGTTAGATATAGTCTAGGAGCATCAGCAACTCCTTGTCACTTGCTGACCCCACCAGTTGTCCAATTGGAAATCTAATCAAAAGTAAATACTGTTCAAGATCTTCATGCAACTTTACTGTTATGCTCAGGATTGGAAAAAGGACTGAAGAAGAGACATGGGAGTGCCTGTAAGATTGGTACTGACAGGGGTTAAATGAGCCTGCAGTACTCTATAGGGGGCCAGGCATCAGCAGGAACCTGTCCATCTGTTTAGTTTCTCAAGATTGCTGTAGAGCAGCTGTGCCTTACCACTGATGTCCAAAGGAATAATTTCTTATAAATTCAGTAAGTTAATATGCAGGAGATTCGGCTTTTCACCTTTCTTCCAGGATATTTACAGACAAGCTGATTTAGACTGCCACAGGGTCACTTAGAATTGGTCCTTGTTTTCTATATTTTCCGGCTTCTCACTACACAAGGAACTCTGCAGCTTGGAAATATGACATTAAGTGATGCCTAAGGCATAGTACAAAGGTAGTATCCAGTAACCAAATGTGATAAATTACTAATGCCAGCCAATCTTCATGGGTTTGTTGTTTCACTCTGTTACTGTTTTACATTTTTATAATGTCTAAGATAGTCTAGACCTGCAGACTGTGTTGCCTCTAAATGCCACTGCATAGACAAAATAAGTCAGATAATTTACTGCATGACGTTTATTCTTCCCAAATTTTTAGCCTGACTGATGCTATTAGTTTCTNTTTGTTTTTTTTTTTTTTTTTTTTTTTTTCTTCTCCTTTTTAAGAAGTGTTCAGTCTTGGCCTGTGAAATGCCATTTTGTTAAAAATCTGACACTTGAAGCTTTCACATGCTAGATTATATGGTTCATGAGTACCGCTGGGTGAGTTTTCCTTCATTGTGTACTGTAGCTCATGGTGAGCTTCACAGATCTTGAACAGCTCTGCCTGTGATGGATGTTAGTACATTTTCTTAGTGTCTGCCTTTGGTTAGTTTCAAAACATGTCAGTCTATGTAGCCACAAACTTAGGTGTTTATGTGGACACCAGGAAGAAAAATATGAATTCTCCTGCTCTTTGTCAGATTTTGCCTCTAGGAAGGCCAAAGTGCCTCCTGGACATAGAGATAGGAATTGCTGATATTGAATTCATTCATACTTTCCGAACCTCCATGCCTCCATGCCCCTCTCTGCACAAAGAGTATGATAGTATTCACCCCCAAAGAGTTTTCAGATTAATAATTTTAAGGAAAATTACCAGTGAGGTTGCTTCAATGGAGTCTGAATTCCTGTGTTATTCCTGAACATGGGCCCCCAGGAGACTGGTGAAACCCTTGCAGAGAGCATATGCTGCATATGTCTGTTTCTAGATCAGCCAAAAGTGAGAATAGCATCGTAGTATAGTTCTTGAGACTGAAGTCTGTACATCAAGTGACAGGATAAAAGCCATTTAATGTGTACAAGAGCATTCCTGCATATTCTTGAGCACCATCTGCTGGCATTTTCTCATCTAACCAGTATTTGCATAATTGGAGGCATCTCTATTTATAGAATGTGCCTGAAAGAAGCAGGAGCTGAAGCCCTCAAGAAAATAAAGCCTGTTTCTTCAGCATGCTTGGAAAGTGGTCATACAGTAAAGGTCTGGAAAGAGCTTTGGAAAAGTCTGCAAGGTGATGCATGAAAAAGCCCTAAATGCAGCATTTGTACAGAGGTAGGCAATGCCTGGAGTAAGAATTTTGACATTGCCAAACTCTTTTTTTTTGCAGCAGGTGATATATCAGCCATCGTCTACTGCCAACATGGTGCCAGGTCAAGGAAAGGGACTGTAAGGGTTTTTCATCAGAGTTTTTGTATGAGTTACTCAGCAGTAGAGGTGCTAGATTGGTTTAAGACTCTCCTGAGAAAACTTTCAGAAAAGCATGTGAGGATGAGGGCAGGAGAGATGAAGGGAGGAATAAGATGTTAACATTAACCTATTTTGTCTCTTTAATGTGTGGGTATTCAATATCCTCTTGTGTCCTCTTTCAAGACCTAGAAATCCAGTACAGCCTACAAAACACGTGTGAAGAGATTATCTCTACTATAGCCAATAATAAAACATATAAACCCACCTGAATTAGCTTTTAAATAACTAGCCCAGGTGCATATATCGATGCAGATCTGTGAAGTCTTCAGAGTTTTCCCAATAATTTGGCTGTTTGCCCTTAGCAAGCACTAGTTCTAACTAGTGCCTATGTGGCTCACCAACGGTTTAGTCTCATTTCAGGAATGTGGTAGTCCTACATCAACCAACAAGAGTTATTTCTATACAAGCTGCTGTTATATATTTGTGTGTTTTTATTATTTTAGCACTTGTAAAGTCTTCAAATGTTAAGAATGTTATCCTGAGTCCTGTGATGGTATAAGGACTCCTTAGTGGCACCTCTATTTTGTACTTAGGATTTATAGAAAGGAGTGGAAAATGAAAAAGGAAACACAATGCAGTGAATGATGTGTCCCACAGAAGCTATTATTTTTACTAAGGTTCCCTAGAGTTCAGTGAAGTGTCAGACATTGCTTTGCCCTGCTCTATCCCTTGGTAGTTTTTTACACGGATACAAAATGCAGATGTTAGAATTTTCAAAGGTACCAAAGAATACAAGACCTGAAGCAACCATAGCTCAAAAATATTTTTTCAGGTGTCTCTGAAAAAGTTGAGTTCTGGTAGAATATATAAACATGAGGAAAAAATATGACATAGTCAATATGCAAAATACCAAACCACTAACAATGATTTTAGACCCATTATTCTTTTTGATGCAGCTCCCTGTTTCAACTACAAGGGGTGTCTACCTCTCCTCAAGAGCTCAGTGCCTTTCCTGAAAGCAGAATGAGTACTGGCATTCAATATGATTTTGTATCCAAATGATAATGTAGCTCCATTCAGCTTCATTTAAAAAGAATTTTTATTGAACTAAAAGAATATAAAAAATATGTACTACATTCTTATTCATACAGCTATGGCATATGCAAGTTTAGGTGCCTTTACAAGCTATGTGCTTGTGCTTTTTTATTAACCTGGTGCGGTGAGACCTAGCAGTACATTTTCCATTGACAGGGAGGATAGAGTAACCCATTAAACCTAAGCTTTTTAACTTCCTTAAATTTCAGCATAAAATGCTTTTTAAAAAAACATTAATAAGTACATTCAGAATAGTGCCTTGTTTATCAGAAACAAAATTACAACTGAAATTTAGCCTAATTTCCAATCCCAAATTCTCCTTTTTTTTTTTTTTCCAGTCAGTCGTTTTTCTTTCCGGTGTAACATGTCACTGTGAGGAACTGCAGCAAGTCCAACTAGTGATTAAGTTTAAGCTAAATCTTTAGTTTGAATTCAAATCCTTCACACAGCTCTCAGGTTTTGTACCTTTTTCAGTGAATAATCTATTCTGCAGTTCTGAGAGGAAAGTACTTTTACATTACTGTTTCTGTGTATATGGAGAAGTGTGGAAGGGTACAAGCAGCATCAGTATTGTTTATAATTCTTATCACTGGTAAGTAAGGAATATTAAGCTCTGATGCCTTTAGCCTTCAGATATAACAGTTTTCACAAACCAATTTATAGTATCTTGTCCTGGGGATTTTATGTAGAGATTTTAATGTAACAAAATAAAAAAGAAAAGTAGATTAATGGTCTTATTACACCTGAATTTCTCAGTAGTACTATTCACTTAATGCCTTCTTTACTCATTTTTGCCTAATCAATGTAGAACCGTGGAGTACTGTGTGTTTGTACCAATTTTCTTGCTGCTGAAGGAGCACTGAAAGTTTGTTACAAATACAGGTTTTCCGTGAGAAAAAGGAAGTCTTTTCTAAATGGTATTGATGGATGATAACTGCTTAAGTGGATATCATTAACCCCTATGTGTGCAATGAGAAATTTGCATCCAAGACTTAAGAAATAGCATTAAATTAATGAGCTTGAAACCAAACCAAACAAAGGAAAACCAGGTAAGAGAGCAATCAAATTTCCATTAAAAGGTTCTAATTAGCGAAGTGGTGAGACAACACTAATATAAGCCTATCTGGAACTGTGGCTTTTTACAAGTGCTGAAATGAGGTCTGTGTGCCATGTCAGTTCCTATCAAGAGGGTAAAATAGAGGTTAAGATCAATTTAGGTGGACCACTCCCTGTGCTGACAAAGGCCACAGTCATAGAGGTGCTCCATAAAACTACGTGTACTGTAAAGCAGTGGGTCCAGAATCTGCTTTTTCTTCTTATAAGAAGAGTATGGCTTGTAACCTTATGTCAACTTCAAAGACATTTTGTCAGCATAACATAGCTTCTCTGTCTGCCTTTTAAGGTAAGGCAGTAAAAGTTTTTTCTGACTTGACAATCCTCAGACTTCCCAGCCTTTCGGTTTTCCCTCATTTGAGAGGAAAGCTTCTCAAACTTCTAGAGAAGTTGAACATTTTCTCACCAGTTTAGAAGGTGTCTCCCTTATTGCAAACAATAGACAGTTAAAGAAAATTCAACAACCTAATGCTACAATAATAGAAAAAGAAGACAAACGTATTAAAACCTAAGAAATTGTGGCAATTAATACTGCTGACTATTGCCAGCACTATAAGACAAATCTTAAAACAGTTAAAAGTTACATTACATAACTCAAGACTGATGTTGCCTCATTGAAAAGGATTGGAATTAATGAGAAGCCTCATGGTGTGTGCCAGCATCATCGGAGGCAAAGACCGGACTGAAGCTCAGGTGTACATAATTTAGAATTGTCACACATTTTTCTGCACACATAGCTGACTATTCCCTACACCTCAGTGTCCAAAACCAGATCCATACTGGGCAGAAAATCTTTAAGCCAGGTGTCATAGACTAGTTGTGTCCACCTTACCCAGAAGTCAGCCCTAGGGCTCCTCTGATTCCATGTGGTGTCCTGTGTGGTCCCAAAACAAAACTTTAAATTGTGTGCACTAGTGGGGTTTTTTGGTTGACTTTTCTTCAGATCAGAATGTACCAAATCCTCGAAGGCAGCTGTGTCTTCACCCCATGGAGGTGAGTGTGCACATTGCATTCACTGAGTAGTGGCAAAGCCACAGCAAATGACCTATTGGTGCATCCGTGAAAATGTGCCAGTTTTAGCAGTGTTACAGGATATCTACATGCCAGTAGAGGGGGTCAGCATAACATAAACACTTCACACACATAAACACCTAAGTTTGTGTTTATGTAGACTGAAAGACATGGTCCACTTAAGTTCTTCATAACCTCTATACTAAATCATAAAGAGAAATTAGCATGGCATGCAGACTTCATTTTGGCATGCGCAGAATATTACGTTTCTAGATTGGCTTATATGATTTTCTTAAGAGTAGCTGGTGTGTAAGGTAGCCTGGGAAGTGGGGACACTGTGTTGAACAAAAGGAGGTTAGCTGCTATGGGGTGCAAGGTGAACCTTAACTCCTGGAGAAGGGAATGCTGATGGAGTTCCCAAGAGACTTGTGAGCTGGGAAAGAACATTCCAGCTAAAGTAAGAGCCTAAAGTAAGCTTGGTTAGTGAGATACAAGGCTAGCAATGGGAAAGAGATAAGTGTCTCTCTACATTCATGGTACCCAAAACCTGTCATGTCTCTGAGTCCTTCTTCTTGGTCCTTTCTGGTTCCCATCCTTTAGTCCTATGGCTGCTGTTCAACCATCTCTCCAGTTGTCTTTTTCTCCCACAGTGCCACATGGCATGTCCATTGCAAAATCAAGTTGTGCTGCCCTTCTTCTTCCACACACTGTGAAAAGGAGGAGATTATTTTCTTTATCCACAGTCTTGGAGTAAAATTCATCTATATTTAGTCTGCTGAAGAGTGTTGAATGGCTCTGGAAAAAAAATCCCTGTCAACCTTACAGCTAAGCACAAATGTAGTTGTAAGCATGTTATATGTAGAGTTTGGGCAGAGGGAGATTTGGGCTGGCAATGAGCTTTACTGCATTTTAAAATAAGGTTCTCGCCATGGCAACAATCTGTTTCTGTGTCCTGATCTGTCCTATCAGGGTTTTGTCACTGAACCTCATCTTGAACCTGAATGACAAATTCTCATCCCAAATAAGCAATACAGAGAACAGAAAGGTTCTCATGATCTCTTACCCTTTCTCCAAATAATATATTCTGTATTCCAGTAAAAGCAAGTTGCAAGTATCTCTGATCTGCTCCAGAAAATCAGTGTTCTTTGGGGAGGAAAACTAATTTTTCTAGCTCCTCTGTCTTTGTCTGGAATTGGAAAAGATCTCAAAGATCACTGAGTTTAATTGTTATCCCAGTGCTGCCAAGTCCACCACTAAATCATATCCCTAAATGCCAGATCTACACATCTTTTAAATACCTCCAGGTATGGTGACTAAACCACTTCCCCATGCAGCCTCTTACAATCCATGGCAATCCTTTTGGTGAAGAAATTTTTCCTAAAAATGTGTGATCATACTCATCTTCTGCTCTCCCATACTCCTACTGAGTACTCGGTACTGACATGCTTTATGGAATTCCTCTCATTTATTTAGGGAGGCAGTGAGGGTGCACAGAGCCCTCTCAGGTGCAGGGAGACATTGGTTCAATGTGGTTTGTTTTTTTTTTTTTTTTAAGGTCATTGTTCATTGATCAGGGAGCACATTTTTCATGACATAATGGGTGACATTATTTTCCTCTGAATTTAACAGTTCTTGAAAGCCATCACTGCCCTGTAGGCTACAAATGGGATGTTACTGATAGATTTGTTTCATTGGATTCCTTCTGTAGAAATCCACTCTCCACCTGCAACAATGACTTACTAAGCAAGAGGAATGGGAATGGGTTTTATGCTGATGCAGGTTTAAATGTTAGTACAAAGCCTTCCAAGCAAAGACACATCACTGTGGAAACCTGCTGTTTAGTAGATCTTTAGAAGGCAAGGTAACCATCAGAAAATGCTACAGTTCGGTGTCACAAAAGTAGCCTCAATTTATGAGGCTTAATCTTGCATGCAATGATTCATGAGTAGCCCATAAAAAAAAAAAGAAAAAAAAAAGGTGACTCTGCCATGGTGAAGTAAGTTCAAGGCTGCTGTGAAGTGGGGAAGAATAATCTTGGTGGATGAGAGAAGAGAAATGAACTTGTATCAAGGAAAATTCAGGCTGAATTTTAGAAAGACCTTTTAAATGGTAGAAGTAGTGAAACACTGCAATAGATTTTCTGGGGCTGATATGGATCTGCAGAACTGGAAATCTTGAAGAAATGATGAGTCAAAAATGCATGAGATAGGACATCACTGAAGTTGATACTGACATGGCATAGGACAGGTTGGATGATTCCCTGAATTTCCTTTAGACTATTTTTGTCTAAGAGTGTGGTTTTTATTGCATGGCACTTGACATTTTATGCTTTGCTTGTAGTGCTGCATTCTGGAAACAAGGACTAGCTGTCACTTTACAAGTTTCTAACTGCTGTGATTCTGAAGATGAATTCCAAAGTGTGGTCAATCAATGAGAGATAAAATAAATCCAAATGGAGAGAGAGAAATTTTAAACCAGGCCTGTGGTTTGTGAATACTTTGTAATGATAAAATTACAGAAATCCAAACTATAGAGGAACTTCTCACTGGTGAGCATTACATACTGTCCTGACACTTACATTCCAGTAAGAATTAAATTTTGCTAGAAGCTGAGATTTTTAAGGCTTCCCGCTGCCTGAAAAAACATGGAGGCTGTTTTCTATGCTATTTATTTATCCCTTTTCCACCAGGAAAATACTTTTACAGTCATTACAGCAGTGCTTTAGAGTGTTTAATATAATTGAGATGCTGTAGGCAGCAGAAAAAAATTGTGTTTTGGAGGTGGAGTTCCCAAAGGAAACTGAGTTCTGGCTCCAGCTACATTTTCTTGCTAGAATCCTGCTTTTTAGATAAATGTCAGACAGGAGTTTGGAGCTGAAAATAGAAGCAGATGATGAAAATAATTCTAATCGTTAAAGCAAGACACAGAAACAGCAGAATAGGAAAGTGGTCCTAGGTGAAGCTAATAAATCCATGTTTGACAGCCAGATACATTGGAGTGTACAAATTATATGCTTTTATCCAGGGAGATTTTTTGAGCAAGATTAAGGTTCTAATGTGATGGCTGTCTTGTGACAATTAGAAGGAACTGCTTTATTCGTTGCAGTGAGAGGGCACTGAGCTAAGGTCACTGAGTGTTCAGTCTTCCACATTGCACTTGAATCACCTTCAGTAGCAAATTGCATGCTTCACTTTAAACAAGAAAATAGAAGCAAATCACAATAGCTGAGAAAGAATGGAAGCGTGCACAGGCACTTCTGACTGTAGATGAACACTGAATGTCATGCTAATAGAAAGAATGGCTAAAAGACAGAAAGAAATAAAAATGACATGTCCTATTTACATTTGTTTGTGTATTTGAAAATACAGTTGCTTTTATTCTTATGTTATTGCTGAGATACATGGATCTTTAAGTCATAGAAACATAACAACACATGAAATGCAACCCCACCTTCCCCTATACCCTCCATTTCAGCGATTAAAGTAGTTTGGATACTCTGATGTTTTAAATTCTAACTCCTTTGTTGTGGTTTTTATGCTGGCTTTGAAGGTTACTTTGTAGCTTTTTTGTATTTTCTTTCCTAATAGTTTTATCAGGATATGCTTCTATTACAGCTAAGGCACTTAAAGGAAATACATTATTTAAATGTGAAATGGAAAGAGAGAAAATGTAAGACTATGGCACATTTTTCTTTGTCATTCAGAGACATAATAGAACAACTCAGAAGACAAAAAAATAATGAAAGTGGGAAACTGCATACTCTCTTGGCTTATCTGCTGGCCTCATCCAGATGTGGTCCTTCCACCTTTAACCAGCACCAGCTTTATTTTCAGAATACAAACAAGTAAGTAGCTTATATCTATATATTATGAAGGGGGAAAAAAGTAAGTCACTGATATTAAAAAATGGCTGAACAAACCTACTGCTTCTGACAGTCACAAAGGGTCTTTCTTTCTAACTGCTTCCATGCATTTATACTATGCCAACCATTCTCAACCCAATTCATTTTATTATAATAATAATTGTTCTTTATTGCAGTAACATATAAGGATTCCAAATAGGGGGCAAGACCCTATTATTCTAGGCACTATCCATGTGCATAATAAAACCATCTCTGCTGTAAAGAGCTTATGATCTTGATATATGACAAGGCACAACAGAAGAAGAGAACAAACAATTGCATGGGAGGGATGGAAGAGAAGCTATCAAGAAAGCCAATACATAGGGTGTGCTAAGTAGCAGTGTCAGAACACTAACTGATTAGCTATTGTCAAAGGCTTTGTATAATCTGTAGAAATAGTTTTTCATTGTGCCTTCTATATCACTTTGTTTCCAGTTTTTAAAATGCAAATATGGTTGCTACACCTCTTGAATAAACTGCTGTGTGGAAGTGGGGGAAGGAAAACTGAAAGATGGGAATTGTGTAGGTTCTCTAAGGATAAAATACAACAATAGGTAATTTTGGTGCCAACTATACCTGATACCTGTACCCAAGTATGTTAAAGAAATGTACTATTATTCTAGTCTTAAGATATCCTAAAGGAAAATGGAATCACTTTTGCTGTTAATACCTTTGCCATACATCTGTTGCAAATATGAAAAAACATATTCATGTGCATTTTGTTGGTGAAGTATTTTTTTTTCTTGTTTAAGAGTTTTTAAATAGTGAACATCACAATTTGGATTCATGGTAAAAGGGGTTCGAAATAGCTTCCTTGGCTGAAATGCAGGGATCTCAATTTTCACTTCCAATTCTTGAATTACATGATCATAACATCCCTTCGCAGAACAGAGTTTATATAGATTTTCTATAATATACATGGGTGCTAGCATCCTGTAAATTTTCTACAAGTCAATTATTATGTGAGCATATCAATGAGAATGTATGACCACAGAAAATGTGAAAGTAGAACTAAAGACAGCTGAAATTTTTTTGGCTCAGCAAAACCTTTAGACATATTGTAAGTATTGGCAGTTCCTTAGTTTAAGCTACTAAATGTGATGCTTCAGAAGTATTATTATTTGCTTCTTTGAAGGGAAAAAGAAGTTGTGGTAAAAAATATGTGGTAAACAAAATAAATTAATATGCCAAAAATAGGTGCCATTTAACAATATTTCTCCAAGATGTATATACAGAATGAGTATAAGACTATAAAGTCCTGGCTGGGCTAGGAGGAATTGTGCTCACTGGAGCAGTTTTGTGATGCCTTGCAAGTTGTTCATGTTCATGAGAGTTCTGAAACTACTCTAAATTTTGCTGTAGTTTTTATTTTTGCCCAGACAGCACTGCCTGTTCCACACTGACACATGTGCATTTTGTCATCAGCCACCCTGTTAATGATGCTGCCAAGAGTCTTCATGCCATATGAAACTGTACAGTGATTGTAGAAATACTTGGGGTGCCTAACATGTACTGTCAGAGTTATTTTGGGTGCCTAATGTTGAAATGTACTGAGTATCTGTTGGCTGTGGAGTGGGAATACCAAGCCAGGTGCTGTGGTTGCAGCTGCCTCATGGAGAGGAGGATGCTTCTGGGAGCTGGCTTGAATGTGAGAAGATTGAAGACGCCAAAGTGACTGCAGAGCTGAGGAGATAGTGTGGCTCCCAAGGAGACATGGCTGTGGTGGTAGTAGTGAGCAAGGTCCATGGGTCCAGTTTTTAATGGCCAAACGTGGTCTGAGCTGCTTTCAGGAGAGCATTGGTTGAATTTATACAGTTAATAACCTAACTAGGCTGGGGGTGGACTTCTCCAGATGGTCATTTAGAGGAGACTCATGGTTTCTCTCAGTCTCAATTCTGTGTAGGCATAATAAAGTTATTCAACTCTGTTTCTGTGGAATGGTCTCATTGAAAGTAACTCCATGACTTTGTCATCTTGCTTTGTCAGTATAGTTAGTATAAAATTTTACTATATGTTGGTATAAATAGCTAATAATAACATTGTTACAATAAAACAATGTAAGTAGCTTTTTCCTTTGAGTAATGAACAGGGATAGGATTGTGTAATTAGAGCGTGCTGCACGTTCATTCTCCATTGGAGGGAACATGTCTGAGAATGGCCTTCTTATTTCCAGTTATTACCGAAAAGTTTTGCTTCCAATCTGAAATAGCTGCCACCTCTAGAAATCAGTGACCATTGTGAAGCGCTTTTCTCCTTCCACTGAATTCCAATAGCTCTTTGGCAGCTTAGTCCAGATGTCCTTTAGATGGTTAAAATAAACTGATGAAACCCTCCTTGGTATTACCTCCTTTGAAAGGATGTGATGAGTAATCAGCAGAAACGCTGTGGCAAAGCATCCCTCCATTAGAAGAACTCATTTGAAAAGCTTTAGCTGGAAAACTGAAATGCCTGGTGTCTCCATCTGTCTAGCTTAATGCGCTGAATGCATTAAATATATGAGTCTTAACTTTTGCTCTTTTCTTGTATTTTCCTCCTGGCTAGATCAGGTGTTGCCTTCTTTGACGTGATGGCTTTGATGTATTGTTAGAGTTATTATTTACGATGACATGAGGGGCCTGTGAAACCAAATCCAGCTGAGCACTACACTAGAAAATGTCTTGTGTGAGGAGTAAGTATTGCAATGGTAAGTCCAGCCACCATTTTCTCAGATTTAAACTTTTATACACTACTGGGTTTTTAATGAATTTAAAATTGCTCTTTTCTACTTTCTGTATAAAACACATGTACACACACATACACACACACACATGTATGCAGATATGTACATGTGATGAGTATATGTGCATAAACACATCTGCTTTTTCTCTGAGCCATTGAAACAAGCAAATATTCTTTTCCTGCTAAGCTGAACTGTATTCCACAGTCTGCTACTGTTTTACAAGGTGGATTTAAGAATTAAGCAGAAAAAATAAAACCCCTAGGAAAAAAAAAACTAGCCTACAATTCAGTCAGTGTCAATTAAAAGGGAGCCTCTGATGCAAATGCCACATCAGCACCAATTTTGTCACTTAAGAACTTTAAGATCAGAAGCAATTACCTTCAATAGCACCTTGTTTTTATGTGTCTACCCTTCATAGCCTTGGCTAGTAACTCGGCCTACACCATAATTTACACTGACATCTAATTTCAGTGGATCTGCAAGCAATCTAACTGAAGATGGAGATACTGAGAGTGAGGAGTCCTGCTTTATCACCGCAGACATAAAGATTCATTATTTTTTGCCAATTCAGAAAGTGAGACTTATGGGAATGAAGTTTTTTTTCATGTGCGTTTGTGCCTGTTTTGCATAACTCATTACTTGAATTATTTCCTGGTTTAGGCAAATGATTGCTGCCTTTAACTAGATGATTAAACACTCTAACAGCTCACAAAGGAAAAAAAAGCAGCATCCAAGTACTACTAGCATTCAGTAGATTTACCAATTTCAAGTGCCTCTGCAAAATGAGAGCAAAAGAAAAAGAGTGCATTTATCACTAATCATATTCTTTGAAGTGTACTAGAGACCTAGCAATTTTATACTGTACGTGAAACTAACAGTATTAGACTAAGATTATTTTAAGAAACACTTTTATCATTTTCTATCTGACATAGCGGGCAGGTCTGCCAGCCATGCAGGTTGAAGTTTCCTTGTGAAACAATGAGAGAACCCTACAATGATGTGATTAATGACTTGCATCCATTTTCTCTGATCCTTAAACTTGACTATAAAAAGCAGAGCTGATCTCTATGCTATTATCCAGTCTTCTATTCAGACCAGGCTAATACCAGTACAGCCTCTTTTGTGATGCTTGTTGTCCAAGCCAAGATATTTGCATATCACAGAGAATAAGGTTATGTAACCAAGTTGTTGATTTTGATGGTGCAAAGAACTGTCAGGGTTGTTTTTCTCACAAAGAGTATGGTTTTAAAGTAGGTGTTAAAAAAACCCACATGTATTCTTGCTTGTTATTTTATGGTATGCAAAACTGCTTATTATTGGAAATATGTAATTGGTAAGAGAAACACTTGCAAGTTGTATGTCAGCATATACCTTTTCAATTAGTGTTATGCAGATGGTGAAACAAGACAATTGTCACTAAAGGCAACTGTTGCTTCCCTATTTGAAAATGCATTTGCCCTTAGAGTGCTCTTTTCATAGACTGCTTTCAGATTGTTGTAGGTCACTTTCTTACAAACTCTAGTTGTAAGTGCCATAAATCAAAAGTTTAGGTGACTTACGCTTTTGCTTTGTGTTCTTAAGGTCCACCAGATATAGTGACCCATTTCAAATAGGACCAAAAGACAGAGAGCATGAACACTGAAGGACACTCAAGTCTGATGAGTGTTGCATAAGGACCATGATGCTGAGGGCAGTGTACTTGCTCAGCACGACTTACCATTTTTATCCACTTACACATAAAGTGATCACCATAAGGGAAGGAATAAGAAAAAAAAACAACCTGCTGTGAAGAGAGAGAAGAAACATGGGAGGGAAAAGTTCCTACTGACATCAACTGTAAAAGTATTGGATGCAGGTTCTTAAAGTATAAACTAAATTGATGAAAGGATAAAAAAGGGACAGTTTTACCGCTTTAGTCTCTTGCTATTTTTCCATGATGGGCATGCAGGTTTTCTAAGGCATAACCTGAGGTACAGAAGTTATAGCAAACAAACAAATAAATACCAATGCAGATGAATATACAAAATTGACGCAGTCAGGTTCCTGAGCTCCTAGTACTTAATCTTCTACGGTAACACAGCTGAATTGGCAGAAGTGAAAATGCATTTGGAAAGTTCAAGCATTTTTAATCCTGCTGCATATATTGAGCTATTAATTCTAAATTACAGGGGAAAAGCACTGTTTTGATCAGAGGCAACATTAGCACTTTCCCTACAGAAAGCATTCAATCTAGTATCATTTAAGCAGCCCTAATTTATTTAGCTAAAGGAGTAATAAAATTAATTATACACCAGAAGTTAGATGCCCACACAAAGGGCATTTGGGACCAAGGTTTTTTGATGCTTCAGGATATCCTTTGATACTCTAGGCATTATCCTGCCTGCAAAGCAAATGCTATAGGCAGGGAAACATAAATGGTATCAGATCTAACTGGACCTTTTCTATGTACAGACCAAATACGTATTTTTGCCTTCTTGGAGGGATAGGAAGTCATTCACCACTATGTGACACACTCAGAGGGTTGGCTTGCACCTGGGTAGTAGGCAAAACATCTCCCTTCCCTGCCTTGCACTTCCACAGTCCCCACCTGGGGAGATGTTCCAAATGGTCTCACTCCCCTTTTCAGACTTCATTTACCAGGACCAAATGCTCTAGCCTTTCCTTAGTGGAAGCTTCTTCTAGATACAAGGCAGCCTTCTCAGGATTGAGGATATTGATGCAGAACAGAGACTGACGACCATTTCACCTTCCTTGATTGATTTTCCTAGCAGTTATAGAAATGAAGGTTCTGAGAGCTCTGAAGGATAGCAAGGTCTTTACATCATTCTTTGGTGAATTGTCGGTCTTTCCCTTTGTTTTTTTTTTAGCTCTCCATTGACTTCTAATGACCTTTCTGAGACTCCAATTTGTTCCATTAGAACAGGACCTTTCCACATGAGAGTTTCACAGCACTTGGTGTACAAATTGAAGATAGTTTTATTCTACAGGTTTCAGAGGATACAGACATAGGGGAAACTTCCTCGAGCCTTCTAGACAACCAGACAATCTATTAAGTCCCAGAAACTCTTCCTGTTCAAGTTTTTGAAATCGGAAACTTCATTAAAGTTGTATTTTTGTATATATTTTTAACATCTTTTAAGACAGATGTAATAACATCTTTCAACAACATTTCATATGATTAGCTCTCCACTGCTGATCTGAAGGTCACCCAACATTTTTGCCTTCAAGGCTTCTTGCTAAAGAAACTTTTCAACTACAACATGCCGAAACATCTGGGCCCTTTTTTTTTTTTTTCCTTGACATAATTCCAGGTATTTTTATTCTCTATAGTAATAAAATAAAAATAAATCTTTATCTGAATGAAAATCTTATTCAGAGGTTTTAGAAAAATCTGTCATGATACCAGTATTTCCTAAAAATAATTTTTATAAACTAATTTCTCTTTATCTGTGCTATTGTTTCATATTTTTTCTTTTCTCTCTGTCACGCTGCTAATGTACAGTCCAACTACACTACCTTAACGTATATTTATGTTTTTCTGAAATAAGCCTCTATCTGCTTCCCATCAGGATTGCTGTTTTTCCTTTTTTCTTTATAGCTTTTACAACAGCTTAATGTCCTGTACTATTCTCTACTTTGTTGTCCAGGCTTTTTGCATTAATCTAGGAACATTTAAATTGTTTCTTTCAGAACTCATCCTATTTCTTTCGTAAAGTAAATGCAGTAACTTTCATTAGCTGTATTGACTTATTTTTTTTTGCTCTCTTTTTTTTGTGTGTGTTTCATTTTGTGGGAGGATTTTTTTAATCCTCCTGTCTTCCTTGCCTTCTTATCCATTATTGCAGTCTTGTTTACCTGTTTTTTGTTTTCTCTGTGTATTGAAAACAGATGTGAATTATGTCCCAACGATATTCTTAATTTCAATGTTTTCTCTTAACACCTGTCTACACTGATTGGAGAATCTCAGTACTCTAAAGATTTAGTAGAAGTCAGTCTGATGAGAGGTGCAGAGACACCTTTTCTGTTGCGAAGTCCCTCATAGGCCTTTTAGGACTCAGACTGTTCAGGGATTAACTTGTGCCACATTGCATGCCCAAAACCATCTGGCAAGGATGCTCAGTATTTTGCTTCTTCCTAAGATTGTCTATGAATAAGATCTTCCCTACCACTTAAATATCTTTAGCATTACCTCAATGGAATAGGCATTAATCTGGTTTTAATAGTCATCCGGTATGTGAAATGTCTGGCTTGTCAGTATCCCATGTTTACTCCTATAGCCAAGAAATGTTAAGACAGAAAAAGTACGTATAAAATCCAAATATTAATAACACACTCTGTTTAGAGAAAGGAGAACATATATAAAAGAAAATCTGTATGTTAGATCATGTCTAAATGGTTTCTTTATTTCTTTGATCAAACAAGTTGTTAAGATGGTTAGACGGACTTGCACACACAAGGATTTATTACACAAAATCTTTCTCCAATAGTACTATGTACACCAGACAGGCTTTATTTTGAAGATACATATTACTTAATGTGCCATCGATTCTCTCTGAGTTTCTCTTCAGACTCCAATCTTCAGATATATATCTGAAAAATTCCTGTGAACTCTAACTTGACTTGGATCCTTATCTGAACAATGTACTGAAAATGATTTATTAAGCTAACTAATTTTCATAAAGATTTATGCTCTTTGGGTATAATTTTTAAAGCCACTAATTATCTAGGTTTTAGAGTGACTATCCTAGTTCATAACTAATCACAAATACACAAACCACTAGGAAAGTGCTCCTTTGTGTCAGGTGAGTGAGAATCAACAGACAAATCATCATCATCAAGTCCCAAGACTTTATTTCTGATGAAACCCATAATTCTCCTTACTCTTTTTGCTTATTCATATCCTTTTCTAGAAAAGTAAAGATTCCCCTAAAATCAATTCAGAGCTCACTGCTTTTGACATCCACTCCAAACTTATTATCATTTGATTATTTTGTTCAGAAGGGATGTCTGAAGCTCATTTAATCCTGCTCAAAACAAGCTCAGTTTCAAAGTTTGATTAGGACCATTTTGAACCAATTGTGAAAATCTTCAATCATGGAGACCCTGAAAAGTCTCTGGGGACTTGTTCCAGAACTTGATCACTCTCACCATGAATAGAGTTTTCCCTTGGTTCAGGCAAATTTCCTTCTCTACACCTGGTGACAATTGTTTCTCAAGCTTTAGGTTGTCAGCTTGAAGAGAAGTCTGGTTCTATCTTCTCTGTAGCTCACTTTTAGGTATTCGAAGGCAGCAATCTGACACCATCTCTGCTACCCCCAACCTGCCATTCCTGTTACTTTCTTTTCTTCAGGCTAAACAAATAATTTTCCTTTGGTCTTTCTATGTCATGTATGGTAGTCTTCCTAGTAATCAGTTGCTACTGGGAGTATTAGAAACTGGACACTCTTTTGGATGGAGCCTCACCTGTAAAACAAATGGAGATCACCATTGTCATTCCTTCTGGCCACTTGCTGCCCAGAATGTTGTTATCCTCTACTGCCATAAGAGTGCACTGCTGCCCCATGTTCAACTCTCTGTCCACCATGCCCCTATTGCAGTGTTGATTTCTAACCAGTCACCTCCAGATTTGCTATTACCTGGGTTAATGTCTTCCCAGAGGGAAGATTCTGCCTTCGCCTTTGCTTTCCTTCACCTTCACGGGTCAGCTGTTTGTCCGTCTGTCAAAGTTCCCTTCTCCTCCTCCAGTGTATCAGCTGCTCCCCTCTGTTTGGTGTTGTTCATAACTAGATGATCCTACCCCAAATGTATTTACTATTATCAGTCCTTGTAGTGAGATATGAGGAGAGTCAGTTTAGTTGTATGCTGTTAGATTCTGAACTGTTGACTGCAGTACTTTGAGTGCAATGATCCAGATAATTTTTCTCTCTCCTTGAAGTTTGCCCATCTTTTCTGTATGCATTCAGCACATCTACAAGAATGCTATGAGAGACTGTGTCCAATGCCTTGCTGAAGTTAAGGTAAATGACGCAGACTGCTTTCCCTTTCTCTGCAGAGCCAGCCCTTTCATCATGGAAGGCAATCAAGATTAATTAGGATAATTAAGTATAATTATAGATAAAGGATAATTATAGAATTTCCTCTACCTTCCATCAAATTCAGGGCCATATTTTATATCTTTACTCTTGTGGTTAGTTTGCTATTCCAGTTTCTCTGTCTGCACTGGTGACAGACTTATTAATTTCTCTTCCTAATTAGTCCCCAGTTGCATAGATTTGACTCTCCTCATGAATCTCAGGTAGTCTCTTCCCTGCTTCATCACCTCTTTTTCCATTGAAAACTCTGTATATCGCCCCCATTTCTCTTTGGGCTTCAGTCTCTGTCTGTCTCCTATTCTTCTCTTGAGGGCCCAGTTGCTTATTTCATTAGTTGCGCTGCAGCTTCTGCTTGGCTTTGCATTATACCTCAAAGCTTCAAAGCTCCCCATACAGAAATACATTCATAACTCAGTTGTATTTACATTTGAGTAGATTCCTGGCACAAGTATTGCTATATGTGACTTTGGCATGGAGCTATACACTAGCTTAATCATAGCTGTTAGATATTTCAAAAATACACTTTGATTTATACAGACTAGGAACACACTTTACATAGTGTATTGGTAGGTAGGCTAACACATTTAAAATCGGTGCAAAAATTTAATATGCAAAAGATGGAACTGCACACAAGCAGAAATGTTTTGTAGGTTGGTATTAGGGAAAAAATGCATACCTACATTTGCAATTTCATTTGGTGGATGCCCAATTTATATGCATATGCTGCAGATGTGGGTTTTACAAGAAAATAGCAACCTGCTTTATACAGGAGTTTTGGCAGGCTTTGATTTGCACCGAGGTAATTGTCTTATACTGCAAACTTGAAGGATCATTTATAAAGCTTTTAGGTGGGGACCACAGCAGTATTTAGGTGTAAAAGAGACTATTGTAGTAAATGAATCTTGTCTAAAACATAGAAGAACAAAATTTGTTTGGTGTTCAGTTAAAAGCACAATGGCTTTATTATTTTTCTTGACTTGGAATTTTGGCTGTATCTCTTCTGGCTCACACAATTGCAAAAAGAGAAAGGATGCATGCTTCCCTGCCACTCTATTTTTTATCCAGAACCAAGCAATTATGTTTTAAAAGAAACCATTTAAAGGACAACCAATTTCACTGCAAGCATCTAGGCCTCCAGCAGTTCAGCATGACTCTTACTGCAATGACTTCTGTAAATATGTATCGTTGCTGCAGTGTGCCTCCTAGTGTTTTCTAAAATTTTGTGGCAGAAACCATATTACTTGCTGCCTGCTGTGTTCAATACTGTATTTCAGTAGTTTCTGCCATAATGGACGTATTATGCTCACCAAAACAGTATGCATGGGAAGAGAGCTAGACATCTCTCTGTGTGTCTGTAAATGCAAACTGCTCAGACTTACATGTTTTTATGTACACAAGAATGCATAATTGGGAGAAGTGTAAAGATTTTGACAGATATATGTATTTTTAAGAGACAAATGCATCAGAACATGTACAACATTCTCATTGTCCAGTGTATTACTTTTGAAATAGACAACTTTTTTTCTCCTGACTGATGAATTATTTCAGCAAAAGAGACTTTTCCTCCACAGAAGTGGATTATGATAAATGGATAGAAAGTGATGTACTTAACTCATGGGTTACCTTTCAAGTAACTTGATACTACCATTGAGTGTTCTTGTCCTTAGAGCTGACAGAATCTGAAGAGTGAGTGGCAAACATTCTACTGTGGGTATCTAGCATCTTATTCTGTCTACTTAAGATAGTATGAATCCAAACTGCTCATGTGTGCACTGGGAGAAAGGCATTCTAGTCCATACTGTCTATGTGTGTCTCGCAGAGCTGCTGCATTACAAGCCACTTCTAAATGATTCATATGCAGGGCCAGAACTGAAGTCCACTGATCCCACTGAATGCCAAGACCAGACATGCAATAAATGGAAACAGACAATAGCTAAATACAGAAAAGTTCTTATGGAAGTGTTGTCAAGCTGAAACTCTACAAGGAATAATGGAATGCAAATGGTTTTCTGTATTTTAAAATACATATTAATTACAATTTGGAAAAGAATCTTAAAATTAAAGAATTCTAGCAGTCCAATTCCATAAAATGCTTTAATTAAGCTGCTTTGTCCATACACATGGTCATATTTTTTTTAATCACCAGATTAAGTAAATTTTTTTTTTTCTCAGAGAGACCACCATTTTTTTGGGCTTAAAATCGAACTCTTAAACACCTAATTAATGGAATTCCATTCTTTCACCTAATTTTCCACTTATTTTCTGTGCCTTTACACCAAAGAAAAACTGAATGATAAGTTTGGATTTTTCTTTTTCAAAGAGAAAAAGAAAAGGCAAGTTTGTCAGAGCTGGTCTGAAGAAGAATGTTGGTCAGAACAGAATGGTTTGGTCAAAATTCTGAGAATCTCATAACAGGGTTGTATACTGTTAAGTACTGAACAGGTTTAATAGTAGGTTATGCTCCCAGTACTGCTTAGTGTATTTGGTCAAAACTATGAGAAGAAAACAAGTAGGTTAAAACCCTAGCAAATAAAACTTAAAGTGTCAGTCTTACACTTTCAATACACCATGACTTTTCTTGACACTATTAAGTGTCAATGCTTTTTCTGCTAATGCTAGTAAATCACTTCAGATTTATTAAAAAAGGAAAAAAATGGGGTAGTTGTCCATCAAAGAAAACAAGTAATTGGTGATTTATAAAACGGGAGAAGACCAATCTGAAGGAAGTTCAAGCTTCCCCTGATTTTTAATCTGTGACAGTATATCATCAGTCTGAAGCTGAAATCTTTGAATGCCCAAGAGGAATAGTCTGGGTATTTCTCTGATATTGGATAAGAAGGCCAAATCTCTTTCAAATACTATGCAAAATGTATTTGAAAGAGAGAGAAGTATGGACAAAAATATGTGTGTGCATAACTGTTCTCAAACTAACCAAATCTGTATTTTAACATATTGGCATAAACTATGGATCTAACCAAAAGTGGAAAATACAAGGAAAGGTGCTTTGTTTGTTTGTTTCAACAGAATTTTGCATAGGTTCACCACGACCTTGTTTCCTTGTTGGAGAGGCACAAGTCAGGAGGAATTTAGAGCTGTCTCAAATTTAGACTGAAATCTCAAGTCAGGTAACAAAATAGAAGACAACATTTATTTTCCTTTTGGATTGCTGATTTAGTGAATGATTTGACAAAAACCTCTCCTTTAATTATACAGGAATACCAACTGAATTGAACTTGGTTGAAAATAGTACTTCTGAAACCTTCCCAAATAAATAGCCAACTTCAAGCAGCTGTGAGCAGCTGTTCTCAAAACGTAAACTCAGATTTGTCTAATAAGGGCAGGGTTCATGCCCTTATTAGGGCATTAACTTTGACCTCATATTCTGATTTAAGCTAATTTCTGCATGAAAGGCATTGCAATGCTGCAACAGATGGCTGCAGTCTGCCTGATTGGATCTTTGCTTGCTGTTTAAATTCCCAGTATTGAAGAGCTAAATATAAAGCATACTGTCGTAATTACTGGGAGTGCTGCTATTGATACTGGGAAATATTGATTTCTGCTAGTTATGCTATTGTTGAAGTGTGACAGCAAGGCTTGTGTTGTATCCACCATTAGAACTTCATGATAGTGGAAGTCTGGAGGAGGAGTGACATAGAAACCAGTCCCTTTTAGACCTTCTTCCTGAATCCAGAGAGTGATGTTCACAGAAACAGCTATTCTGGCTTTTGGACTTCTATAGAGTGAAGAGGCAAAAAATTGTTGGTCCTATTAAGTTACGAGCAAATAGGCATTACCTGGATACTTTGCAACCTTTTGGGCTTTTCCAGTTAATAGGATTTATGCTTCTTTCTCTGTGAGATTTATGTTTCTCTTATGCTAAAAGATACCGTATTTCAGTGCTGTGAGACCTCGAATGATGTCTTACTGCAGCAATGAATCTATGCAGATGACTGCAAGAGGAGAAACATAAAGCAGAGATAGTTAATTCATTTTGAAACCTATGTATAATTTTACATATCAGCCTGAATCTGTACCTATTTAATAGTATCATTTGCATTTACCATTTCATGTATGTGCTTCATTCTGTTGGCATTTAGAATGATTTACATGACTGCAGCCACATGAGCGATTTTTTTGAATCTCAGGCTCCCTGTGGCTTTTTCAATACCTGTTTGCTTTTTTTTTTTTAATTTTTTTTAGCTTTTTATTACAATGATTAAGAGGTGAGGCTGAAAAAAAAACAACCCAAAAACTCTGAATGTACTTAGGACCTCGTATGAAATGTAGTCAGGGACTCATTCTTTCTACTTCCATAATCCACAACAAGAAAAGACAAATTATAAATGACAGTACTCCAGCAGACAGAATGAATGCAAGATTAATAAAAGTGAGACTGTTGATTAACTGGATCACTCCCTGAATGATGATATAAAAAGTCTGAGCAAATGCCAGAGTTTTACTTATTAAAAATGCTTAGGAGCATGAAGATGGTTTTGGCCTTTTCTGTTGAATGCACTTTAAGGATTCAAATTCTGCAGCAAGCACATTTGAAATAGCATTGTAGTTTTAAAATTAATATCTTCATAGCATTGCTCTTGAGAATTAGGCTTAATTTTCCAAGATAAAAAAGTCTCAAATGTTGATGCATCATTATCTAAAGTGTATTGTACACTTAGTTTTTATGTGGAACAATAGTGTTAAAGAGCCAATTTGAGAAGTTGGATGAAACCACTCCAGTAATAAATATGGATTGTTTGCAGTTGGAATTGGTTTTAAATTACTTTCTTCAGTTTCCTTTTTTTTTTTTTAAGACAAAAATGTTGCCTATTTTAGACAACAAGTGGCATGTAGCATTGCTAATGAAAATACAGAAAAGTAAGAGATCAAAGAAAATGTCTCTTATCGGTTACTCCATAGATATTACATGTCTAGTTTTTTCTTTTTCTATAAAATAACCTTTTGTTTTGTTTTATTTTTTTTTAAACACAAATATAATTAAATTACTAGAATATTCTAACCTATTAATCTGATTTCATATTTCAATGCCACTAATTCAGCTTGTAAGGATCATCTTCTAAAGTGCTTGAAGTTAATGAATTTGAAGTCTAATTACCTTGGAAACTGTGAAATATTTGGAACCACAAAAAACCCGAAACGGTCTGGATTTAATAAATACAGAAAGAAGGTTAGCAAAGTCTTAACCTTTATTTTCTGGTCAAAAATGTATCTGAGCTGGTCCAAAGTCTAATGGGGACACAAAGAATCACTATCTCATGAGGTGATATAGGCACTAGTACTTAATCAAATATACTGGATTCTTGCAAGATGAAAAAATGCTACATGAAGCATTTGTCCTACTGTGTGCAGGGCTAATCTTAAATGCAATGGGTAGACCAAAGCGCAAAACCAAGCCAGAGACCATTTGAATCAGAAAGCTCCTTTTACTGTTTTAGGTTTTTTGGGCTCTGTGAGAAAATGGATGTCTTTAGGCACTCTCACTTGTACCTTTAGTTTCATTTCTGTGCTAACTGGGGACTTGTGTTGAGAGAAGACCACTTTGGCCTTAAAACCAGTTCTCAGTGCAGTCCATGAAACTGTGAATCCTCAAACATTAAATTGAATTTCTGTGAGGTTCCTGATCTTATACCTACCCTAATCCAATTATAACTGTAGCTAAAGACCTCTACAAAGAACAGAATAAAATGCAAATTATTATGTCCTTCTGGAACAAATCCTTGCTCTGAACTAACACCCCTTCCAAGTTCTATATGTATCATAATAGGATGAAACTCTCCCCTCATTTTACATTATCATGCAGTGCTGATTTAATTTTCCTCACCTGCTATCTTTCCAAACCAAACTTGCAATACTAAACCTAGCCTAGTGACTTCTTTTCAGGTTACAAAACTACTAAACAGAGCCCACAGATTTGCTATTCTCTACTTCATCACAGTCTCTCCATCTCCATTGGCAGGGTTATTCACCCACTAGACTATGTAGTTCTGCAGTTTCTTCTTTTTCTGACAAAACTCTTACTCAAGACTTTGCTATTCTTGAATTTTAGCCCAGAGAACCAGTTCCCTGGACAACAGAAAACAAACCTTTCTGGAACAAGCCTTCTTTCTTCAAATGGTGGACCTGATAGGAGAAGGCCTCAGTAATAGAGTTGTTAAGTTCCTGTACTTAAAAATCCTTATTTTGAATTTAACTAGAATCTTCTCATGGACTATATTAAAATGCAAAATGTTTGCTTTTCAGAAATTGTTTTCTTCCTTACCCAGAGCCCTTTTGAATGTTTAAACCTGGTGTTCTCATTGCACCTTTCCACTGCCCAAAATCTAAGCCCTAAACAGCATCCAGAACAAGAAAATTTAAAAGGCTTATTTTTCTTTTCTGAAGACTTACTTCTAGACTGGTATCATTTGCCAGACCAAATACTGAAACTGTCTCTTCAAGATTTACTCTTTGTATTAAGAATTCCCAACTCACTAAGGAACGTCCACGTGCTCATGAGCTTTACAGGATCTTGAATAAATCTGACTCCTTGGCTTGTCCAGTCCATGACCTTAGCCATAGTATAGCCACAGTCAAACCAAAGGTCTCCATGAGTCCTCAAGGATGAAGAAACATGAATTTATATTCATGGCTTCAGACCCTGCTCCATGAAAGTCAATACGAATCACAGTTCTACTCCTATGCTGATAAGTTTGACATGTTTACAAGAACAGAGCAAACCAACAACAAAAACTTTCAACATGAAAATAAGCTTTCTTGTGGGTTGGCTCCCTGAAACCTTCTGCCATGCTGTCTTCTGTAAACATCTACAGAGACAACTTCCTAGGTTTGTGCTTAACGGTGGCAAACACAAATACCAGGAAGAGCAAAGCAGAAACTATTAATTTACAATTCAGGTATTGGAGGATGCTTCAGTGAAGTCCATTCTCCATGCTTTGCTCTCAGAAACTCAAAAAGAACTCAAAAGCCAGAGAACAGTAGGGTTCATCTCTACTCCATCAAAAGAAAATAGAAATAATTTCTCAAAATAGAGGGCTGAACCTTATAGGATCAACCAAAAAGGCTGAGTCTGAAGAGAAAACGGTTGTAAGGACAGTTAGACAATATATATATTTATAGAACTAGAGGGCAATTTTCTGTCACTGATTTTTATCATAGGTCAGAGAAGGTCCATTTACTCTCTTTTCTACCCTACTAGTGGTAGAGTTTAAAAACAACGCCAAGATGGGAGCTGCAAAAAAATTGAGCAATTCTTTGTGCCTGGCATAGTGCCTCATCCTACATCAAAATAGTCTTGTAAATTGTGCACTTACAACAGTCTGCATCTAAGAACAACAGGATATTAGGGAAACAGTTCTCCTTGGTTACTCTGCTGTCATCATAACCATAACCCTGCGTTTGCCAACAAGCTGGTTGTTGGTCTAGAAGAAAATATTAGTCATTCTCTGGAATAGCTTCCAGGAATTCTGCCACAAACCTGCAATCCCCAGCTTTCCTGTATTTGGACTCCAATATATTTTAAAACAAATTATAAATTAAACTGCCTTGAGTTTTAGTGTAGGCAGGAACCAAGATAAAGCAAATTTTTCAGACACTATTATAAGGTTATGGTAATTCAGGATATGGCCACTGCTAAACTTAGCCTTATTCCACAGGCTTCTGGGTTTTTTTCTTCTCTTTTGGAGCAAGCCACAACTGCAGGGAGAACAGGGAAAGAAACTTGTCACACAGACTTTGGTAATCATAAGTGTATCTTCAGACCCCAACCTAAATGAAGCACAAAACTAGAGACTTCAATAAAAATATGAGTTCTTTCCCTCTGACTTGGAGATGTAGAATTTCAGGCTGCTGTGAAGAAGTAGCGCTTTTCCATAACCCTGACCTTAACCATTCACCAACAGCCACATTCCTCTTGCCCATATGCCATCTATAATTGTAAACTTTCCTGTTACTCTGTGTTTAAGAATGGAGATACTCAGCTCTTGGTTGGTGAATGAAATAGGAATTACTTCTTCATTGTAGCACTAGATCACATTGTATGTTCCTGAGCCTTGAAAAGTCCGGTAATAGAGTATGTACTTCATTCCCTCTCCTTTCTAATCCTAACTCCAACTATAAATTTAGGAAAGGGAGCCATCTTGGGAAAATCACAGTGAATCACCCTTTACCATGGGTTTACAGAAAGCCTATATAAGGGAGAAAATGAAAGAGGAACTACTTCCTTGCTTTGACATATATTATCAATTTACATCACTGCCAAGACTAGGGGAAAAAAAATCCTAGAAGTCACTATATTCATCCTGAATCATTCTTTATCACCTCTCAGCAAGTTCTGCAGAATCAGCAGGTTCCTGCTGTCCATGACCCTGAGCCTACCTAAGACTTAAATCAGGGTTTAACAGTAAATCAGAGACCTCAAAATAAACTACCACTCTCTGCCTTGATTGAAGGGTTTTAGTCAGCAGTAACTGTAGTTTCTAACAGACTGTTCTGCTTAACTAGGACCCAATGGCTCCAAAACTTGCCCTTCAACTGCACTTTCGGGAAATAACTGTCCTAATATCTGATGTAAGGGAGTTTTGAAGGATTCAGTAATAAATCAGTGTATTTTTCTAATTCTGACCCAGTCCTCACTCTGTTTTTAAGGGTAATGCTTAGTCAGTGTTGGTTTTAGATTACGTAAATAACAGAGAAGCCATTGTCCCTTCCAGAATCATCATTCATGAGTGACTGATTAACTTTGTGGGATTCAGAACTTCTCAAGACCTTCTCTGAAGTCTTAATTTAGGCCTAATGAAATATTCCTAGTCAGGTGTTGTAACATTAAAAATTATTCTTAATTTTCAAAACCAGAACTGTATAAAAGTATGCATCCTCTGATAGCTACAGCACTAGTTTTTAGTGTTGGAGCAGTAATATACAGATGAACATTAGTGAAAGAACTGAGAACTGCCACCAGGATTCATTCTACTTTAGAACAATCACCCAGGCAGCTTTGGTAGATGGCAGCCTTTTGGTTACTATTCTCCACAACTTCCACAGTCCTAAACAAAACCCAGAGAACAATCTCTGAGCAGGGACAAAAGAGGAACCATTTCTTTCTTTCATACTCAACTTTCTGCAAAATGCAAGTCACAAAAGAGAGGAACATTTTATTTTTCTGCAGCTCACAAAATAGCTCTTGCTGAAGTGTAGGCTTAGCAACAGCAGACATTTTAGTCTAGCATTCAGGCTATGGCGGAAAAATAATAGAGAGTATAGTTAGATAAGTAATTCTTCTGGCATTGAGCTGTGTTTTACCGTAGCAAAATCTTTGGTGTGAAATTGCACAATGCAATAAGTAACATGCAATCCTGCTGTTGTGGCCCTGGGTGCACTATGTGCCCTGATCAGCCTCAACAGGGACCCTTACCCTCCATCCGTGGGCCAGGAGTCCCATTTCAGCCTGTATTATGGCCCCCTCTCCTGGGCTAAGCCATGCTCCAGGTAAGATCTGGCTTCTTCTGTCCTGACTTGCAGGCTGTACTCCTGAGTGGACCAGAGTTCACCCTGCCTGAAAATTGCTGGGCTGCCAACAGAGCCAGTTGCTGTCATCAGCCCTGCCCTGCTTGAATATGACAGGGCTGTGCCCTGTTGGTGCAGTCACTGCCTCCTGTTCACTCCTGGCTCCTTGTTCCTTTGGACAGACCTGCTCTTGCTGTCCCCTCATACTCTATGCTCAGTCATCATTACCTTAATTCCAATCCTTTCTCAGTTCTTGATGTCTGGGCACATCAAAAAGTCAAGGTTTCCTGCCTACTATGAAGCTATGTGTGCAAACCAGACTCTTCAATCCCTCTAACTTAACCCATGAAGCACTCTTTTCTTCTTGAAACAGCCTTTGTGAAGTCCAGCAGGCCTTGAAAACATAATCTATGCTTCTCACTCTAAGCACAAATGTAGTTTTACCCTTAATAGTAATCCAATAAACGAGTGCTGAGTGGAGCAAATGGTAATTTCCTTCTTCTGAAGCTGGTATTCAAGCAGATTCAGGGAGCCTGAAGGAGTTCTTCAAGGAGCTCTCTAGTCGCTGCTTCTCCTCTGCCTGATCTCCCTCTGCACTCTGCTCTCAGTTAACAGCAAACTAGTCTGAAAAGGAAAGCAGAGAAGCTATTAGCTTTCAGCATTTGCCTAGTTCATGTCTAGATGTTCTCAGTGTAGTATTGAGACTAACAGTGCAGAATCTACTTTCCATAACCCTGTGTTTTAACCACAGCACAAACTTCAACTAAAAATGTACCCTATATTAATAGTAATAATAGCTAATAACTATTTTGCAAAACTCAGCTGCGTGTGGCCCAGGTCCCAGTTTTGAGAAATGCAGCTATGTGACCTTGCCTCAATTTTACTGAAGAAAAAAAAAAAGAACTTTGTGAGAATGTGTTGGTTGTGCAAAAGCAAAAATCAAGTCAGAAGAAAAGCAACTTGAGTCAATAATAGCAGTAGCTAAGGAGAAAAATACTGGCCTGAAGAAAGATATAAAATTCTGAGAGAAAATATAGAGAGTAGAAGAATGGCAGTTTAGCAAGATCAGGGATCATCCTGCTGTAGGCAGTAACTAAATCTAATACTTCCCATCTGGCTGATAACTGCTGGTCATCAAAGAACCATTGGGTGCCTGCTGCAGGACTGTGAGCTTTATCATTATTTCTAATTATTTTCCACGTATAGAAGATAACAGTCTTGTACTCATTAGTTTTGTATAATCATGCATGCAAGTCCCTTTCTTTAACACAGTTAAAGGTGCTCAAATAGAAGTGTTCTTCTAAAGAAAGGGCTATAAATCTTCTAAATAGTAAGCCGGGCATGAACTGTAAAAGAAACAAACCCATACCGGAATATATTGTAAGCTATTTCTCTCTATAGTATCTGGACCAATCTCCTGTTAAGAGGGTGTGCAAGAACGCAAATTATAGCCTTTCTGTCTATAAATCTTATGCTTATGACAGCTTGCAGTTTAACTGAGAGACCTAGTGATCCTCCCTGCCATTAGAGAAAAATAATAACCAGTCTTTTCTGACATTTAACACTTACCTATCTCAGGGATGTTGCATGGGCAAGTAACAAACAAGGTTCCTCAGCCCCTGATTTCCTAATCCTGATCCTAGGAGCAGCTCTTTGTTGATCTTTAAGACATTGCAAGATCCAGCATTAAGTGTTTTAATTCTAAAACTACTGCTGTAAAGTAATTCACTCTCATGAGATTCACAAATACACCACAGGATTTTGTGGGTTTGGTAGATAACACCACAGGGCTTCTGAAATAGCACTAAGTGCTTGTGCTTATTTATCTGATCTCCAACACTGTGGACTTTAGTCCGTACTAAGACTGCAACCTAACCTATGTTTAACTTTAGTCTGGTCACTCAGCTGACAACTAAAGCCTTCCTGCCCTGCAATATGACAGCAAGTGAGTCTCCTGGACCTCTGAAAAGCTCTTCAGTTATACAGAAATAGCCAGTGCTATGGAAAGGGGGTTGTTGCCTCTGGCAGAGCAGAAATTGATTACAGACAAATTAGCAAATTTGAAGTTAGGCTGTAAAATCCAGCCCAACTGTTGGCCTCCTGTTATTGACAGTTAAAAAGAAGAATACTTGATTATTTTTCAATTTCCTGCCTTTTGAAATTCTTTTTACATTTCCTTTGTAGATCTTTTGGGTTTGCCACATCAAACAGTGACATGAAAGCCTTGCTACATCAGTCAAACTTACAAAATTCAAACTTGTAAGGTCTCTCTCCTCTCCTTTTATCACATTGCTGACATTAGGCTTTTCATGAGATGGTTGCACATATTGGTCTAATGTGGTATTATCCTGATATTTTATTGTGATTTTAACAAATCACAACTTTTTAAAAAAGTCTGTTATTTGTACAGAGTATAGCTGAGTGACATTTTTAAGGAGTTCTTGACACTAACAAAAGTAATTTCCCATTTATAAGTTATAGATGCTGAACTAAAGAAGGAAATTTAATTACACTCTGTGCAGCATGCCAACTGAGTGCCGTTGCAATTCTGACACTTTCCATGGGCTATGGGTATTATTACACTCTGTAGGGTATTTTATTTGAGAAAGAGTTTGAATATGAAAAGTCTAGGATGAAAAATGTGTATCTTCTGACCATTAGACTCTCAGAGGTTGACAAGGATATAGCCATACTATGTGTTGTGGATACTATGATTGTCATATGTGATCACATTGTTGATGTGTCTATTTATTTCCACTTCAGAAGTGTTTGAACAAACACATTCTCATTTGTACAACTGTTAGGGGCACAACAATTTTTTAGTATATCATTTACTATTCTAGTCTAAACAAATATAGTTGTTTGTAAATAGGTATGTTTTCTTTTTTCTTCTGTTTGCTAAAGAGAAATTTAAATCCTTACAACTAAAGAGTGCAAATATTCACATGTGACCCTATTGACCGATTATCCACCATGAACAGTAAACAGATGAAATCAAAATTTAATGAACAGATTGAATTCTTTAGTGGCTAGAGATTGGAACAATAATTCGAAGTGATTGACATATGAATTAATCTTATGTTCCTCAACAATAGAATGGAAGTCTTTTTAGGGCAAGAACCATCTTTTTGTTCTCTAGTTCAGCATCTAGTGCAATGACATGTATCCGCTAAGGGCTCTGAGGTGCTTTTCAATTACAAATGATAATCATAATAATCTTCCAAAAGATGTAGTAGATTTAATAAATCATTCTCAATTCAAACTCTAATTTAGAGATGTCATTATTGCATACACTTTGAAAAATCTATTGAACGGATGTTGAGTGACTAAACCTAGGAAAAACTCTAAACGTTTAATTAAATTTTATAGGCTTCTCATTCTTGACAGTGATTTCTATGGCAATGCAGTATTTAAGGTGAGGGTGGCATATCCCTCAAAAGAGACACAACTATGAATTCTGTGTATCAGTAAAGGGTTTTTTGAAAGGGTTAATCAAAACAGCTGTGAGGAATGGAAAGTTCTTTTTAATTTAAATAGGGCAGACTTCTTTGAGTGTGGTTGAGACAATCAGTTCTGTAGTAAGAGCACTAATTCTATAATGATTTTCTTATGTCACAGACATTAGATATTGCAATATTAATGAATTTTGATGAATGACAGGAAAATCCATAATGAAAAATTAAAACCTTAACCCTCTGCTAGGAAATTTATTCCTTGGTAAACAAACAGGAATAAACACACACTCTTGTATGTATAAAAGATTGAATGCTTATATGTGTGTATAAAATGAGTACATCTATACATGAGATAAATATTCTATCATTCATTCACTCTAGTTACCTCCAGTTATAAAAGACCTAGGAAAAAAGGTGATTATCTGAAATTGATTTGTAATTAATATTTTTTTCATCATATAGACAAGTTATCACAGAATCAAATAATAGTTTGAATGGGAAAGAACCTTTAAAGATCGCCTTAGTCCAACCCCTCTGCCCTGGACACGGCTACCTTCCACTGGACCAGGTTGCTCAAAGCCCCATCCAACTCAGCCTTGAACACTGCCAGGGATGGGGCATCCACAGCTGCTTTGGGCAGCTATGCCAGTGTCTCACTAGTCTCACTATAAAAAACTGCTTCCTAATATCCAATCTAAATCTTTCTGTTTAAAACTATTGTCCCTTTCCCTGTCAGTACAGACCTCGGTAGAAAGTCCCTTTCTATCTTTTAAGCCTCTTTTAGGTACTGAAAACTTGCTGCAGGGTATCCTCAGAGTTTTCTTTTCTCCAGACAGAACAACCCTGGCTCTCAGCCTGTCTTCATAGGAGAGGTGCTCCAGCCCTCTGATCATTTTTGTGGCCCTCCTCTCGACGTGCTTTAACAGGTCCACAACCTTCTGATGTTGGGGGCTTCAGAGCCGGATGCAGTACTCCAGAAGGGATCTCATGAAAGTGTAGTAGAGGTGGAGAATCACCTCCCTCAAGTTACTGACTGTGCCTATTTTGATGCAGACCAGGATTAAATTTGCTTTCTGGGCTCTAAGCTCACATTGCTGGCTCTTGTCCAAATTTTTTGTCAATAGGAATCCCCCAGTCCTTCTTTGCAGTGCTGCTCCAGTCTACTCATCTCCCTTCCCATTCTTAATATTGTGTGTCCTGATTCGGATGCTTGACTTGGCTGTGTTGAGCTTTGTGAGGTTCACACAGGTGCATTTTTCCAGCCTGCCCAGGTCCCTCTGGGTAACATACCTTCCTTCTAGTAAATACAATGCACCCCTCAGCTTGGTGTCATTGTAAAACTTGCTGGGGCTGCACTGGATCCCACTCTTTATGTAATTGCTCAAAATGTTAAATAGTACTGAACCCTTGATGGACACCTGTTGCTGGTTTCCACTTGGAAGCTGAGCCATTGACTATAACTCTTTGGATGCAGTTATCCAGTCAGTTCTTTATCCATCTGTCAAGCCCATATCTCTCCAATTTACTGGCAAGAATATTCTGAGTTATCATATCAAAAGCCTTATGGAAGTCTAGATAGATGACATCTCTAGCTCTTTCCTTCTCTACTGAAATTTTTCCATTGTGAAAGATGACTAGATTAGTCAGGCATAATTTGCCCTTGGTGAAGCCATGTTGGTTGTCTTTAATCACCTCCCTGTCTTCCATATGTATCAACATATTTTCCAGGATGTTCTGCTCCATGGTCTTACTGGGCATGGAAGAGAGGCTAACTGCTTGGTAGTTCCCAGTGTCTTTCTTTTTACCCTTTTTAAAAATGGGCATGATGTTTTCCTTTTTCAACCACTGGCAACTTCATCTGACTGTCACAGCTTTTCAAATATGATGGAGAGTGACTTAGATTTATCCTATTGGATCAGTCTAATAGATAGTTGTTGTGGCAGTGTTATGATCCAGTTATCAAAATTATTAGAAATGCCTCTGCCTGAATTAAGGTGCAAACGAGACCATATACCAAAGTCTCAGATTAATACAGATGTCAAATAGTACTCAAATAGTACAGATTTCATTTAACAGTAAATGTGAGGCAGAGAAAGAGAGACAGAAAGAAGTAGGAAAAGTACAAGGGAAGGGGAAGAAAGAGACTGACAGAGAGAGATTAAGTAGAAAATGTATCACCACTCTGGAACCTGCAGCGTCCTGTGGGTCCTCTTCTTTGGTCTTCTTGATGGTGAGGGCCCTGCAAAACATAGAGTTCAATGGATTAATATACCTTCAGGAGATGCCCAGGCACCTCCCCTGTTGCAGGGAAAGCTTTGCAGTCTCTTGTGACAGGCTCTGGATTTGTTGCATCACTTGGATCATGTGTAGTCCTCTGGTGGTGGAAGGCCTCAGGAGTAAGTCTGGGGGGCACTCTGAGGATCTTCGATGGTTTATGACCCCTTCTCAGTTGCTTCTCATGTGAATGTCCCATAGATATGTGATCTTCCCAGAGTGCGATTTATTCCTTTGGTTTGGTGTAGAGAGATTTCATCATCATACACCCAAAGCCCTTCTCCCCCACCATGCTCTGAGCTCAGCTAGAGTGTATTCTTAACATGTATTCCTCTTTCCTGAGTCATGTTGACTTCTCCTTAGATCTGAGATGATTAGACAACAGTCTTATCTCAAGTTCCTCTTCACAGTCCAAATTCCAGTCAGGAAGCATGTTGGGGAAGTGGGGGGCTTTGGCTGTTGTAGAGAGGCAGTTTCTTTCTTGCAGTGTGCCAGAAAGGTTTTCTATGATTTTGACAATGTTTAAGACATTACTAACATTTCAGTCTATCACAGGCAGTGGCAGCAAGGAGTTGACATTTAGGGTGCAAGTAAGCCTGGCCATACTCTGAATGTTCCCATTTTAATATCCCTCCATCTATGAATGTTGGTTGAGTGTTGTCGGAGGCTGTATCTCTGACTATTCTTTTTAGTGTTTCCTTATGACTCTCTTCACAGAGTCATAGAATGAAGTTGGAAAGGACCTCTAGAAGTCATCTAGTCCAAATTCACTGCTGAAGAAAGGCCACCAAGAACCAGTTGTCTAGGACCATGTCCATATTGCTTTTCAATATCTCCAAGGATGAAGGCTCCACAGCCTCCCTGAGCAAACTGTGCCTGTGTTTGGTCAACCTCACAATAAGAAAGTGTATGTCCACCAGGACCACCAGGTGCTTCTCTGCCAAGCTGCTTTCCAGCTCATTGAACAAACACATCAGGAACACAGGCTCAGATTCTAAGCGGTACAAGACATACCCTACAGTAATATTACTAGAAGTTCATTGCTGCTGCTGCCAAAAAATATGCAAAAAGATAGAGCTTTCTAAATTTTAATGATTATTCAGTCTTATAAAAAGGGTAATACAGTTGAAATGATAATAACTTAACCTGTGGCTCTGAAACAAATTTAATCTCAAACTGTGTCTATCCACCAATCCACAGCTGGTGAAAATGGCAATGTAGAATGATGATATTTAATCGCAGACTTGGTTTATAAATGTGATGCTTTATTTCAGTTCTTAACTTCTCACAACTCTTGATTTAATGGAAACTGTAGTGAGAAATGACAGTTATCTGTCGTGGCCAGCCAGATGACTGTGTAGCTTTTTCCTGCATATGGTATGGTTGTAGAAAGTGGTTATTTTGTCCAAAAAAGGTAAATCACTTTCTGTGTGCAGTTAATATCCACGTAGCAAGAATCTGAAGACTGCTATTCAGTGTGCCAGCACTCAGCTGCTTTAATAAACTCACTGGATGCAATGGAAATACAAATAAGACTTACTGCATGAAGAAAAGTTTTTATTTGTAAAAGGAGAAACAAGTTCATGGATGGAAAACATGACCTCTTTCCTTCAACATGGATAAGAATTCAAGAATCTTGTTTTACTTAGCCAGTGTAGACAATGTACACAGGAAAAGTAAGAAAACCACCCCAAATGGTGATCAAATATTAGAGCATACTTAACAACCTAAGTAGTTAGTTAAATAACAATGGCTGAGGAAGGATAAGGTAATGCTCCTCTGCAGGGAAGGATTTGCTGATCCAGAAAACCACTTCTGTAACTTTTTTCTTCACATTAAAGGGAAAACAAATAATTAAGTTTCCAATTTTCACTCATTTGCTTTCCTGAAGTTTAAGATTTTGCAAAAATAGAATGAAAAAAACTAAATGGCGATAAAATAGGGAAAAAGGGAGATCTTTGGAGATCATACACATCTTTGAAGACATTGCTTGTAAGCAGGACACAACATACAGTGCAAATTGAAGTAGTATTAGGCAATCCCATCTTTTATTATTATTTGACCTCTCCTATTGAGCTGGTGGTAAACATTTTTAAAACTAAAGCACACAAATTGCCTAGGAGTCACCTCTGTGTCATTTTCCAGAACTACTATGGAAATATTAGTTTCTGCTCATTGTGATTTGTATTTGTGATATATGCAAGCTGAAGAACATCAGGGCTGAGTAATCTGTTTAAGAGTAACACACTATAAAAATGATGGATTGTAACATTTTGAAGAGCACAAAAGGTAATTGAGTGGAGTCAATTAGAAAAGTAGGAGGGCTTAGTGGAGAAGATAGCAATCTGTAACTACTGTGATGTTCTTTTTTTTTTTTTTTT
>VWZF01004482.1:208185-240864 GCA_013396755.1 Sclerurus mexicanus | reverse complement strand
TTTTTTTTTTTTTTTTTTTTTTTTTTGTCTGGGTTTTCCAAAACAGCTTAGTAGCCCATCTAGCCTTAGAATTTAAGGGATAATTGTAAGCAGCTTCTTTGAAAGTTCTGACCTTTGCACCTATGAAAAAATTGAAAATCTGTTATAGTAGAAGGAGAAATAAAATTTTCAGAACACGTAGGTTGCAAGTAAATGCATTCCTTAGAAATGTGGCATGTTTTAAACACTATTCAAAACAAGAGCTTATTGAATGCAGTCATTTATTGCAATAGTTGCTATACTTGCAAGTCAAAAGCACTACTTCTTGCCTTTAGAAAGAAGAAAGAAGCTCCTTAGATTAAGTTACTTCTCTTTTGTTAAGTCACACAGTCACTGTGCTATTGCTGGTTGTTTTCCTGATCAAAATAATATATCAGTTGCTTAAGGATTTCTGCTTTTCCTCAGCATGTTTATTTTAGCAGGATCAGAAGTTGGGCTCAATGAGCCTGATGGGTCCCTTCCGGCTCAGCATATTCCATTATTGCATGAATTAATTGAGGAGACATGTCTGGGATCACCAAAAGAAAATGATGGCCTGAGCTCCTTAGAACTTTCTTTAAAGATATTCTTAGCATGTTTCTAATTAGAGAAAAAAGAAAGCACACGACATCCAGCTACTCTGATCTTACATTTTAGAGGTATTGTTTCACACCAGCTGATTTTCTAAGTTGTAACTTTGATGGGCACTGTTTTAGCACTTTCTTTTTCGTAACACTTCAAAAAAAGGCTTAACTTTAATAAGTAATTTCAGAAAACCTTAGGAGATCTAGCTAACAAATAATTCCCCCCAAACAAAAAACAACAGCAGCAACAACGACAAAACCAGCAAAAAAGCCATAGTGGCTTTTTTTACCAAGCCATAGTGGCTTAGTAATCAGTGTTTTTAAAACCCTAACAAGCATGCAAGATGGCATGGGACTCTGCTGCCCAAATAACATGTGATCTGTCAAGGAGACATATGAGAGGTGAATTGAAGAAATAATAGTATCATTCTTTAATCTTAAATTAAAAAAAAAAATAAAATTCTAAGGACTAAATGCATCCTTTTATTTTTTTCTTTTCTTTTTTTTTTTTTTTAGATATTTAAGATATGAAGGTGTCACCATCAGAAAGGAGGTACTTTGTCTTACAGAAAGCTTACTTGGCTGTTTGCTACAAAACACATGAAATAATGTGGAGAATGGCCTCTTAATACTTCATTTCAGAAGACTGCTAAAGTTATAAAGCACAGGAACAGTCTTCGTTAAAGCATTACACATATATTTGGGTTTATTGTGTGGGGCTCTCACTAGATAAAATGTTCCTTTTTTTTTGTTTTGTTTTGTTTTGGCTTTTTTAATGAAAATACTATCTTAATAAGTGGATAAAAACAATTCCTAACTCTGAGTAGACTCAGTCCTGGCACAAGAGAATTTGCAGTACTCTTCAGAAATGGTTATTTGCAAACTGAAAGCCACAGTGCCTGTATGAGGAAAAAGCAATTCAGAACAAAAAGCCTTGCTCTACTTATTTATCTACAATATTATCTTCATTGAAAAATTCCTATGCCAACTGTGATTATGGATTTAAAGATTAGGTATATTGTTCAATAATCTTAGATCTGAGAATAATAGTCTATGCATAAGAATTTTTATGGTGGGAAATTGTACATTTGTGAATAAAATTCTCTGCTGTTCTGGGTCCACTTTTATTTCAAAAGTATCTACAAGAGAATTAGACCCCATTTTTTTTCTTTTATATTTTTCAGAGTTTAGCTCTTGATAATTGTAATGTTTGAATAGTAAAGCATTCATCTGCATTATTTTTACTATTGTGGTTGCCACTATTACAACTGTTATTATTATTTCTTATTGACTATTTATTCTTTTTTGTTACTGTACGTTACTATATACCTATACACATACATACATATATACACGCATGCATACATATATATGTATAACTTGGAACTCATTCCATTAAAGCAGTTATAGATACAATTTTTTCACATAGTGACAAAATATCAAAAGCAAATATTTAAAACTAGCTACTAGTTACTAGCTAGTAAGATTTTCAAAACCCACAGAGTTCATTGAAGGCTCTGTTTTAGAATTCCCATCACATTCAACCTGAAAGGATCGACCCTATAAATGTAAATGAATTGCTGCCAAATCTATATTATTGTGTTCTTAACTGTCTTTACAAATCTGTGCTAAAGTACAGTAGGCCCATATCCTCTGACTTTCTCAGATTATGCATCTGAAATCTAAACAGTTCCTATGTGCAAAAATTATCAGTCTTTGTACAGGGTGAACTTACACTGCTATTAATTGAAGATTGTTCTATACACAGACTGAAGGATTTAATCTCCTGTACTAAATATTCATTAATAAAAGTATATGTTTTTCCTTAATGTCACTCATTAATGTGAGAGAAGAGATGGAGACAATGTAAAAGACAAACTTTTTATTGAAATCAAAGTAGTAGCTAAGAAGGTAGACACTGGATTCCTGTGCAAGTCAGTATTTGAACAAAATCAATAGAAAATGATGTCTCAGAAAAAATCTTTAATAGGAAATAGGTAGTGGATTTTTATGGCAGTTGAGTAGTGACATATGACTTTACAAATGTGTAAGATGATACAGATGCTCAAAATTACCTCAGAATGCTTTAAACCACAATCTTCTACCATATCTTTTTCTCATATTTTCTTACTGTAATAATATGATCTGCTGTGATCTTTTTTGGGACCAAATAATGTTTGTGCAACACTTCACATAGTCTTTTTGCTTTGTGAAACATACCACTATTGTCCTGTCAAAGAACCCATTTCCATTACTTGCTCTATCCCCCACTACCCCAAGCCCAAAGGAAAAGCATCTGAGAAGAAATTATTGCCAGGTGGAGGCTCAGCTGGATTTGTTGTTTGCCAATTTTGTTCCACTGTTTTTTTGCTAATTACTTGGATAGTGTAAAGGATGGCACATTAAGTGTTATATCTGACATTAGACTGGGAGGTTTACCATCTCATTCAAAGGCTGATTCAGATTTCAATTACCCCTTGACAAAAGAGGAGTAGAAAGAGCTACACTTCATCAAGGATAAATCAAATACACAAATGGGGAATGACAGGTTAAGCCAATATATGGGCTAAGGGTCTCTCACAAACTATGTACAAGTCAGTGTCATGGACTCAGGTGTCTCAGACACCTCACAAAGGTGTGTCTCAAACACCTGACAAAGGTGTCTCAGACCTTCTTTCTCATTTATTGAATAAAACACATTTCTTTCAAGCTGTGGTGATTATTAAGTCTGTGCAATGTTCTTTGTAAGTTATCAGTCAGATCCTACTGAAAAACATCCTAAAAATAAAATGAGGATATGGGAATGGACATCACCTTGGACTTGTTACAAAAACTTTAAGATTCCTTTCCCCATTGCTTGGTTAATGGTCTTAAAATAAGATGCAAGCAAAATGTATCAGAGTCCAGAAGAGAGCCCAGAGATTACACAGACATGATCTATGAGGAAAGTTTGAAATAAGAGTGTTTGTTCACTCTAAGGAAGAGGACGCTGAGTCATGAAATGATCTTCTTTGGTTCAAAGGCTGTTATGAAAATTAGTGAACAATTGTTCTCTGCTAAACAAGGACAAGATGGAATTAACAACATTTGAATCAAGGATTACTTAAAGTGGGTACTAGGCAACAATTGCTGTTAGGATAGTAAACACTCAAACAGTCCATTTAGAGCATATCTTTTCACTGACTGGCTTTAAGAATTGTAAGCAAACAGCTGTCTCAGTCTTCTATTGATTTGTCCTCACTTAATGTCACTTCATGTCTTGGCCTCCCTTCTGGACACTTGTACATCTACAATTTGATAATAAAAATCTCATATCTATTCCCATTCAGAAACAGGGGAACAGGAATGGGGTGCTTTTCCTCTCTATCCGCCCCCCCTCTCCACCCTGCCTTATGCTGGTGTATGAAAAATCCTTGTAGAATTAGTGGCCTGCACGTAATAAAGGACATTTGTTCTCTGCAAATCACAACTGGTTCAAAGAAACCCTCCTGCAATCATGGCACAATCTAGAGTAGCAAGAGCAGTGCTTCAATCCCCAGATAAATTCAGCTGAATTGCGATTTAGATATGGGGACCAATATTGGCAGTTTGTTGCTGCTAATTCAGAAAGTATAAAACCTTTTGCAGTCTGATATTGCTCAAGGTAAATTTCAGTATAAAATACTTTCCAGAAAGGATCTGTTGCTTGAGGTTTAGTTGGATACTGTGGTCTGTAAATACAGTGGATAGTGTGTACTACTTTGATTTAGGTGAAGAGAGTCAGACTTTAGATTGTCTCACTGTGACCAGTAGGATCCACCATTTATTGTCAATTATGACATGCTTTTATTATGTCAATTTTATTTTTTATTATGTCATATGTATTATTATATTTATTTTCAATTATGTCATTATGTTTTATGCCTTCAGATTGCCAATTTTAACATCCAAATACTATTTTGTTTAATAGGACTTCTGCTCAATTTTTGCTTCTGTGGATGCATCGAAGGGGATGACACACAGTACTAGGTCTTCAGACATAACAGGGCTTTTTTCATCGAGGTACTACTTTCATATGAAGAATTGTTACACCAAACTTTTGCAAAACTTCAGCAAAAGTTGCTGGTATTTTTAGAACTGTAACAAAATAGCAAACATGGATTTTCTACAGTTTCTGGCCAAAGATGCTACATCTTTTATAATTAGACTCTGTCATTCTGGCTAACAAGTTTCTCTTACCAGACCTTTATATTTTGAAAGGATGGAAAATGGTTTTGCTTTGACCTTATCAAACCAGAGGTGATCTCTGCAACAGGTTCCTGCACTGATCATCAGCCCTGACTTATGCTTGAAAAGTCTGCAACAAAAGAAAAGCTCTGGAGTAAAACAGTCTCTTCTTGCTCTCTCTCTCTTTTCTTTTTTTTTTTTTTTGTTTGGTTTGGTTTTTGTTTTGTTTTTGTTCACATGGACTGCCACTCTGATATCAAGTTAATTGGGTGAGGCACTGCTCGTTCTGAGATAAGTCATTGCCTCAGCTGCATTATCAAGCCACTGTTTTGACTGATAGTTTTCTGCTGTTCAAAGTGCCCTCTAACAAGCTCTTCCCTTTCATACGCATCCTTAGTTTAAAAGGTTTGAGGAAACTCAAAAGGCTGACATTCTTCATAAAGTGCAGCAAATCTGAGCTATCCATAGGGAAGCACTGCATGTCAATTATAGAAAATGTTAAAAGAGAAAAATTGAAACTGCAGAGCTGTCTGTAAATACTTAGAGAAGATCACTGATCTCATTTACTGTTATGGTGCTTTTATGAGTCAGTACATAATGTAGGCAGAAATATCTAATTTAACATTGTTTCATCAGGCTGTGGCAAGCCACCCAGATGATATCATTAAAACACAGTGGTCCTTATCCGGCCTGAAGGTTAAATTCTTCAATCACCTAAAATAATTCTGTGCCCTTGAACATATCGTGAACCTATAAGACAAAAGTTATTGGTGGTAGCTTGCCATCTCCAGTGTTCAGCTCCTACTGTGGTGTATAGGGAAGGAATTGTAGGCCATCAGCAAGAGATTGAATGGATTATTGGAGGAGAAGGATTCTTCTGTGGATCATTCTTCTCCAATGCCTTTTTGAATTCTGTTCAACCTCATCTAAAATCAACATATCCTCATGGGGACCTGCTTCCTTGTTCTTAATGTGATCCAATAATTCACAGTATAAACTGGTTCCTCAGGATCTAGAACCAACATAGCAGATAACAATAAACAATCTGGCCAAATTTTTCCACCTCTGTAGCAGTGATCTATTTATGCACAAATTTGGCATTTCAAGTAATGAAACCAAGTCGGTTGGGGGCTCATAACATATTATTAGTATGATCTTCTAGGAATTGCTGGCCTTGCAAGAATCTGTTCCCCAAAATGGCCTAATACTCCCCTCCACTATCTGTGAAGTTCAACCATTTTTCACATAATGCATTTTTATCCATCTGCCAAACCCAGATGTCCCTTTTGGCACTCTCTGTAGCTTTCATCAGTTTCTTAGATTCATCCCTGACATATCCTACAATTTCTCATGTTATGTGTGTAGTTTTCCATGTCCTGTTCACCTAGCTTCACTTCAGGGTAGGTCAATACCAGCTGCTTAGTCTTTTGTCTGCCAGGCTAATGTGGACATACTCAGTATTTTACATTTTCTGTGCAACCAATATGACACTTTTACTTCAGTGGAAATTGGGAAAAAAACTGGATGGGAAAAGAGGAAAAAGAAGGTGCATATATGTATACAGGGAACCTGGTTTTCAACACAGAAAATGGAGTAGGAAAATCACATTCTCTGCTATAACCTCAAAATTCTTGGCATCAAAATTCATTCTGGTTGACAGAAAAAGCTCTCAGTAGAATCTAGCAAGATGTTTGTACATCCCAGTATATTTAGTATATCTCATTTCAAATACACATCATATCTACTGATCTTATATAAAAATGGCAGCTCCTTGGTAGTGTGTCCAAAGTCCAAGGGGAGGGTTTTGGTAGACCTTACCATATTTTACACAGTTAAGCATAAAAGGAGGCAAAAAAGAAAAAATGAAGTCAATGTCCCCATTAGTAAAGCATTGTTATAAATTTTTATGTATATTAGTGTTTCTTCAGTAAGAAAAACATATCTGTAGGGAACTTTTTCTGTGTTAAATCTCTATGAAATATATATTAAGAACACCCTGACCTTGCCCATTTAACTTGTCTCTTCACAAAAGCCTTTTTCCAGCAGCAGGAAAAATGACACATTATAGGTGGGTTGATCCACGAAGGAATACACTGTACAGAAACTAATATACATCTGAGACTTCTAAATGGTTTATATATCTGTTTTATCAATTCAGAACTCTTTCAAGCTACAGGTGATACTAGTACAGGTAAGCATAAACATGTTTTTCTCAGACAGAGTACTAAGGTATGGAGCTCTCTCTTGGTCATCCCATGGTGTCACAAATGAGTGTTTTAAGGTTGCTTAAAGAACCACCAGCAGAAGTATCAACAAAAACAGGTTTAGTATAAAAGTGACAGTATGGCAAAGTTCCTCAGATCACAGTGCAGCCTGAAAGGGAGGCAGGGGGTTGGACCACCACATGTGGGAGATCACCACTATTCACTTCAGATGAACAAGGAATCAAATATCTTGTCTTTGACAACTAAGATGTATCTATTTCTCTAATAGCTTTTCTTATATTTTTTTCCTGAATATAGGACACTTGAAAAAAGGGAAAAGCTTAGAATACACAATAATAATATTTTCTGTAAGCAAAACATGGATATTGATAGAACATATTCATCATCAGTTTGAAAATACATTATGATACAAACATGCTCCAGCTGCTTAGTGATGTTCTACTCAGTCACAGCAATCATATTACAACTCTCCATTGTCCCTTGACACACCTCATTAAGTTCTAGAACTACTATCTGAAAAACTTAAATCATCCAAGTCTCTATCCATTTACTATAAAACTCAGAAAGGCAAAGAATGGTTTAAGTAAGAAGGGACCTTAAAAATCATCCATTTCTAACAGCCCTGCCACAGGCACCATGGGCAGGGATACCTTGCACTAGACCAGCTTGCTCAAAGCCCTGTCCAAGCTGTCCAGGAATGCTTCCAGGGATGGGGCATCCACAGCTGTTCTGGGCAATTTATGCCAGTGCCTCACCACCCTCAAAGTCAACAATTTCTTCCTAATACCTATTCTGAACCCACCCTCTTTTACTTTAAAGCCACTCTTGCTTGCTATTGTAGCAATGCATGAAATTTGTAGTGCTGATTGTGCTCTTTAGCACTTTTTACTATGACTTTCGGAATTTTTGTACTGGTATGTTTGTTTTAAGGTACTTGTGATTGTTTTGTGGCATAGATAGTTGTTTTGGGAATAATTCTCAACACATCAGGGATCATATTACAGAAGGACAATTAAATGGTGTAAGTGACCCTTTCCCATTTCTCTGTCTTAAATGGGGAATTTTGTTGCCAGTAAAGAAACTCCCTTTTCTTTGATAACTCTATTTGGGTACTGAAAATGAGTAAATGCAAAATGTGACAATTAAATTCCTATCATCATACATGAGAACACATTTATGAAGTTTAACAGCTCAGAAGAATGCAGGTCATCTGTTTATGCATATAGTGGCTGTGTACCTTCTGGCCTAAAACGTGAAAAATGTGACTTCTACTGCTTGTTCATTGATGTCTTCTTAATGTAAGGATTTATCTGCTTTGATGAACAGGAGGAATACTTGAAAATAATTAATTTTATAATCATGATTCTTAAATAATATAGAATATATTTCACCACTTAAAGAATACGTCAATCTGTTTATGAAAACAGACACTGGTTCAAATGAAAGAATTTTTTTAAATTTTGTCAGAATAAAACTAACTAAAATATTTTGTTAAATAAATACTACAATGAACTTAGTTATGCATATCATAGTGTGAAATGATAACCTTATAAATAATGTTTCTCATTTTAGTATAACATTGTAATGGTTTTTCCTAATTGAAGCTTTGAAGCATTTCAAGCACATTAGGGGAACTCACATCTGCAAAAGTTCCTACTAGAAATTGCAAACAAACCAGAAATTTCTGCATAAAGCTTTTCATCTCCTCTTCTTCTACCTTCAATTCAACCTAATTTACTGTAGGAAAATGGGAAAAGAGGTTTTCCCAATCTGTGAGGACTCACCTCAAAGTGCTCTTCTTTACCCACTATGAGGGAGACATTGCTGTGCAAGCGGCTGTGTATTGCACTCTAACATAACACAGATCAAATGCAGAACTGCAGAGGTCTACTAGACTTTCATACCTGCCTGTGTATCTTGCCACTATGGATGATGTTTTACTTGGTAAAAAAGTAGAGAGCTCCAACAGTGAATTTTTTTAGAAAAAATTCCCATCTGTTTTAATAGGAGTTTGTGTTTGTGTCAAGAGGAAATTGTTGATTAAATTCTTTATTATGACCCTTTTGGCTGATGTCAAATGTGGCAGAAAAGTCAGGCTAGCATGTAACATTAAATTTTTAATTACTCAGACAACATAATGCTTGAGGTAAAGACTGGTATGAATTCTAACTAATGCATTGCTGTGCCTCACTGTATGGCAGATATAACTTTCATAAAATTTAATTTGTGACATTTTATGCTCTGCTTCTTCCAGCTTCTTCTCTTCTTTTACCACAATTAGCAAAGATCACTTTTTTTTTTTTTTTTTTTTTTTTTTTTTAAGGAATAGATGATATTCTATGCATTAAAAATACCTGCTGGTCCTGTCTAGCTAAGCTGATGTGCTGTAGCATTTTAGAATGTCTGTAAAAATAAAGGACAAATAAGAAAACAAATAAGAAAACATAATAAATCATGAAAAATTAATCTTTATTTTTTTAGTGTCTTGCCTATCTATTATGCCAAACTTTGTGTGGTCCAATGAATTCATAATATCTGTGTCAGCAATTTTGTAAAAAGAACCCGTGTATACTGTTTGAACCTTCCATGTTTCATTTCCATAATTCATATAAAAGAGCTACAGAAGTATAAACTGGGAAGTGATCATTAGATTCATGGGTCCATTATTAGGGGTTTCTATTACTGGAGGTGGTTTATTTGTGGTGATTAAGGAAAATCAGCAGAATGAAAAGGTTTACTAAAATGCAATAGCTGTACTAGCCTTCTCTAGCTTGCTCAGACATTCTATTTCTATTGGAAAATACAGATGCTTCTTGCCCATTTAATGGAATTCATGCTGTTTGGTTATGCTTAATACTTCCAAGAACACACAGAGTTGCTCCAGGAAGAGATGTCCTGGTCTTGTCTGTGCACTGTCAATATGAATGACTTTGTGGCCCCAGTCACCCAAAGGAGAAGCTGAGGATTTAGGAACACTGGGCATGCATGGGACTGACTGTCACCGCCTGTTTTGCTGCATTTGCCACCACTGGGAGCCTCTGCCATGCATTCCTATAGCTGCTGCAAGTTTCCAGAACAACAAGGAGAAAGAAGATGCTTTACCTGGGATGAATGTAGTGGGCTCAGGATGTTTAAATTGCTGATAAGTATGGCAAGTAAAGACTACCACATGCCCAAAAGAAGTGGTGGTGATGATGATGATGGTGGTGGTGGTGGCAGTGGTGTCAAAGTATGCAGACTTGAACAAATAAAAACAGGACAGGCAGAATGAGGTGAAATTGAAGGCCAAAATGTAGTTTCTGCTGCAGGCAGGCAGCTGTAGCAGAGCACTCTTTTTGTGACTGCGGGCTGCTTAGATGAAACATTGCCAACCTTTCTGAGGTCTTGAAAAATTATTTACTTATATGAAACTTATATAAAGTTACCCACAACTGTCCTCTTCCCCTGGGCAGCAAGGAGTCTCTAAATTACTTCTCAGAGCAGTGCCAGGAAATTCTTTTAAATGCTGGAGTGTATGACAAATATTTCTTTAAAACTTTGTCTGCTTATTTAACTCCTGGTTTACTCAACTTTGCTACAGAAAAAAGATTGCAACTTTGAAAATATTCTTCCAATACATACAGAATAGATGTTTTAATAATATTGATCAGCATGAAATGATTTAGGGCTTCAGTCAGAGAGTGAGGTTTTTTTGTTTGTTTTGTTTCTTTCTTTCTTTCTGTTTTAATTGTTAATTTTAATTAAAATAAAAGGCTCCATAACCTGCTCCCTAAATTATCCAACTACCATATGATGAGTGAAATAACATTTCTGCAAACTGTTTTCTCAGGAACAAAACAAATGACAAGCCAAAGTACACTAAGCAACAACAAGCCTTGTTTAGGGTCACAGATTGTTTTGTTTCACAATTCCCCATGTTCTGGATAGTATACTAGGGGTTTTCTGGGTATAATGTGTTGCTGGTATATGTACACAAAAGTTTTAAAATAAGTTTGGAAAGTACAGGATTGTTGTGTGAAACAGAAGCTTGCTAATCATTAATTAGCACTGCTAAAGTTAGAAACTGCTAAAGCTCCTGTCAGAATCAGACTCATTGTAGTCAGCTCTTGTGGTTTTAATGCAGGAAGTGTCTTTTCTTGAATGCCTGCCATAAGTTCAGTGATTACAGTGACATTTCAACTTTTATTTAAAAAATTGTAAATGTAGGTGTCTTGTTAAACAAAGAAGCTTGAAAATATAAATTATATATAACCTGGTATGAAATGAAAGCATCTCATGTTATTTAATACAATCTCTTTATTTCTGAATATTCAGGAATTAAACATTCTCAGCTGGGGAAGGAAAGCTTGTGTTTGGCATGACTGGACTTCAGAGAGTCCTTTTTGTGCCAAATTTGGTTTCTTCTAGATTGTTGTTTTTGCTGCCACAGTCGTTGTTATCTCTTAGTCTTAGCTGACTGTTAACTACAAATAAGTCAGAGAGCAGTCTGTATTTCTCAGGTACAGAACTCATTTTCACTGGGAACTTGACAGACACTGTATCAGACTAATAATCTTATTGACTGGCAAACATAGTTCATAATGTGAATACATGGGAGGTACCCGTCTTCCTTTTCTTTTTTTCAACTGAAACTCGGTAATGATTTCTTTTTGGTCAGTGGAAAAAATTAACTCTCTGTATTCATCACATAATTTCTTCAATTTATTAGAAGTATGTAAAGAAAGAGAATTAGAAAAGGAAATGTCAGACAATTTGGGAACATGAATAGGGAAATGATGCCTTTTTTTTCCCTGTCACTGGTCTCCCTTGTTTCAGAGCCATTGTGAAACTGGAGTCCCCCGGAGCATTCTGCATAACAATTTTGTGACGCTGATTCATTGACATTTTCTGTGACTTCAATTAATATTCTCAGAACAAATAAAAACATGCTCTTATGCTCATTTCTACTTGTAAAAACAAGGGGTAGCCTTTGCTGAGTTCATTTCCCTTGTGTAGTACTTTACAAATGAGATGTCCCACCAAGCTGTAATAGAGAGTAGTTGTTTGTAGAGCAGGGCTCTGTTTAGACTAACACTATCCCTAGCCTCCTCTACATTCAAAATGACACTGTGGAAAAATGCAATCTGCACTCTCTAGAGAGGTGCTGTCCATCCATTCAAAGCCTCATTCACCAATGTAATATGGGTGTGAGGGTCATAATACAGTGTTTGCAGAAGTCAAAAAGCTTCCTCTCCTTCTGGTCAGCTACATAAAATTTGGATCACCAGACCCATCACTGACCCTGAGAGCCTGTTCTGTTTTTGTGTTTAGCAGGAGTCATCTATGTACTGCATACTAGCAGGAACCATCATATGCTGTAGGATATATGAGTTTCAAATGAGTGGAGGCTGAAATACTACTGAGTTGCTATTTCATTCAGAAGCATTTCTTTTTAGAAAGACTAAAGAAATTGTTTTCCATTGAAATCAATTTAGCACTGAAAAGCCCCCAAAAAGATTTCCCTGGATGGTTAAGTGGAATAGGTATGCCATAATAAGCGTGATTTAAATATATTTGTCTGTATGTATTGGATTGGTACACCAATATATCAATACAACAGCAATAAAATAAAAATTCTGAGCAGAGTTATGGTTTCAAATTTTAGTGCAGTGCTATTGTTTTGTTAGTGATCATTTTTATGCCTACATGCCTACATACTCTATTCATGGACAGGAAAATTACATTAGAGGCATAAACAGAAAGACTCTTGTTCTCCAAAGACTTTACTGTGTAAGTGATCTCTGCGCCCTCAGCATCCTCAGTCAGGGAAGCTGGGAGATATCCCTGCCCTAATCCACCCGCAAGAAGGGTCACCTCCTCTTAGAATAGTGGTGGGAAAATCCTGTTTTGATAAGCTATATGCAAACTGTTTTATATACATTACTGTTCCATAGTAGCTGGATCCCATTTCTATTTGCCTCTGAAGACTGCTGGGATACAAAGGCAACCACTTACGTGGGCTGCTCTCAGGAGTGCTGGGCAACCACCAGCTTGTGTGTTGACATGGTTGATTTAGGAAGTGGGAAGCTGGGATGCCTCAGTGGAGGATGAGTAGCAATAATGCAGTCCTCCTTTGACAGTGGTGGTCTTGGGGTAGTGGTCACTGAAGTGACCACTTCAAATAGTTATGTTATCACAAGGGACAAATTCTATGAAGTTCAAAGTCAAGTTATGCAGGTGTTTCAGTGGAGATTTAAATACGTATGTGTATATATATATATACATAGGTAACTGGAATATTTTATCTTTAGATTTTCTGTAAATAGAAAGAACCAGAGTGATCCATAAGACTGGGCAAGAGTGAGCTAATCGCTTTTGTGCCTGATGAACAGAATGTGTGGGAAGGTAGACTTCAAATGTTTTTATTGGCTCCAAAATGCTGGAAAAATGTGTCCTATCTTTTAAAAATATTAATTGCCATCCACATTAAATAAAATACTCTTTCATGCATCATTAGATGATAAAGTTTTTTGCCTTAAGACTCTGTGATCCTAACAGCTCTTAATTTTTTTTTAAGCCTTGGTTAACCTATCTTCTTAAGTGGATAAAATGTAGAGAGAAAAGTGGATCCCACAATACAATTTACAGGAGCTGGGAACCTTCTCAGCATTTATCAGAGACTCAGTACCTGTAGCTGGTCTCCAAAATGTATGTGTTTGTTCCACTCAGCTTGATCAAGGTATAAATCAGAGAAGAGAATTCTCCCCACTGAACATTTTAAAGACAGATAGAGATGCAGATGGGTTCAGTAAAACACGAGACTGAATCTAAATGTGAAATGAAATATAGATGAAAGTGCCTTGCCTCAGACAGTTTTAATATTAATATCAACATCTCTTGGATGAAAAAGACCAATATTTTGTGGTTGCGACATTTTCCACAAGTATTAAACAGCCAGATTTCCTAGGGATATTTCTGAGCTTGATGGAAAAAAAAAAATCTATTTTGTAAATGGTGGTATGATTTTAGACTCAGTCCAGGCTGATGCATTAAGTTCCATTACCTACCTACATTTTGGGGTTTAAAAATAAAGAAGGAACAACTTTTAATGGGTTTAAAAGCAGATGTATATCACTTTGATTCTGCAATAACTATTGAGTAGACTTGTTTTCTTTGCTTACATAAAAATTCTTCAGAATCAAACATTCTATACAGATGCAGATTATGTATTACTTCTTTGTCCTAGATAGCAAACCCACAATTTCTAACAGAATTGGATAGCATTAATAATATATATCTTTTCCACCGTCTGCTGAAGAAGTCTTGTGGGAAACTTTCTAACAGAAAACAAGATCTGATTTGCAAAACCTGACTCAAGATCAAATGTTCTGTGTTTTTGATCTTAAAATGAACAGTAGATGGCTTCAGAGAGTTTTCCCACCAGTGACTGCTGGCTGCAAATAAAGACTGAGGACGCAGCCACTGACCATACAGAATGGCCCCAAAGGTTTGATGTGGGAAAGCCAGATTTTCTTATTTTTGCATACACTGCTAGGAAAATAACGTTTCAGAAATAGGACTGTTTGATTAAAATGCACTGCCAAAATTCCATATGTAATAACATTTAAAGTCATAGCAGTACTTGATTACACTAAAGTTCTGCTGAGCTTAGTGTTTCCCATGAGAGAGAATCTTGTAGAAGATAGGGGAGGGAAGAGGTTTCTGAACAGGGTGAGTGTTTATTGAAGCTTACCTTCGTAAGCTTTTCCAGCTCCCATTGATCTGTTGTATCTGTGATGTTGTGGTAATAATAACTGATGGATCTTTCTTCTGTCAGTCTATAAATTCATCTTGAAACACGCCATACTGGTTTCCATAACATCACAGCAATTAACTATTTAGGTACGCACTTTATAGTAAAGTCATCTGTGCCTGTAACTTAATGAGTGCTTACTTCATGGAATAATCACTCAGCTTCATGAAATAATCACTCAGCTTCATGAAAATCATGATGTCATAGACTATGTCATGTCTATGTCATGACAACATGGAATCTGTAACTCTTTCTTCTCCATCTGAAGCCCTGAGCAGTCTTCTCAGTCTTCCTCAACTGTTCAGTTACTTTGTTCTTTCTTGTCACCTTCTCTGTGTTTTTTTCAGTTCTGCTATCTAATTTTTGAGATGGTGTAGTCACTGTGTTTGTACAATGCCACAGAGGCACTTTACTTTATTCTCCTTTTTTCTTGTCTAAGGTAGGACACCTCAATTGTTATATTGTTTTATTCCTGAAAGTTAAAATTGTTAAAACCACAGCACAGCACTAGCAAACTGAATTGTGTTAGAAAACATTTGACCCTAATGATTTTAGAATATTTTTAGGTGTGAAGATATACCAGATTTGCTTGACAAACTCTGGTTTAGTATTTGGATAGGCTGGCATAGATATATTTTAATTTTGTGTCTAAAGAAAAGGTCTAAATTGTCTAACACCATTGGAATTATTCCAATGTTGGCCCACAGTATTTTGTTTCCATGTGAAGAATCCAGAAAAGATGTTGTTTTTTCCCCACCCACATATACACATTTTTCTATGTTTACATAAGTATAGAAGAAAGGTTTTGTCTTCTTCACAATTAAAAAATACATGTAGATACTACTTCAGAAAAAATAGTGCCCCAATAAGCTGTATTTTAATATTTTAATACATTTAGTACATTTTTTCTTTAAATTCTAGAGTTGCAGAGTCTAGTGGCCTGTCTTTAGCAATGTAATTTCTCTCAAAGCCCGAGACAATATGAGAACATACCTATCTCTAGCATTTCAAGTAAGTGGGTTTCTTTGTAATATTACATTTATAAAATGCTTCCATAGTAATTCTTTCTATTAGATTTTATTGAGTGAAAATCATGAAGTTACCTGTGGATTTGGAGACCTGATTTTTTGATGGTCTAGTATACTATAAAATAAAAAGCACATTTTTTTACCCACTGGCTAACACCTTTCTGTTCTATGTACATGTTTTTCATTTCCTACTTAGCTATTGTTCATTAGTGAATTATATCTCTAACAAGAGATGATTAATTTCATTTCTTCTTTGTAACTTCTTACATAAAATAACAGAATTCACTGCTATTTATACAATTAACAATTATCCAAGTGATTTTAAATTGTAAATTAAATTCCTTCTTTAAAGGGAGAAAAAAAGTAGAATATTGAATCTCTTAGCCCTTAATCCTACTCTACCTCTTTCCCTCTCCTCATATACATTCATGTGTGTAGATGGATACACTCACATAAGGTTTTTTTATCTAGCTTCAGAGGCCAATAAATTTTATGACCTGGAAACTAATGTAATAAAATGCTGGGGACTTAGTTACATCAGATAGATAGAATGAGCCCATTTATAAATACCCCAAACCTCCTTTCTGCAAAGGTAAAAAATACCTGTATGTATGACATTAACTCTGTGCACAGGAGCAGTCTTCTCAAAATTCATTTGCATGTTTGAGGAGAACCGTTGTATCTACATGTGCTGACCATCAAATTGGTGCTGTCAGGGATCTGCAGATTTGCTGAATTAGAGCAACACATTGACTGCCTAATGTCTCCCTACCTCCTCTGGTGATGGATATTGGCAACAAGGAAGCTGCCTGTTTTTGTTGCTAATTTTTTATCTTATTTATAGGTCTTTTGTGTGTATGTCACTTTTATGTATGATGTATTCCCATGGTTGATGCTGTCTTCCTTCTGCTCTCAATGGTGTTCTTGTGTCCCAGCAGATTCATGTGTTCGTGGCAATGAAAGAGACAGAAGTGACGACTCTCCTCCTAGGACACAGCTCATAAATTATCCCTTACAACCAGAGCACCAGAGAAAACAGTTTTTTCAAGTAGTCACAGATGAGCTATGTCCAACAGAATTTTCCTCTTCAGATGTTCATTAATGCATCTGTTTACTGATCCAGGGCATGCAAACTGCTGAAAGGTCATCTTTTGCAGGTGCAAATACATTTGCCAAAGCCCCCTGGAGACCAGCTTGATTCTGATGACAGTGAATGCTAGGTAAAACTGAAGGTCTTAACCATATGGTTTCAACAGTGTTTTCTGGTTGAAATGTTACATTACATTGAGTGCAAAATTTTATCTCCAGTAGGGAGAAAGCACAAAGTGAAGCATAAGAGAGAAATGGAGGCAGAAATTAGAGCAATTAATATTACCAGCTGTGACTAAAGCTGCTATGAATATGGTGAGCTCAGAACACTTAACATATTTATTCCAAAAGTAGTTTTAAATAGCTGTAATTATATAATTAAATGACATCCCGTGTAAAATTGCATCACACAGAATTAAAGATAACTACCTTCTATACAGTGAAATAAAGGTAACACTAAGATGGATATGCAACATGTGGGATATTCTTTCTGCAAAGTTCTGAAGAATGAAAAAAAAAACCCAAATAACAACTAAATAAGAAAAAAGCAAAAAAATCTCTCCCCTGGAGTCTATTTACTTAAAAAAACCCAAACAACAAACAAAACCCAAAACAACAACAACAAGAAACAGGTTACGTTGTTAAGAGATTCAAAGACTATATTCTGAGGAAACTAACATTGAAGAAAAAGTTGCATATTCCTTCAGTACCTGTAGGGAGGAAAAGTTGAAAGGTCTGGAACTGGAACAAGTTCGTTTCTTGTGCTGCTGACTTCCAAGATACTTCATTTCTGGGTATCTGAAAACTTAGGGAAGAGTCACCATATTAAGTGAGCAGCAGGAGATCAGAGTGTCTGATGGGACACTGGCTGGGTTCTAATACATACGTTTTGCATTAGGCAGTTCTTATGAGAGTCTTTATTTTTGAGAAGCTGGTATTTGCAAAAGAAGAAAGGCTTTTGGATTATTTGGAATTTTTTTTTGGCTCCCCAATGGAAAATTCTAATAAATAATCTTCCCCTTCCTTTATTTTAAGAAAACAAACACCCCCACCCACAAACCAACCAAACAAAAAAACCGCCAAGAGCTAAACATAAATGATCTGCATTTGCCTAATGCCACTAAATACCCTAATACACTAATAAGTAACTCTACCACCTAGACTTTCCTTTCTCTATTCTTTTGGTATCATCTTTGGCTTAGGCACTGAAATCTTTCTTCAGTTCACAATTGTCCTGCTGAGGAATAAGATCTGTGAGAGTCTGTGAACAGCTATATTATTTATTTTTCATCAGATCATCCTAACTTTGTAATTGGTGCATAGCAATAGGGTATATACCTCCTCACACTGCCTCACACTGGGCTTGTTCTCATTGGATTTTTTTTTAAGTAAAAGCTGTGGGTATGTCTACACTGCGCCATGTCGCACAAAAATGTCACCAGTCAATAACTCCACAACTTGACAAAGGGATGCCTTTATTTTCTGCCTTGCTGACTCTGTTTTTTGCACTACTGTCAGGTTCCTGAGCAACCTCATCAGCCCCCTGGCACTGATGGATGAGCTCCTGCTGCCTCCTTGGGCTGAACTGAGGAAGAACCAAGTCTTCACATATACTGGATTTAGCACCCCTGTAATTTATTTTAGTTATCTAAGATATCACTGTACAGGATCTCACAAAACATTGTAACATTAGGTTTTAGTTTTGCAAGTGCAGCTTATGTGTAAAGTTTGTGCATATTATGAAAGATTTTCTAAAAAAACACAATGGGATGGCCTTACACTGCACAAAAGAATATGAAATAAGTCCAAGTGGATAATAGTTAATATGCTTTATAAGCATATGAGACAAAAGCTGTTTTTTAAAATAATACCTTTTTCTCATTTAATAATGAATTTCAAGACTTTTAAGATTGGTGATGTGGCTGAATTGGGTTGAATTTCTACTATGGATATTTGGTGAGAGGAAGAAAAACAAGACACTCCCTTATGTCCGTTTATGAGGAATTGGCTGCACAAAGAGAGGGACTGCAGACACTTATGACACCCTGATTCATGTCTCCTGGTGCCTCCCTCTGGAGGTAGTTTTGGCCCCTGCTGAGGACTGTGTTATTGTGAAACTGCTGTGAAAGTAATTGATGCTGGCAAAAAGCAGCATTCAGTCCTTGAGGCATTGAATTGGGAAGATATTTTTGCTGGGTTTTTTTCAGGTCATGCAACACCAACTTTAAATCAATACTTTTTTTTTCTGCAAAAAGCAAGGAGGAAGGCTGAATTCCCCTGTGTTACATGCATATTAGGTCTCTGTTGTCAATATACATATCAACTACACAAAGCTTGGGCAGCCCTCTTTTAAAGGTCTGTGTAGGTCTTCAGCTTGTTCTCTGTCTTGTCTTTTTCAGTGGCTTTTTGTACTTTTCTTATTGCTTTATTAACCTTTATTCACTGAGTTTTATTTGTCCCTATCAATGGTAAGTGCACACCTTTCTGTTCTGGACTCTCTATGGACTATAGTAGAGTTTTGTTCCACTGATTGAGTTTTTCAATTATCGTTATTTCTGTTTTCACTCTTAAAGCTTGCCTTTTTAATTCACTTTAAACAAACATCTGAATAGCTGTAAAGGGTAGATGATACCAATACTGTCAAGATCCCATTGATCTTCCAACTGAAGCTGGTGGAAAACAAGCTGTCTGGTTTCTCCCTGTGTTTTGGTTCTTATTTTTTCTGATTATTTTGATAGCCTAGAAGTTTTAGTAGCAATGAAGGTGAACTCATCCCTGCCTTTTCATGTACACCTCCTTTTTGTGTTAGTCCCAGACAATATGGCACTGTCAGAAAGTGTTAGATACAGCTTTTTACGTTGTCTGAAGCAGTTTTTCAACAGCAAGCTGGAAATAGCAATTTGAAAGCCTGTGTCCCGGAATGAGTTTAGGTTGTTCTGTTAACACTTATCTTCATTATGGTTATTTCTGCCAAATATGTTCTGCTTTTCAGACAGTTCCAGTTTTCCTGAAGGGAAAGATCTGTTGGGCATTAGCTGTGGTGGTAAACAGCTGGTCACTAAGAATGTGAAGGACAGAATTAGCGTGTAATGAGTTATTTTTGTATACACTGAAATTCTGTTATATTAGATTAAGTTCAGGTAGTCATATTCTTTAGTTTATGTTAGTTATGATATTTTTATACTCTAACTTCTATTATGTATTTCACACTGTAAACTTTAAAAACTGACAGCCTATTCTAGGATAAAGAATGGTGATGACCTCAGGGTGGGTCTGCACCACAGAGAGAAGGAGCTGCAAAGGTCCCTGAGCAGTGGGAGCTGTGCACCATTAAGTCTTCAAAGCTCAGCAGTGGCTTCAGGGTTTGGGTATACACTGTGTTCACCAAGGACCCTGCATTTGGGGTCAGCACAAGCAGAGCCAGTTCAGATGTCTGTGTCCCTGAAGAGTGAGTGTGGAATTAGAGGGTAAGGGAGCCAGGCATCTGGGATCACTTACTAAGGAACCAGGCATTGACAAAGCAACGGGACTAAAGACATAAGTCCTTAGTCTCTGGAGATGACTCTTATCAAGCTACGTATGGACAGAGTCCATTTGTATTTCTGGAGAGACAGGCAGGGTTTGAGCAAGTGGCTGTGTGGTGCTTAATTTTCAACTGGGCTTTAAAACATAACAGTGAGGCATAGCCCTAGCTTTTACAGTGATGTTCACTCATGAGGCTCTTCCAAAAATCAGAACTTCACATATTCATTCATTACAATAATATGCTTATCTGATTAAGATCATCTGTTGGCTTCCTTGAAACAAATGAAATAAATTTCACTTTCTTTGCCTGAAACAGGATGAGAGAGCAATAAAATGGCTCTATCAGGCTTGGCAGCTTTGGAATCCATAAGGAATTTCCTTCTGTCAAATTAGTAGGGATGTTTTCTGTTGTTCCCTTGTAGTGTGGTGAGAACTATGTTGCAGGATCATTTGGCAATTTATATAACCATGCACATGGGAAACAGCAGTTTCAAGGACTGAGTCCAGGCTGTACTTTATCCTATACCTCATTGTGTGGAGATTGTCTTGGTCTCTCCTATTCCTTTCTTTGGGTCCTTCTTGGAGAGCTTGAAAAGAATGAATGGATCAAATAAATCTGAGTTCGTCTCAAAATCTCTGTGGACTGTGAACATTATACTGAGGCCAGTATACAATATCGCAGAAAACATCTTAAACTCACAGTTTAAACTCATGTCTGTTTGCATGTTATCCTAAATCATCTGATATGGTTGTCCTACTCTGAGATAAGGGCAACCCAGTGAATGTAAAGAAACTCTGAAGTGTAATAAATAATACATAAATGTCACAAGAAAACCTCCAACAAAACCAAGCAAACATCCTGCCAAAAAGCCCCAATCCAAAATCAATACGATACTGTGGGTCCTCAATAGTGCCAGTTGTTTTACTTCAGTATTTTTCTAATGCAGAAATGCTGTAAAAGTTTACCACAAGCTGAAGTCACAGGAAAACTCTTTTGGCCGCTGACACCTTCACAGTACTTCACTTTTGAAGGAGCTGAACTACCAAAAGCTCTATGATTAACTGTAGAAATGCACAGGCCTGCCTGAATGAGAGCTGCTGATTGCAGATTCAGAACTTCCAGCAGCGATACAGATAATGTAATTTTAAAGTATGCATTTTTTTTGTGTAGAAAACACAATTACAGTGAAGCATGCAGGCTCTTGTATAGTGCAGATGGTGTGATAAAATTTGAGATGCATGAAAAAAAGGAAGAATTTTTAATTTAAACTTATCAAAACAGTAAAATTAAAATGGTGTCAAGCTGTAAATATTAATGAATATTTCAATATAATAATCTCTGTGTGTTTGCATGCATGCCTACATACTTTATCTTACTGATTTTACATTCTGTCTAGGTAACAACTGCATTTCTTTATGCTGTAGTACTAATGTGACCAGAGAAATACAATGCATGTCCAGAGTTTCAGCCTGTAAACACAACTGTCATTAGTTAAATTTACTACTTACAAATTAAGGTAATAATGCCCTTACTGACACGGTAGCTTTAATGTTACTCTGACCAAAGACATACACTGCCAAACAAAGTACCTTTGAAATGGAAAAGGAATAAGAAAATCAGAAAAATAATCAGATTGCAGTACTACATTTTCAAAAGCAGTGTTGGGAGTCACTTAGGGATTATAAAGGACAAATAACTCAACTTGTGCTTGTGTTATGCAGCAAGGAGATGGAAGATCCTTTTGCGTATAGGTGGGGGGCCACAAACAGGAGCAGGAAAGTGATTTTAATTTTAACTCACAGCAGTAATGAGCCTGGTACAGAAGTATCATGTGCTACTCTGGTATAGACATTTTCTAAAAGGACATTGAAATAAATGGTGATACAGAAAAGAACTGTAAAACAGCCTTTGGAGACTGCACAATCTGAGAGATAATTTGATTATAGTGTGTAAGTATCTTCAGGGGAAAAATACAGAACACTGAACCAATGACTGGGAGCTGCAGACAGACAAGTTAAAATTAAAACGAGGTACAATATTCTTAAAGGTGTGATTGATTAACCATTGCAACAAAAGCAATGCTTGAATTCTCATTGTATTGCAGTCTTCAAACCATGGTTGAATGTCCTTTCTGAAAGTCAAACACAACTTAGGGGACTGAGATAAGTAACCAGCAGAATCTGAACGGCCTGTTTAACAGAGTCTGCCAGAACAACCACAGAATTTGCTCCTTTTTACTTCTCAATTCTATAATGTGAAGACATGTATTTCACTGACAACTTCCCTCAGATGATTGATTTCTGGGTCACATGTCTCAAAATCCCCCTCCCATGAGACAGAGAATTCAGAAGCATTCAACCTGTGTTCCCCTCTGAAAATGACATGACATTTCTCTCTGATTAATATTGGTGATACCAGAACAGCCTTTATATTGTTGAATGCTTCTTACATTCCCTCAATGCTGAGTATTAATGATACTTAATGTATATAATATGATATAAAGACTTTCTGCCATAAGTATATCCCTCACAGACAGACAGAAATATTTAAGAGCCTGTATGTGAAAATTGGTTGTTAAAACTCAGTGTATGTCCAACATAGTCTAACTCGAATGAGAACCTGTTGGACTATGATGGAATCAGGAAAGCCCTGCCTCCATAAGTGAAATACTGTAATTCTGTGCTTAAAGTTACGTCTGGTTTTTGCAATTTGTATTGCACCTTATGACACCTAGTTTCGGAACTCCATCATAAGCCTAGGCAGCACTATGTTATATACTGTACAAACACAGACAAAAGTTTATATATTAAAATAATGCTCCATACAAAACCTTGGTGCACCATCTACAGGACTGAAACAGGCAACCAGTTAAATAGTAGAGGACAAGTCACCATCCATGATCTGATCTGTGCAAACTATCTGCTCACACCATACTACTGAGTGCTAATAACTTATAATCTCATAGTCCAAAGGAGGGCAATGAGGGTGGTGAAGGGCCTTGAGGGGAAGCCATATGAGAAGTGAATGAGATCACTTGGTCTGTCCAGCCATCCAGCCTGGAGAAGAAGAGTCTGAGGGGAGACCTCATTACAGTCTACAACTTTCTTGCGAGGGGAAGAGGAGGGCCAGGCACTGATCTCTTCTCTGTGGTGACCAGTGACAGGACCTGAGGAAATGACCTGAAGTTGTGTCAGGGGAGGTCTAAGTCTGATATTAGAAAGAAGTTCTTCACCCATAGGGTGGTTGGGTACTGGAACAGGTTCCCCAGGGAAGTGGTCACAACACCAAGCCTGACAGAGTTCAAGAAACATTTGGACAATACTCTGAGGCACATGGTGAATCTTGTGGATGGTCCTGTTCAGGGTGTAGGTTTGGACTCAGTGATCCTTGTGGGTCCCTTCCAACTTGGTGTATTCTGTGATTCTGTGACTCTGTGTGATCTGACCTTTGCTGTGGACTAAGAGCATGTTTGTAGATAGTTGCCATGAATCAGCTGATGCATGGTGTCTTGCTTCCCTGTAATATGTCTGTTTTCCTGTTAAACTCTGAAAAATTAGTCAGATGTCATAAATACATTCAGAGAGTAGTGGTCAATGGCTCAATGTCCAAATGGGGATCAGTGACAAGTGATGTTCCGCAGGGTCCCTACTGGGACCAGTATATTTAATATCTTCATTAATGACATAGACAGTGGAATGAAGTGTACCCTCAGCAAGTTTGCAGATGACACCAAGTTAAACGGTGTGGTTCATATACCTGAGTGATGGGATGTCATTCAGAGGAACCTGAACAGAATGGAGAAGAGAGATCATGTGAATCTCATGAACTTCAACAAGGACAAATGCAAAGTACTGCACCTGGTTTGAGGCAAGCATCAATACAGGCTGGAGGAAGAACTCAGTCCTGCTGAGAAGGACTTGGGGATGCTCGTGGATGAGAGGCTGGACATGAGTTGTCAGTGTGCACTTGCAGCCCAGAAAGCCAAGCATATCCTGGGCTGCAGCAAAGGAAGTGAACCAGCAGGTCGAGAGAGGGGATTCTGCCCCTCTACTCTGCTCTGGTGAGACCCCATCTGGAATACTACATCCAGTTCTGGGGTGCCCAGGAGGGGAAGCACATGGACCTGTTGGAGTGAGTCCAGAGGAGGGGCATCAAGAGGATTAGAGGGTTGTAGCACCTCTTCTATAAGTAAAGGCTAAGAGAATATGGATTGTTCAGTCTGAAAGGAGAAGGCTTCAGAGGCACCTTAACGGAGTATTCAGTTACTTAAAAGAAAGATGACAGACTTTTCAGCCTGTTTCTATAGGACAACAAGTAATAGTTTTAAACTAAAAGAGGGTAAATTAAGATTAGATATAAGGAAGAATTTTTTTTATGATGGAGGTGGTGAAACACTGGAATAGGTTGCCCAGAGAGGTGGTGTATGCCTAATCCCTGTAAACTTTCAAAGTCATGTTTGATGGGGTTCTGATCAAGCTGAACCACTTGAAGATGTCCCTGCTCTTCTAGTTAGTTTGACTAGATGACCTTTAAAGGTCTCTTCCAACCCAAACTGTTCTATGATTCTATGATTATATGACTGTATGATTCTATGATGATCTTTCTGCTTCAAGCCTTCTGTAAAGTGCAAGGAAAAAGATGGAAAAAAGCAAACTTCAAATTAGAGTGAATTGTATTTTTTTTAACTAATAGTATTCCAGTTTCATCATTTTTATACATAATGTCTAAAAAACTGTTTTTGAATTAATTCTGTTTCTTGGTTCTCTACTCTTTATTCTCACAGGTTTATTTTCAAATTCAGGCCTATTGCTACTGTCTTATTTAAGGTATAGTACTACTATTTTGTTATTTGGCACTCACTTCCTAAAAATTCTTTTGAAATAAATTGAACTATTTTTATAAAGTGATTTTTCAGCTGTATTTTCAAAATACCAAGATCTGGAAATTAACTTTAAAGCTGCACTTGACACGAGTAAGAGTTATAAGTAGTTGGCTCCATAGTTTGCTGTATGTAAATGGATAGATACTTCCATAAACCCTTTTAGGGAAGAGCTCTAGTAAATACTGCAGGATTTGATTTTACATTATAGTATATATAAAAAAAAGGTAGTAGGAAAATCAGTTATGGAGTGGGGAAATAGAAGTTGGACTATTGATGAGATTATACATATTTTCCTTTCCCAAATCCACATTTCTTTTCCTGTTGTCTCATAAATGAAATGATTCAGTGAGACCAGTGCACTTTTGCCCCAAAAAGGCAGAAATGATTTGCTGGACTAAATGAGACTGGGGTCTTTCAGTTTCCATTTCACTTCTTGAAGGGACTTTTCTTACAGTAATGTCTATTTTCTTTATTCTCAAAGGAAACCCACACAGAATAAAATTTTACTAATTAAGTTTAAGTGAACTCAGCTGCATAATATGAAGTCAATTTATCACTCACAAATCATGAAAGGTGATCCATTTAATTTTTGTCATTCCATAAGATTTTAAGACATTTTTCCAAGTAAGAAGAAACTGCAATTTTCAGTCCTTAAAAATGCTAAACTGGAAGTAATATTAAAGAACAGGTGTACTTGGTTTATAAGTATTCTTGAGGCACTATCGTCATTTAATGGTCAATGCCAGGTCTGTTCTGCTAATAATTTTTACACCAATTATCATCCTGAGACTTATCTGGTCTATTACTCTCTCTCTAAAATAAAGATGAGTTGCATTGGCTTGTGTCAGATATGGTCCCAAGGAAGGGAATGACTGAAGGCAATTTGTCCCAGAACAACCTCCATCTGCTTGCTTTGAACACTCAGGGACTTTCAGTTTCATGTTTCCCTTGACCAGGGACTGTTAACTCCTTTGAAGTATAGTGATTTCCACAAATGGATGCCAAAATGAGAAGATCAAGCTAATTTTCTTTTATGATCCAAGCCTGGATTTGAGTTTAGGTCTTGAGGAAGATGAGGACATAAAGCTAATACCCTCTTTTATTCTATTGTTCAATTGCCTTTTGTTTCCGCTTAGCTACCCTGTGCCATACTCACAGATTTATGTTATAGATTTAGGTCACTTCCAGGGTTTTACATCTGGAAATAAAATTTTGCTATAAAACAGTAGCAGTCATGGGAAAGCCTATTTTAATGTCACAACATAAAAGCTGCATATATTATTTTAGGTTCAGAGATAAAATGAAGGCTGGTGCTGTGAATCTATGATACAGTAAAAGAGCAAATGAAGAAGTTACAGCTTGTTCTGTTGTCATACAAAGCAACAAAATAGACAACTGAGCTGAGGATTTTCATTTCGATTTCCAGGAAGCTTTTTCATTTCAGTATGTGTGGAAATGTAAGGCATTCCTTGTTTCTGTCTCACTGCAGTCTAACTTACATAGGCAAAGACACTGTAAGAATTGAGAGAATAGAATATTAATTTATTTCTTCATTCATTCCTGTAATACTTTCATTAAACTAATATACAAATACCACAGAGGAATGTGCTTCATACTTTTCCATGTTCTTATTGAGATTTTTTTATATTATATATACCTGCCCATCATATTCAAGTTAGTGTCAAGAGGGACTTACTGTGATAGATGAACAGCTGAATCTCTGAGATATTACATTGGAAAGAGTAAGATTATTTGTAAGACTTGTTAATTTGTCTAAAAACTGTAGTACTCATGTCATGATTTACTGATAATGACTTCATTGCATATCCTGAGCAATACTTATTTTGTACATTCTACTCAGAGTGACCATAAGAGTCTTCTTAAAAAAATGTTTACAAAGGCTTTTACAGATAACCAAGGCACAGTGTCAAAAAAGAACCAAGACTAATGGTGTGGAATATACATTCTGTTTTCTATGTTCCTCAACTGATATGCTTACAGAAAGGATTTTCTTCAAAATTTTTATCACAACCATAGCCATAAGCAAGTACATTCAATGCACAACTGTTGGTGCAATCTAAGAAATTAATTTATATTGTGGAGTGAAATGTATGAAATTATGTCTCTAGGTTTATGGCTTGCCTTGATCCCATGTTTAAAGAAAACAAACGAAAACAATTGTCTCTGACCGACCCCATATTTTAGTAGTAATAGAGACTAAAAAAAGCCTGAAGACACTTAATTTAATTCATCCCCACTTTTAGATGTCTTATGTTAAATTCCGAAATTGCCCCGAAGTAATCTGACTATTTTCTTCTTCAGACCTCAAAGAGTAAATAAGGGGCTCTGGATTTACATTATGACAGTTAAGATCCTAATGCAAGAAAAGATCATCATACAGAGGCATAAATAGACCTGTCATTTTAAACTAAGGTGAAGATGTTATGTGCTGGTACAACGATGCAATTCAATAATTAAAATTATTATACAACAGGTGTCATTCAACAGCACATAAAATCCTGTGCATCAATCATTCTGGAAAGGCAATCAATTAAAGTACTTAGTGAAAAGGAAAGACAGAATATTGAAGTTTAAAAGCTATGTTATGGAGTCTCTATCCATCTCTAAGGTTTCTTTTATGTAGCAAAATTTAAAAAGAAGGAGCTGAAAGAGGAATTCAAGAGGATTCACTGTGACCTTTGGTGCTTTATAGATAAATTAATGATTTGATAAGTCCTGTGTGAACTGTGCTTGCTACAGTGGTATTTAACAGATATTTTTCAACTAACAATGGAGAAGTTTGATGGCTAAATAGGATGTCCTTAATTTATTTTAAAAAAGGATTTATTTTGACTGTTTAACTGAGCCTAATTGTAGCAATTAAAATCTCTTTGGTATTTGAAATAAGCCAAGGCTGCCGTTCCATTCATGATGGTAGCCTACAGAAAGAACAAGGCTCACTGATGCCAATAGCCATTCCTGAAATGCACGAGTAATAGACTCTCTTGAAAAGTTCCTAGTGCTTGTGTAATTCTTTATCTGGACTTAAACTTTACTCATTGTCCCCAATTTCCCCCCCCTGCTCTTAACAGTCATTCAGGAAATATTTCATAACATAATTATTACTAGGCATAATACATACAAAATGCCTGGCACAGTAACAATCATGTAATTGCAAATAATGTTAATAGCTGCCGTGTCAATAACCTTCCACCATTTTTAATGGAAATAAGGTTCTGAACTTAGTACTGGTAGTGTCTGAAAATGACACGGTCAATCACAGGGGAAGGTGGTAGAGGCCATCTTTTGCTTGATGAGCAGTCCTGGTCTGTAACGTCAGCCTCAGTGATCAGATCTTTCCTTGTACAGGTCTGCAGAGGCCAATCTCAAATTATGTGTTTTAGTACAAGAGGGAAGTTGTTCAGAGCCAGCATATCTCAGTTTCAGAAAAATTATTCCCCTTGACTTGTTTTATCCTACAAGATCTGTCTAGTTAATTGCAATGGGTAGAAAAGAAAAATTTGCTTTCTCAGTCACAGGGAGAACTGAAAATGACCTTTGTTTCATGTTTTTCTTCTGCTTTTATTTTGCTCTTAACATATTCTTACTGTATATGTTAAAGAACTACCATTCAGTACTGGTTTCATCTGGAATAGAGTTAATTTTCTTCTCAGTACAAAGTATGGGGCTATGTATTGGGTGTCTGCTGGAAACAGTGTTGATAACTCAGGAGTTTTTTTGTATTGCTAAACAGTGCTTGCACAGTGTCAAGGCATTTCTGTGTCTAACACTCCACCTTGCCAGCGAGAGGGCTGCTGGTGCACAAGGATTTGGGAAGGGACACAGCTGGGGCAGCTGGCCTGAACTGACCAAAGGGATATCCACACCATATGACATCATGCTCAGTATTTAAAGTGAGTGAACAGCTGTGTGGGGCTGAGCTTCTTACCAAGGCTAAACCCATACCATCTTACCTTGGGAGAACATACACACAGCTGTTTCTGTTTCATGTACACTGGTGCTTTTTTCCCTGTGTCTTTATAGCACAATTTCACTGTGTATAGTGCAGAGGTGTCCAGTGATGCTGAGGTTGCGGTTCACCACACTGTACTGAGCTCCATATGTTGGCAAGCCAGGGCACTGCACCTGGCTGATTGAGACTGTCAGCTTCACGCCACAGTAGACAGCAGCAAACCATGACCTTTGATTCTTTGCTAATACATCTCAGCATCTTCCAGACTTGCAAGCTAGCCTGAAAGGAAAATAAATAAATAAGGAAAAAATAAATAAGGATAATTTGCTGTGTTATAGCTCGCTGTTAAGAACAAAGAAACAAATAAATGATTGACTCTTTATGTTATGGATTATTTCTTTTATTCATCCATCTAAACAGGAGAAATTAGCATGGCAAATGCTGTTCTGCATGTAAGTTATTCTTCTTTTTAATAAATATTCTGGGAATAATTTTATACATTTTGGAAGCTTGAAGTTCCCCGGTTATAAATCATCAATGATCCATATGGCACAGGCATGTTTTGAACTGTGTACCCACTGGAAAAAGCTGTATATTGTTTTTCTGAATGCTTTTCCCTTGCCTCCTAAATTTATAAATCATATTGTCACCTTCCTAAGTGATTTATTTTCTAAATTTTTATATGTCTGCAGAGAGAGAAGAAAAAACAAGAGATACCCAGTCTTTTCTTATCTCTGTACTACTCAAGCTGGTAGAAGTGATGAAAGGCTCAGACTGCATTAAAGATGCAGCTCAGTTTTCAGCTCACCTGTATTGCTATTGAATACCTTTCCTTAAAACAAGTGCAAAGAGCTTTTGATTGCCTACCTAAAAATAGTGCCTTTTAATGGAAAGTAGGGGATGCTGAACCTGCAACAGAGAGTGTGGGAAGCAGCTGGGGCTGTGGGGGCCTGCATGCAGCCACAGAGGATGCTATCAATAGTAACCTGGGTGATTTGGTCTGATCTCAGATGATTAGGCACTTATGACAGCCATGACTGCTGCCAGGTTTTAGCTCTCCTTCAGCGAATGACCTTCAGGATGTCTTACGGTAGGAAGCCCTTCAATATGACTTCTGAAAAAAGGAAAAAAAAATCATTTATTATTATTTTATTTCAGCAGCTTTACTTTTAATAAAATGCCTGGACTGCAGACAGAATTATATTTCTGTCCCTTAGAAAGGATACACAGTATAAAAAGAATGATACAAGTCCTAGGTCTTGGAGCACTTTATAGGAAATGCAGCCATCATACTCATATCCAGCTTCAGGTTACTTTGCTGAGCATCTCTCAGAACAATGGCATGTGCATTTCTTCTTTTCTCCAGTGATTTCCCTGTTTGAGCCTGTGAATTTGAACCTATTTACTTCCTAGAAACTTTGTAACATCAGTAGCAAATTATTATTTACATGAAATAAAGTCAACAGTGCCACCACTGCTACAGCAAAATGGAGTAAAATCTTCGTAATCGAGCCTGAAGTTGAAAAAGGGAGCAGTAGGTGAGATTCATGGCCTAAGGCAAGGTAGGGAGTAAACTGCCAATTAATTTCATAAATTAAAAGTAAGTAAGTAAATAAATAAATACTATAAATACTATTTTTTCTCCACCTCTTAATTGTGTGCCAAGTTGTAGAATCTCTCATAATTCATGACTCTCATGAACAACTGCTTCTTCAGGAAAAAAACTCCCCATCCTCGGTCCTAAATGTTAGAAACTTGAGTAGTTGAAAAATTCCTCACAATTCCACAAGAAAATCAGAACAAAGACAAATATCAGTGGGGAAAAGTTAGATCAATTAGTGCATCTATCTGTTATATTGAGATGGTAATGGTCACATGAAAAGCACATTTTATTTTCTGGAAAAATCAAATACTGTAGCAACAGGGCATAGTAGCTGAAACAAAGAGAACCTGTAAGCTTAGGAGGAAAGTTTTGTGTTTGTATTGGATCTGGCTGAGATGGAGTTAATTTTCCCCACAGCAGCCCTCATACTCTTATGCTTTGTAGCTAGAAAGGTTTTGATAGCACAGCAGGGTTTTGGATTACTGCTGAGTCAGTAGGCTCGGAGTGGTCAAGATCTTGGGACAGGGCATAACCAGAATAGCTGACCCAAACTGACCAAAGGGATATTCCATGCTGTATGATACCCTCTCAGCTACAAAAGCTAAGAGAAAGGAGGAGGAGCAGGTTATTCCTTATTATGAGTTTGTCCTCCAGAGCAACCATATCATGGTTCCTACCTCCCAGGAAGTGGTTTGACAACACCTGTTGATAGGAAGTAGAGAATAAATCTTTTGTTTTCTTTTGTTTCTGCACGTGGCCTCTGCATTTACTTTATTAAACTGACTTTATCTTGGCCCATGAGGTTTTTTTCATCTTATTTTCTTGACTCCTTGTCCTGCTGAGAAAGGGAGTGATAGACTGGCTTGGTGGGCAGCTGGCATCCAGCCAAGGCTGACCCATCACAGGGGTTGTAAGGAAAGCACTCCACAGATTATTGGAGTGGAAATAAAACCAGGTAGATGTAAAGAATTCATAGTCTGCCTACAGATGAATAAGGCTAGAAAAGGAGAGCATTTCTGTCTTAGGAAGAAGCCTATAATGAAATTAAAACATGAAAAGGTGTACATTCTTAGGGAAAAGAATAACAACTATAAAGGTTCATATGCTCTAAAAATATCAAAAGACTTAGGTTAGCAACTATAAAACAGAAATATCTCTTTTCTAGGTTACCAACAGTCATTTTAAGTCTGTCATCCCACCTGAAGTTTGGAAGCATGGAGGCCAAGCACTCCATGCTAAGTTTCATGAGCTCATTGTGTGTTGCTGGGAACAAGGCAAACTACCATCAGATTTCTGTGATGCAGTCATCATCATCCTGTACAAGAAGAAAGGGGAAAAATCAGACTGCTCAAATTGCCGAGGTATCACTTTGCTCTCCATTGCTGGTAAAATCCTTGCAAGAATACTTTTGAACAGATTAGTACCTGCTATCGCAGAAGAACTTCTACCTGAAAGCCAATGTGGTTTCAGAGCCAATAAGAGTGCTGCAGACATGATATTTGTTCTCAGACAACTGCAAGAGAAGCGTAGGGAACAGAACAAATGACTGTGTAACTTTCGTTGACCTCACCAAAGCTTTTGACACAGTGAGCAGAAAAGGCCTGTGGCAGATCTTGGAACGAATAGGATGTCCCCACAAGTTCCTCAAAATGGTCGTCCTGCTACATGAAGATCAGTGAGGCCAAGTCAGATATGGCGATGCTCTCTCTGAGCCCTTTCCAATAACCAGTGGTGTGAAACAAGGTTGTGTTCT
>VWZF01004482.1:119591-208086 GCA_013396755.1 Sclerurus mexicanus | reverse complement strand
CAATCCTAAACATCCACTGGTCTGATTACAGGACAAATGTGTCTGTCCTTGAACAGGCAGAGATCACCAGCATCGAGGCCATGCTGCTGAAAATGCAGCTGCGCTGGGCTGGGCATGTCTCCAAGATGGAGGATCACCATCTCCCTAAGATTGTGCTCTATGGGGAACTCGCCACCGGTTGCCACAAGAGAGGAGACCCAAAAGAGGAGACCCAAAAGGGAGATACAAGGATTCCCTGAAACAACACCTCAGCCTTGGCCATATTGACCACCATCAATGGTCCATTCTGGCCTCCAATTGGGAGAAACGGAGACACACCATCCATAACGCTGCTGCTTCCTTTGAGAACACACGCAGAATCCGTCTTGAGGAAAAAGGCAATGCAGGAAGAACCGTGCCTCGCCAGTAGTGCCGATGGAGACTTCCCGGTGTGCCTTTTGCGATCAGACTTGCCTATCTTGCACTGGCCTTTTTAGTCGCTAGCGTGCTTGTAGCAAGCGTGGGTAGAGCCCTTGCAAATCTTAGTTCGTGAAGCCTAGCCACGATGATGTCTTGTTATTAGTGCCTGAATAAATGGATAGTAAAGTAAAAGAAAAGAAAAAAACCCAGTAGATCCTGAACCTATTATATGTTTCCAAATCTTCATTTTTGTGCATTTCAGAACTTTTGTCAGATGTGTATCTGGAAAAGATCTTAGTGAAAGGCATGATTGCAAAGACACCAACCAACCCAAGACTTTCATAGGCTGGAACTAGCCACCTAAACAGAGTAGCACTACTGTACCTTTGCATCCCATCTGGTATTTGTATTACAGTGTGGTGTCCCTAAGCCAACAGAAAAGGACAAGCCCCTTTCTGCTTCCCCAAAACATTCCTTCTGCAGGCAAATGCATAGGTTACAAAGGCTCTGACTGTGTCTAGTTCTTGTGCACAATCAAATTACTTTATTATTACAGGGGATTGTCTCAGTGAAGAAGCCAAAGATAAAACATTGGTCTCCTAACCAATGACCTGTTACTGGTAATTTTTGAATGCTTTTTAAAAAAAGCAACTTCAGCAGTGTGAACCTGGTCTATAGTGTTACTGGTGGTCTTTTGCACTCTCTTTTTGAGTACTTTGCACTTATAGCTTCCACTGTAACTAGTGAAGGTACACATGTGGCCAGGCAGCCCAGTGCTCAGACTATTTTGCCTGCAGTGTTGATCTCAGCAAGCTCCAGACAATGCCTGTGGCTTTACTTCCTAAAAATTTATCTATTTTTTCAACTCTGCATGTTACTTGGGTTCTTGACATTATAGCACCTCTTCTCTAGCTCCTCATAGAACGCAGTGGCAACTGGATGTTGAATTAGTTAGCACTCTGTTACTTACCTGCTTTGAAGAAGACAATGATTTTTAAGGGATGTGTTGGTTGCCTTATGTGATCCAGATTCCCTTGCATTTGAGCTAAAATAGTATTTAATAAAAGGTGCTTGATCATTTGCTCTACAAAACACTGGAAATCTAACGTGACTTGAAATAAAAATTGTTCCATTTTCTTGAATACAGTGAAAAAGAACAGGAAGATAATCATGTTGTGTCGTTACTGTACATGCAAATTTGAAAGAGTTTGTCTTCTTTCATCTAGGATTTCAAATATACTTTCAAAGAAGAATTTGCATAATGTTATATGCAATGACTAAACCTTCTTCAATGAGAATGCCTGTATTTGTGTTGCTTTTAGCAACATTCTTTCACTGTTTTTTTTGGTGGATGATTGAATTAAAGTTAGGGTAAATGAAAGAAAGAAGAGGATTATCTTACTGGTATAGAGAATACATAGAGCTTTGTGCACTGGAGAATTTTGATTCAAAGATCATATGATCTATTTGAAGTTAAGCATTTTTCATTGTAAAAACAGATCTTAACCTTGCTTAAAATGGTATTACTATGACATGCTCAGTTATAGCCAGTGTCTGTATTTGTAATTTAGAGAAGGAAGACTCCATGATTGTTAATGTACTTCCCTCCCTATGTTGTACTTATTACATACAATTATTTAAGATAATCTAGAACACATTTCTTGAGATTAGCTGGCATTGATTTACAAATAGCAAGAGAAATAATACTTACGTTACACCCTTGTGTTTGTATGATGTAGCCTTCCTTCTGAGTCAGAGAACAAGTTCTTCTTCTTATTAAACAGTTTCTCTTGTGGATAGAAAATTACTCTCTGCAGAACACCATCACAGCTGTGAGTCTATCTGCAGTTGGATAGAAGTCTGCTCTGCCAGATAAATGTCAAGGCCTGAATAGCCCTTTTGTGTCAAAAACCCTTCTGGGTGGAATATGGAACAGATTTTGAACAGGAAAGGAAAGTATTTCAGGCCAGATGGTTAATCTGATGGAGTAATATTCTGACAGAAGGAAAGAGTAGTATTGTATAGTTTAGCAGTTTTATCAGGGAGAGAAGAAAGCCCTTCTGCTAAGTTAATGGAGATCCATGATTGTGCTGGACTCTAGGGTGATATGACAGTTCCTAATAATACATAATGGGAAATAGCTAATGTCGTATGATAAAGTTTTCATGCTGTTATACTGTTTCAGCATTTCCTGAGTGACAATGGATGAGAACCATATTCTTTCAAGCAATCTGTTATTATTTGAAGGTTGTATTTGTATCTCCATATATGTCATCTGGATTTGCTTGTCTTAATCTGGTTTTATAATTTTTATAAGATGCATCTCTTTCATATGAAATTCTGGAGAGGATAGAGTTATACATTAGATTGTAGACTTAAAAAGAGTTTATTCATTCTATGGAAAATATCAAAACGGGGATAACTAGCTCCTATTACAGTATGTCTAACTTGTCATCAAATGCAATCATTTATAATATTGGATAGGGGATCAGCAACTTATTAAGAGCAAGGCCTGATCTAAAGGCTGGTTTAGGATTTCAGATAAAAAGGCTAAGAAAGCCACAGCATCTTGGGCAACACAGCAGTGAAAGGCAGCAGCAGCCTACTCCTGCTGAGATCCTCATTTCCTGCTATCTGGGCCTCTCAGAAAGAGATAAGACACCTGTGGTTTCTGAGAGGCAATGTCTTCTGGTCCTCACCGATATTACTCTTTGACCTCTTTGATGTCTAAGTTAAAAAAGAAAAATGCAGGCTGGCATGCTGCCCTCCAAAGATTGCCAGCTTTCTCATCAGAGAGTGGTCCCTGAAAAATCAGGACATAGTTTATATTGTTGGTGTTTTATTAGTACAGAAAATGAACGTGAATCTGAAAATAAAATGCATGAATAACAGGTTTCATTATAGCATCATAAAAAAAACCTTGATGAGAGCTCAGTGGATTATATTTGAAACATGTGTGTGGTGCGTACCCAGGAAAGGAATTTATTTTCAGAATATTTAGGCAGTTTATGGAATTTCTAATTAATCTCTTCATCTTTAAATGTGATCTGTGATTTTGAAGACCAAAGTAATTTGAGAATACTGTATGATTTATCGTATGATACAACTCACTAAAACATTAACTTCAGTGTCTCCTTTCAGTGTTGTACATCTAAGCCTGCATGTCATATTCTTTTGACATGTGATGTGAATCATTGGAATAAGAATTGGGTAAGAAGCACAGATGAAGGGACAGCAGATTTTTAGTATGCAGATACTACTAAAAACATAAAATAGATAAGAGATAAAGAAATACGGAAATGTAGACATCAAATTTTCCAAAAACACTTCACACTTAATTCTGTGAATATGTATTTATTAACTGAACAAGTTAGTAAATTTTAACTCTTCTTTCAGATCGTATTTCAAAATTATCAAAATAATTTAAATAAACATGGGGTTTTTATTTTGCATATCTGATAGATACATAAATTAACAATGTGTATACTTAGTTGCAGAATCACAGGAGAACTCTGGTGGGAAAGGACCTCAGGAGATTTCTAGTACAATTCCTGGCACAAAGCAGGGTCAGCTATAGAATCAGATCAAGTTGCTTACACCTTTATTCAGCTAGATGCTGTAAACCTCCAGTAATGGAGAATGCACGAGCTGTCTGGGGAGAACCTGCTACACTGCCTATTATATGGAGTAAACATTTTTCCTTATATCAAGTGGGAACCTCTCTAATTTTAAACTTGTACCTGTCTACCATGCACAACTGACAAGATACTGGTGTATCTTCATCGAGATCTTCCTGATGACCTCCTCATAGGAACTGGTGGCCTGTCATTAGGTTCCCCTGAAGCCAATTGTTCTCTAGGCTCAGCAAGTCTCATTTCCCCAGTTTTTTTTAATGAGGTAAGTGTTCCAGACCTCTCCACTGTCTGGCAGTTCTCTGCTGAACTCACTACATTTTACTAAAGTCTCTCTGACACTGGGTAGACCAAAACTAGGTTCACAATTTAGATGTGTTCTCATGAGTGCTGAATTCAGGCAGGTGATCCCTTCCCTCAATCTATGGGCTGACAGACTGTTAATACAACCCTGGGGTGTTGTTGGGTTTCCTTGCCCAGTGCACTGTTTGCCACCATGCCTGGGACATTTCTGCAGACCCGCCCCCCAGACAGCCAATCAGACCCCCGCCTGTGTTGCTGCAGGGGGTCTTTCCTTCCCAGTTGCAGGACTTGCCATTTGCCTTGCAGGATTTTTGCAGGTTCCTGTTGATCTGTTCCTCCATCCTGTCAGGATTACTCTGAATGGCAGCCTGCCTTTTGCCATGTCAAACGTGGTTAAATTTAGTTTCATCTGCAAAGTTGGAGAGACCACAGTCCACTGCCTTCTCCAAATCACAGATAATGATATTAAACAGGACCCATCTGCTTGTCTATCCATTCAGACTGTGATGTCCCAGTATGATTATGTGAATACTATGTGAGACAGTGTCTTGCTACAAAGTAAGTTACATCCACTCCTCTCTCTGCATTAACAAGTGCTCCATGCTGTTGCAAGGGTATATGGGTTTTTCTTCTAACACTCTAGAGTGATCATTTAAAGAAATTTCTCTATTGATCAGAAGTAGTTACTCAAAGGCCAAATCAGTTATTAAACTGCTAAAATTATGTGTAACCTGCTCACTATTGATCATAATTGTGATCATGATTCCTTTCACAAGGAAGATCTAATAAGATGTGATAAACATTGCTTTTGTGACCTATCCCACAGACATATGTTTTGGACTTTAAGTTGTATTCAAATATGAAAGAGAAAAATCTAGATATCTTAATTTCTGCCTTTAGTTAGAGCTCATCTGTAGTGCAACAGTGTATGGAGAGCATGCAAAGTGGTTACTCAAAGGAAATATATCTGAAGTCATTTCTCAAAGGACTGCAGGCATTTTTGATGCTTGAGCCACTGTGGAAACATCAGTGAAAAGCATATCTTCAGATATTTATAAGATTCTACAAGATGCTTTTATCATCTGCAATTCACACTGACAGTATATTACTTTTTTTTAGTTGTGTGAGTTTCAGAGTAGTTCTGCTGAAACATGCTATTATATCCTTGGAACTTTCTCAGTAAGGTAGATCTGCTATAGGTTTAGTACATAATTGTGGTTTAAAAACAATAATGAAAGACTGGCACCCTTTACAGAGCAAAATAATTATATTATTATGGCTTATAGTTTAGTCAGTATTGCTTCTAGAGCAAGTCCATAACCTTTTAGTGTCATCTTAAACAAAAAGAACGACATAAAAATCAATGTATCTAACATAATTATCAGTAAAAATTCTTTAAGTACTGCTTGGTTTACAAGTATAAGGTTATGGTATGGCAGGAACCTTAGGGAAATGGAGATAATTGTGTGGTCAAAAGAGTTCTGATCTTGTGTAAGCTGTTAATTTGTTATCATAAATTAATTTATTAAACACTTCAGCATTTGTTTAATGAGCTGTCTAAATTAGAGTGTTGAATGCCACCAGCAGCAAAATATTAATAAATCCTATGCACAGAAAGGATTTTACACCATTATCGAGCCTTTCCTTTTCTGGGTAAGGGTTTTTATTTTCTCACGTGAATTTCTCTTGCTACACCATTCCTTTCAAAACCAAAACATGAGTAGTACTTAAATCACAAATAGCAACATAACATTGAGTTTTATGCATTTATACAGCAGGACTCTCATTGTGCTTTCATAGTAAGGGTTTGACATGAACTGGATCAAGTGTATCAGCACAGTGGATATGTTTCTGCTGTCAAAATGCAGCTTTAGAACTGTTTAAAAATGTAGGAAGCCAACAGCACCCTTACAGAAACCTTGCCTATATTTATTTCTGTCCAGACAGAGGAAGCAGAAGATTTGCCAGATACTGACAGATGCAGATACAAAATTTGCTATGCAGATTCGGAGTGGAGGTCTATTATCCCTTTCCTGGCAGTGGACAGTACCTCCTGTTTAAAAGAAAGATGAGAGAAAACAAAAGGAAATGACAGTAGCTTTTGAAAGAAATATTCTTCCCCCAGTAGTCTAGTATTTCCTCCTGTCACAGCAAACAGCTTGGTTTGTAGGATGAGCTGTGGCTACTCTATTCAGATGGTAGGGGGAAGGCTTATGTATGAGGGTTAAAAGATTAGGTGGAACCTGTGATCTTTGAGAAGATCCTCCAGTTGAAACTTAACCTGTAATTACAGATATAAAAGGCTGGACCATTTTGATGAAGGATACTTTGGGCTTTGGTGAATGAAAATGTCTAACAAAATTCCTGATTAGGTTTTCATTCTACTATAACTTATATAATTATTATAATGTTTTTGCAGGTTTGATCCTTCTCTGGAACCTGGCTGTTTTATTAACTTCAGTAATAACTTGCAGTAGAGACTCCATAGCTTAATTGCTGTTGAGTGAAAAGGGTTTTTTTGTGTACCAGATTGATGTTTCAGCCTTTCACTTTTATATTTCAGTCATATTTTTTCATGATTAGCTTAGCAAAACTTCTTTTGGGAATACATCTTTCTTTACATAAGCAAGTGGACAAAAAATGTGTAATCTATAAAATATTTAGTATTCATCATTATAAGACATCAACTAGTTGCTCCAGACTTACATCTATGAATCCCCAGTCTTTTCCAGATTAGCAAAGCATGCTATCATAGCCAAATTGCAAAGTTTTGCAAGTATTTAGCAAGCATTTTATGGCCTAGCAACCACTGGCTGGGAGAGAGAGGCATATTAAGGATTTAATCATGAGAATATACCCATTTCTACTTCAGCCAAAAGAAAGCTGAGATTTTTTTATGGGTTAAAAATTTTCATGAGGAATAAAAGGAGACCATTAAACCATGTTATCTTTCATGTTAAAAAGTTTCCATTTGATGCAAATTTCAATTTTTGAGGCAGCGTTATACATATGGGTTAACATACAGTTCTATTTTTATTTGTATTGGAATATTGATAAGTAATCCCAGAAAAATTTGATTTTTGAGGGTGAAATGAATGTTTACATGAGTTGGTATTTTTCTGAAAGATTGAAATTCTCACGGAACAGAAATCCTAGGGAAAGTATGCAATGCTAAGTGACTCAGGAAATGAGTAACACATCACAGCACAACAACAGTGATAGTAAACAGTTTTAAATTATGATTAGGATGAAGATAAACTGTCTTGGTTAATTTGTACTACATCAGGAAATAAGTGGAGACATTTGATGATGTGTTATCTAATATAAAAAAAATAAATGCTCTTAGGTACTTCATCGGCAGCTTATGATATTCTGCTTAACAATGCTGGTAATGATAAAGTATGAGACTCTTTAGACAGTAGCCTCGTGGGAATGATCATTGATCTAATACTCATGATGACAGTGATTTTATCACTGTGTGTACCAGACAGAGGCATGTTCAGCATCTGGAGCAAGGTCAGGAGTCTTGGAAGTAAAAATGCTGGGTCAGCAATAATAGTTATAGTATTCATTATCCTTTGTACAGCTTCATTAGGTTCTATACCTATAGTAATTGCAACATGTAAAGCTCTTTTCTTAATTCATATTTAAATATTTTTACTTAATTTTTTGTTATAAAAGTATTATTTTGTCAAGAGCAAAAAATTATAGAGTAATTTATATATTGGATTTAGTATTTAAGTTTTTAAAAAATTTATTCTGGTGAGTATTTTCTAAAAAGTAATATTGTTCCTGACTGATACTAAAATATTTATTTTGAGACTACATTACATGTTTTCTTACATAATTATTGCATCATGAATTAATAGTTATTCAACATCTTCATAACAGAGTTCTGTTTCCAGAAAAAACAGAGCCTCTAGTTTTGGTTAAGAACACATTTTTGAACATTCAGGTTATAAAAATGTCATGATTTTTCCAGATTTATTGGCATTTTAAACACTATGGACCATTTTAGGCATTATATTACTATTAAAACATTTTCTAAATGGTGGGTTACTGTACTTTCATCAGTCTTTAATAACTTTGAACACATAGCATTTGTAATAAAATTCACATAAAAAATTAAAAACAACAAACCTTTTTGACAATTTATGCTGCTTAGCTCAGGAAGTGGTTATTGTCTCATATATAGGATGCTGCCTCTGAGAAGCACTTGGTAGTACACAAATCCACAGTACACTGAATAACTTTGACCTTGCCAAGTCAATAAAATTAACTATTCTCAGTTTGATTTGTTAAGTTCTGTGTGGTGTTCCCATCTGAGTCTAGAAATATGCCAAGACTGGGCCACAGGGAAGGAAACTTACATAGTAATTAAGTGAAAAATTATTTTCCTTCTCTAAAAATTACATTTATCTTTTTCTATTATATTACATTCTGCATTTATTTTCTAGGCTTTTAGTATTGTCAAGGTTTTGGTTCTCATTTGTTTATGAGACAAGATTTTTAGTTTGTTACTGATGATAAATTAGCTGTTACTAAAGCTCTGTGTTTGGAATTGTTCCTTACAAAAAAAAATATTTTTATTCAGTGCAGTAAACATCGTCAGTAAAGCAATGGTGTGTACAGAAGAGTTATAATGGGATGTCACCTACATTCAGTTTTATCTGGCATCTTTATAACAATGTGTCACTTGTCACATCTGTTTGATCATGCAAACCTACATGTGTATCAACAGCACTGATGAACACAAAAGGCTTCAAATTTAGAAATAATTTGTCTTCACAGCCAGGCTCACTTCACTATGTGGATGTTGTAGTAAAGATTTGAATTGTAGTAGAAATGAAATGAGAATAAGAGTAATACACAAAGTTTTATGCTGGAAAAAATATTTCAGAAGCTTTGAATTGTTTTGCCTTGTTGCCCTCTGATCTCTTCAATCTAAATGTAACTTAAATTTTCAAAACTGATGTTGGCACTGAATAACCAAGGTTTTAAAGGTACATTAGGTCTGAATTTTCAAATCTGCAGAATTACACTCCATGAGAATGTCATTTATAGGTACTTCAGTTTTACTTTTCTACTCCTTTCATAGCTCTCAAGTACTTGAAAAATTTTCTGGAGTTAGGCATATAACTGTGAGAGAAGGAGAGTGCAAATAACTCTTACAGGCACAATGAGTAGCTTCTATTTTCCTGTGTCCCTGTATGACAGTATCACTGGGATGATCCAATGCTCCCACTGAGACATAGTCACCAATTCTCTATCCTGTCATATATAAGATTATTTTTATTCTTCTATATTATGCATTTTTTTCTTAATATGAGGTGACATATTTATAATGGGAAACAGCCCTCTGGATAAGCTACCAGCAAAACTGAATGTGAGTGTCCATAGCCAAATCCCTTCTCTCAAGCCTTTTATCTTGCCAAAACCAACAGAGCTCAAATACGAGAGCATCCTGATTTGCCCTTCAGAATGCTTTTAAAACCTTCAGTCTTTTATACCAACTTTGGAATATTTTTTACATTATCACTGAGTTAAAAGCCACTGCTCAGGGTTTGTAAGACAGAACAATTCCTTTTTGTCATCCTGCCATGCAGCTGAGTTCATAAACCCAAGTTAAATGCCAGGGCTTTTCATATAAGGGGAGCTAAGTGCCTAACAATGAAACTGGCACTTGCTAGCAAGTGTTAACTGGTCATTGGAAAATGCTGAAGTGCTAAAGCATGGCCTCACCCCAGTCAAACAAACATTTAGGAGCACACCTCATAATCAGAGACACTCACAGCTCCCAAACTTATCCTACAGCTCAGTGTCAAACCCAGGTCAGACACATTTTAAAAGGAAGACACAAACAAGAAGAAGAAATACATTTACCTAAAAAAGAATTTTTCAGCTCATACATTGCCCAGGAACCAGACCAACTAGAGACTTGTATGTTCCAATTATTATTTATCCCCTGCGTAGGAAGCAGGGACTGACATAAGTAATTTCTCTCTGCCTTGCTTTCTTAAGAAGTAAAATTACATGCCTGGATTGCTGCTGTTGTCCTCACCCCACTGAATCATTCTGGAGATGATGAGGACAGTGAATTTAAGAATAGGCTAAAAATAGAGCTGTCACAAGTAGAAAAGAAAAATAATTCTCTATGGATATTTCAGACAGTCATGTAAGTTGTTGATTATTATCTAATTAGAGAAAAAGATGGGAGAAAGTAGTCAGCCTAGATTACAGGTTTGATGTGCTAAAATTATTCCTGAACTGAACTGTAGGTTCACACCAAGATGGAGTGCACTATTGAAGCCTGGATTCTGGTTTTATAATCTCCTTGTAGCAGCTGCCACTCAGTCTTTCAAATCACACACATCTTTGATGTCAGACTATTGTTCCATTAAGGTGCAGCTCACTGCTTTTTCAACTCAATCTCTTTTAATCTTGCAAATCAAATAAAGCTCAGTAATGCAGATAATATGTCAAAAATGTCCTTACCTCATTGACATTCCCAGTGGAAGACTACTTTTGAAATAATTTCTCAGCTAAGTTCAGATATGTTCTGTAAACCATGAAACGTAGTTGAGAAGTGCTTAGTGCACATCAATAAAAAGAAAAAAATAGCCAACAGGTATCATAGTAATAGTTAACTGCAGGGGTTTTGTACAGTAGAATATAGATGTGCATAAATATAAAATCAGATTACATTTTGATGCTATTATTGCTAAATACTACTTCTTTATAAAAAAGAATACCAGATTGTATTTCTAGTGATATATCAGTGGGCAGAATAATAATTGACTAAGCCTGCTAGGAAAGTTTTGATACTATAAGTAAATGGCTGTTGCTGGTCTTTAAGCACTACAGCCTGTTATAGATTTATCCTTGGTGGTAAACATTTTCCTTGGAAGTTTGAAGACATAAAGAAGCTGTCACTTTGATATAACATCATATGCATATATGAGGTGCTACTATTTTTTCTAATGTGCTTCTACAAAGTAAGATTTAGATAGGAGGGACATAACAGACTTTAACTCATATAAAGGTGTCTGAGCTTAGTGGACAGGGAATCCAGAGAAGACTTGGGAACTCTGCTACTGAATGGGATTGAGATTGGCCTCTGATAGTGTTTATGCTGTGAAATATTCATGGAATGTTTACATATTTAAAATGAGAAACTGAATATAGAAAGTGAATACATAAAAGGCACATAGAAAGTGACATCTAGATCATATTCTTGATACAGTTTTGTTACTTTATCGATGAAGGAAAAGTAGATCTGACAGATATAAGGCTTACAGTACCTAATCCATGTGCAAAGTCTGTGCCAGTTGAATACGGATGTCCCAGAATCACGGAACCACTGAATGGTTGAGGTTGAATGGGACATCTGGAGTCATTTATCCTCAGTCCCCAAATCAAGCATGGCCAGCTACAGCCAGTTTTCCAGGACTGTGTTCAGATATTCTTTGAATATCTCCTATGACTGAGGCCTCACAACCTCTCTGGGCAGCCTGTGACAGTGCTTGGTCACCTTCACAGTAAAAAAGTGATTTCTGACATTCAGATGGAAAATGATTAGAAGTATGCTGGATTTTCTGCCTGAGCTTTACCTCTACATGAGGCACCATGGACTTGGTAGTCTCAACAGAATCCTTACACTCCCTTGATCATAATATGCAAGTTTTCATAGCCTTTCTGGTCACAAGGCTGCCCTTCTTCTTTGGGACTGGAATATATTTATGTTGTATTCTTTAAAAAATTAAGGACAACGAGAAGAAAATAGTTTGTGAACTATAGAAGCTAGAGAAAAAAAGACTCAATAAAACATTTAAGTCTTCTTGATAACATGGATTTATTAACAATAGTCTATTCCTTAGTATTTAGTCTGGCCTTATATCTTTTTGCTGTCATATACAGATTTCTGTCATTTCTGCAAGGAACGTAGTCGGCAGCATGCTTTTAGTGACTGTTAAAAATCATCATCTTGAGACTAGCTAGGACTTTCAAGGAATCAAATTAGTTTACCTATAAGCCTTATTCCCTACCATCCTTTTAATGATGCTTTAGTTTTCTTTGTATACTAAACACTGTCCACACAGCTTCTATTATATGTGCTGATCTTGCTGAAAGCTCCTTTTGGTTCATCAAAATTACTGGCCAGTAGAAGCACACAGGTGGTGGTATGCTCACCCTGGAAAAGGTATCTTTAAATTTCTCTCTATATATACACACTTTTTGAAGGATGAAATAGTATTTTCTTCTAGCAAAGAAATTCAAGGAGACATGGTGTTCTTATTTTATTCAGTTGTTGTTTAAAATCAGCTTGAAATATATGCTCAGTGTCCAGTGATCCATCATCCAGTGGCACATACTGCCGTAAAATGTACTTCCAAGAGGGACATGGAAGAACAAAAGCAGGAGTGAAGGGATGCTTAGCTCAGTGGTAGTAAATCACTTGTAAGTTTTCTCTGGTGGTTTAGCAGATCTGGCAGTGCAGATATAAATGTGCTGTGTGAAATATTTTCTTCTGGTTTTCCATAGAAATTTCAGCCATGCTACTTGTTATATTTGTGCTGTGAAGTCATGCAGATGTACTAACACAGAGTATGTCAGGTATAATTAATGAGCTGAGATACAGTTGACATAAAAGTAGCTTATCTCTTTTTGGAAGTCACAGTAAATGAAAATATGTCAAGTCTTTAATTTTAGATGGGTCTATAAACATGGTGCAGTCCTTTCCTACTTGATACTGTTTTTGAATGTATTTACCTTAAAAGTGAAATATAAAATGTCTATAGACTTTAGATTAGATAAAGCAGTAGTAGATTAACCAAATAGCAGAGAGCATATTCCATCACACAGTGTGATTGCCTCCAACTTTGTTTCATAAAATGGTGGGTGGGTGAAACTGAAGAATTTGTCAAAAGTCTTGTTTGGAAATCTGAAAGTGCTGATGAATTCATGATTCCTTAAATTGCTCTAAGCCTTCTTAAATGACAGTTCCAGTAAAGAAAAACCACAAACACCAGAAAATCTTTTTGAAACTGTGGGAATATCAAAATCTGTTGCCCACGATTGTGAATTTGAAAATGTTTTACCAAATAGGACATTTAGTCCTCTTTGATGTGTTTATAAGCTTTTAAAATTCTTTTTTGTGTGTATGCACAATTATGTAATTTAAGAATTTATGACAATTTTGATGAACATACGGTTGAAAATCATAGGATTGAAAGATCACTATGAAAGCAATTGAGTTCAGAAATAGTTATTAAAAAGCCTAAAAAATATAGGGATTTTTAGGTACTTATGACGAGCTGAACTGGTGTTAACTGGACCATGGTGCATGTTGGTGTAGTTCTAATTTTTTAAGTATTTATATCTATTATTTTTTTCCTAACTGTTTTTCATTAATTTTATTTCCCTTTAACTTTGAAAATAATCATTGTACTTTCTTTTTTGTTACAAAAATAAGACTTTTTTCTCTTATGCCATTAGTTATAACTAACTGATTTGACTCAAACCAAAACCAGTCCTGTTTCAAAACTAGAAATGAATTTTTCAGAAAACCATCACTTAAAATTGTAAATATATTTATAAGAAATTCCTCTTCTAACAGGAGAGGAGACTTGGGTGAAAAGCAGATGCTGAAAAATACTGCAATAAACAACTGTTTTCCTATTATTCCTTTTGTCCTGATTGGACTAAATTCTCCTTTATTTACACATGCTACAATAAAAAGGTTGAAATAAATTGGTATTATAAATATTGCAGAAGCAGAATTTCAATATATGTCAATTAGCATATACTTAATTTATCCCCAGTCACAAGCAAGCAATTCTTTTGCAATTGTGAATATATCAAAATTTTATTGAAGAAAAAATATGTTAATTAAGTAAATGTTGTACGGAATATGGGCTGTGGACATTTTTAATTATAAAGGGTGTTATCTTTGCTCAAATTTATTATTGAGAACTTTTTGTTTAATTTTCTGATGATCAGACAGTGCTTAAAGATTAGAAGAAAGATAGTGAAATCAGAAAGCATTTTTGGAACACTTCTTCAGCAACATTAATCTAATCTGTAAAAGTCTGAAGATATTTCTAGGAATTTTCTGATCTACTCTTGATAAAGAATGAAGTCTTAAATAAAAAAAAAGGCCAAGTAAATTTTTTAAGTATTGCTAATGAAGCTTGACTGTATACAGATGTCGAAGGCTTTTTTCTCCTTATGATAAGGAATACTGATCAATACGCAAGGACGGAGTATCATTTGCGACTACTTTAATAGTTATTACAGTTGCATCAATAAAGAGACACAGCTGTTAATAGTAAGGATGATGGCTGAAGATATATTTTTTTTCTACTTAAAATAGAAAAGAATTTACCTTTGATTCTGCATAAGATCTTAAAGACTGTAGCACTGCATCCCTGGTTTTTAATTTTGGTAAATTCCTGTTGAAAATAAATACTGGAAAAATACAGAAAACAGTTAATTATTGGCAACAATTTTCTTTCATGCTCCTTGTGTGCTTAGGAAGTCACATTTGTGATATAATACAGTGCAGAAAGAATGATGACTCTGAGAGTACACTAGGAATTTCTCGTGATGTTTTCCATTAATTTCTTCCCAGTTTTTGTGAATCTTGGGATTTATGATACACATTGGAAAATGAATGCTAAAGAAAATAATTGGTTAGTTGTGCATAATACTGTCATCAGTAGATCGAGGAGATATTCTATTAATGAAATGGAAGATATATATGTTTTGGAAATAGGATTTAGGGTCACTGGTAAATAACAACTTGAAACACTCCAAATATTAAAGACAATTATTATTTTCTGCGATTGTGTAATATCTGGCTCAACAATGAAAACCAGGACTTCTGGGTGCACTATGGAAAGCAAATAATTAGTAACGTGTCAGCTATGAAAAGCAGCTAAGAAAATGAGATTTGATGTGAGCAGGTACAATTGGCATGACTTCCATACAAATTCATTCCATTATAACAAAGGTTATTGATGATTTATGAATCCAGTTTTACTTCAGTTTCATCAGTTAAGCTTTGACTGAGTAGATTCCTCTTATTTTCAACCAGGGTTTGCTTTGTCCTGTGTGACAGTTTTCACAGATGCTGATTCCCCTAGAGGATATTTTGTTGAGTAATCTATTTAGTGAAATTCATGTTGCAATTTCTTGCAAAATAAGTATGGGGAAATAAATCAAACTCTGTTGTGCACTTTATAAATTTTACTTAGGAGATCTCCAGCCAGAGTGACTGAGTTTATGGAAATGGATACTGGTCTGTTTAGTGCACACTGAGGACAAAGGAGAAGGCCAGAAGACAGCTGGAGATACTGTAGGGATCATTTTTTTCTGTCCTCTACACCGCTGTGCTTTCATAATCCCTTTTTGCAATTAGCTGCTGGAGGACTGTGCCCAAGAGACAAAGCCTGACTCTGAGAACTTGATGTTACTGTAAACAGTTCAAATCTTTTTGATATGTATACCTCTGGCTATTTGAGAGCTAGTGTTTCAAGGAGGTCACAGAAAATTTCCTTTTGTTTCAGATCCTGTAACACATGAGCAACAGATTTCAAGGCCAAAAGGAGCGGTTATGGTCACTGTAGTCTATACCACACCAGACAGACAATTTTGCCTGGTATTCTCTGTAAGTTAAAGGAGCATGTTGATGTACAGCAAACGTTTCAGGAGCATGTCCAATTTTAAGTTCAGTATTACTAGTGAAGGAAAAATCCCTTCCTTTGGCAGATTGCTATGGTAGTGAATTGCTTCCATTTCTAAAACTGTGCACAAATTTTTTTGAAATTTGAATTTATACAATTGTTTCTAGCCACTTTGTCTGTTCTTTTGTTTCACCCAACCATGATCATTACATCTGCGCTTTTCAGGAGATATCTAACCATATTTAAAATTTGTTCTTCTTAGGCAAATGTCATGTCATACACAAACAAGAGTAGGGCATGGAGGATGGTCTGTTTTTTCATTTAGCTTGTCTAGGACACTTTACTAAGAGATGTTAGTTAGTTAATTATGTAGGTAGTCTAATCAGCCTAATCAGTTGACTTTATAAAGTCTCAGGAAGTTTCTGCCTAAACCTAAGGAATTCTCAATATTCCAAGCCTGTCTTTCATGGATGGTTATTAAACAGCATTGGCTATCTCTAGTTTTGCTTCCATTTTGAACATCAACTAAATGACATTTGCAAATGTCTTTGATGCTTCTCCTAAGTATTGATGAACTAAATTTATTTCATTAAAAATAAAATGGTTAGGACATTTTATGATAGTCAATGTAAAGGTTACAATATGTTCTCTGAGTAACTGGTGAAGAACAGCTCATGAATCAGATTGCCTACCTGGAATTCAAGAAACAAAGTATAACTGACAGTGATTTGCTCACAGTGTCTCCTTTTATTCATATAAGAAACAGTTTGAGCACAGAGGGACATTTCCTTAGAACCTCTGTAATTACTAAGATTTCAAGTATCTGGTAGCAGGACTTGCACAGAAGTATACAAAATGCATATTTGGCCATAGGATTGAGCTGTAATGAATGGCAGAAAATTTAATATTATCGTGATTAACATGATGAAAGTTGCATGTAGAGATTTGTATAAACTAAAATCGACCCCTGGAAAAAAAAAAAAGCAAAAAAACTAAAACAACCATGAAAAGGCAGCATAATTTGAAATGTAGAATATTTGCTAAACTTACAGAACCATCTTTGAGATCAAATGAAAGACGTTGTGAAGTAAGATAATGCACAAGTGCCCCCAAAATGCAAGGCAGTGGAAGGATTGTAGGAAAAATTATTTCCAAAGTTGAGAACACTACACTTAAAGAACATTAACCTTAATGCTGTGTCAAACACTGGGCCTGAGGAAAGGCACATCCTTGTTCTTTTCAGGGCTTTTCTCTTTCCTGGCCCCCACCCTGTGGGTGCCTTCAAACATGTCTGCAAGGACTTAACCTTTTCTCATACCAGGAAGAGTTTCTCTGGAATGCAGGAGGAAAAGACATCTAAACCATCTCCAGGAGAGATGTCTCTTCCATACAGGAAAGCTTTCTTAAGCAAAAGAACATAATCTCCTTGTAGTAAATTCTTCTGGAAGGGTCTTCTACACTGACAGTGGTTCATAGCACATCTGAACCTTGTATGCTTTGGATTTGCTTCTTATCCAGTCTATAGCTTTGAGATATTGAATAATTTATATAGTAAGACAACTATTGTTATTTTTGTCTAATTTTAGGTTGAGCAGATTTTGAATTATGATCTGATTGTAGCTAATTTTTCTAGCCTTATACTATTTTGTGATAAAGTGCAGCTCTGCTCACAATGAATATAGCAAGACTTAACTAGATATTAACTGTTGACACTCTGATGTGTGGACTGGTATAAGAATAATGATGTGGGAATCTTGTGTGTTGTTGTATTCAAGTTAATTAAAAGTTTCAGCTATAAGTCTGTAATTTTACATATTTAAGCAGAAAATTTATTCTGTGAAAACTGATATTCTGTTATTCTTTATCAAGGTAAGATTGGCAGTTGCTGCAAGAAACAGGGAGTACATTGTCTCAGAGAACTCCATTTTTGCCCACTTCTTACATGTCCTGGATTCAAATTTTCCTTCTACATTTCTGAAATTTTGGCTCAGGATTTTATCAAATAAAATTTTCATAGGAACTGAATTAAATGTCAGATAGAGCTCATTGGATGTTTTTGACCTGATTTTTCTTCCTCATAAAAATAGGTTTCATCCAATCAATTAAAAATAGGGAAATTATGTTTCAATGGAATTTTATAAGTTTTTGTCTTCAACTAAAATATATTCCTGTCCAAAATAATCATTATTACTTGTTTTCAAGGAGTAACCTATACTCAGTAATGAATTCAGATTTGGCTTATCCTTAAGTATGCAAATATTACAAGAGGATCTAATATTCCCATGGAAGTAATAACTACATTTAATTCATTCAGAATAACTAGGGGATGGTGAAGCAGGGAGCTCTCAAAGGGAGTATTGTCTGTGGATCTTGAATAGAATAGACATCTCTGATAACCACAGTCCTCTGCTGTAGAATTCCATGGTACTATGGCTACCATACCTTCTGGTGAGAAAAAAAAGGAGACCTGAGAGGCTGCACTGAACCTTTGGTGGTTTTTTTGGGTTTTTTGGTGTTTTTTTTTTTTTTTTNAGTTACTTCTCTGGGCCAGGACCCTCTTTGAAATCCAGTGCTTTCATTTTTTTCATCAGTGACTGGTTTCCTCCTGTAAATCAGTTCTGTAATACTGTAGTTCTAGGGCAGAAGTCATAAAAATCAAATCCTCTGAAAGTATTATGAGCAAATTATTTCACTGGAATAGAATTGAATGCAGCTGTTTCCACTTGAAAAATATACTGCCTTCTCCAAGGGTCCAGGAAACTTCCTGCAAGAGTAAAGTTCTTTTTGAATTCAGGTAGCTGACAATTAGGACGTGTAAATTTCAGAGTTGTCCAAACATCTTAATTATATAAATCCCCATGCAAAGCCATATTAAAGTAGTCCCAAGGGGTATGAAAAATAACACCTTCCAAACATCTATACATATAATGGACATAAAAAGTGGAAAACAAAGGTGAGTTATAGAAAATAAATATATTTCTGAATATTTTGATTATAGTAGATATAAATACACAATTTTCTTACATTGCCACTGCATGTGAGTTTAGTACCTTCTTTCCGTCTAAGTATTTTCATACAAATTTAACTTTCTGATGTGTTCTAACAATTAAAAATAAGTGTGTACTTATTTTTACTTACAGTACTGAGGGCTGTGTAATGAGGGATATTCTTGAGACTTTATTGACACTTTCACTGAGGAATTAAATAATTAATTGTGATGTCAACAAGGCCATCACTGAACATGGATGAAAAATTACCAGAATGATGCTTGATTAGCTTTCTTTTCCAGTTGTTTCTCTAAAAAACCAGCATCCTCATTAATATGATTTACTTAGAACTTTATCTGAGCTCTTAAGGTACTCATCAAAAAGGAATGTAAAAATAGAGGCCTGTTGCAATTAAGAACCAATAGAACTTAACTAGAACTAATGAATTTAACAGTGAGTTCAGCCATCTATTTTGTGTCCAGAAGAGGGAAAAAAAAAAAAGTGAATACATATTCTGTGATTTCTGTCTATGAAGTATGAAGATGCAGATTGTTAAAAATCAGATACAACATGATCAATATTTGTCTGACAAAAGAAACAGACTTGATGCATTATTGACTGGGAAAATAATCTGATGTTGGAAAATCCTGACCACCACATGACGTAGACATGTCACCACACAGGGACAGGTCACTCATTCTTCATTGCATTCTTTGACTTGTCTGTAAAATTTTGTCAATTAGTAACATCTTGCTTATAATCCAAAGTAAGTACAGAAAGACCAAAGTTCTAGTCAGTATTTTTCCAGGTTAAACTACAGACTGCTGAGTAAGTCTTTAGCATAAGGGAAATGCAATTAAACTGTTTAGCAGAACCCTTCAGTCAGCCTTCTCATGCACTAGTGACAACAAGTCTTTAGGAGTCATGAAATTATCCAACAGTCAGGGAGGAAAGAGAGGAAAGATGCAGAGGAGTATAGCATTTTCCTCCAAAACAGCAATGCTCAGGTTGTCATGGACACTTGCCCTTGTGATATCATTTGCTGTCCTTCATAGGTGTTATTCCTCTCTTTGTGTGGTTCACCTCAGAGTTGTCTTGTGCCTTTTTTGAGACACTGCTAGAATCGTACAATAATAAATATTGACCTCATATATCAATTGCCGCATTTTCAAGTAATTTCAAGAGGCAAAGAGTTTCTTGCTCATTCTGTAAGGAAAGTCTTCTAGTCCTGATTCAAAGATTCAACAATAGATATCTTACCATAGTTCTTGAGAAGTATCAATAATTAAATTACTTTACAATATTTTTAAAGCATTATGCCTTATATTAAGATTTCATCCTGCTAATTCTAGCCATTGTATTGTGTTTTCCTTCTATAGTTTGAAGCATTGTTTTTCTGCCTAAGTTTAGAACTTTGTCACTGCTTCAATTTCTTGTATAAAATGAATTTATTGAGCTCCCTAAATTGCTTATTCTCTGAACCCGCTTCCAGTTCTCAATATTCATTTTTACAGTAAATAAATAAGAAATAGGAAGGGTGGAATCTGTCTGGCAACACTGGGTATCTTTGGATTGGAAGTTGATGTAATTGCTTGAAGTTCAACAAGGTTGTAAAATATTATTACTCTTCTTCCAAGGAGATTGTATGAGTAACCTCAATCAAACCCACCTTTATGTAGAGAAGTAAGAACTATAAAATCCTCAGCAAGACAAAACATCTTTTCTCATTGAAACCTACAGCAAAATGTAAATCAGTTATCTTTTTCTCTTCAATGCTAACAACATTTACAATGTAGCCCAGGCATAAGGAAGGGTGAAAGATTTCTCTACTAGATTTGGTTAAGCATATTCTTGCACTATGCTTAACCAAATCTAGTGTGACTTTGAACATAAGCTTTTGGGTTGCTTTCCTAAAATCTGGCAAGAACATAGAATATCTGCTCTCTACACCATTTTAATCGGCTGTAGGGTCTAAAGATGAAAATTGATTTTCTCAAATATATATTGCTAACAGAAAAACAAACTTCAACAGATTGTCTAAGAGATATGATAATCTTTTTAGTATCCCAGTGCAATACATATGTGTTCACCATAATTAGAAACTTTACTAAGCACCAATGTTTAGTTGCTGTATTTATATGAGTAGCTCTGATCTGCCTATGAGTATTCTGCACCACTTCTGTATTTATGATTTCAAAACATATGAGAATATTTCATTCTCAATAGTCATTAAGAGGTTAAAATATGTGTTCATTACATTAAGATTTTAAAAGGTAATGACAGATAACGTACAAAAGCAGCTTGTGAGAAAATGAAAGGTATGTATAGCAGCAATGTATGTTATTAAAAGTTAATAAGCAATTAGAAATTTAGATATTACAATAATTAATAATAATATATTTTATTGATGGCATATAGCCACTGAAAAAAAGACTAGCCAGAACATTTTCAAGGAATATCCCCTTTAAATTATGTATCTCAGTTCAGGTTTGTACTATGCAAAACCAAACTACCTCATGTATTTACCTTACATACTCACCAAATACCAATGTTGCTCATAAATGCCAGCCTTATTCCTTGCTTTATTGTGAAATTAAAAAAAACCCTGAAAGTTTTTGACTCCTTTGACTATATTTGACTCCTTTAAATAAATAAGTATAAATACTATTAGTACATTTATAATTTAGTGTTTTCAATTAGGAGACTCTCAGATATTAGTTGCAGGTAACTATTATGATCTTGCATCCAAGATTAAAGTTCTTAAAGTTCTTAAAGTTCTTAAAGTTCTTATTTGGAGGTTTTGAGTTTGCCTTGTATGTAGCTGATGCAGAAGCCTTTTTTTATGAATACTCCCTTGATCTATACCCACCTGTCTGGTACCTTTTGTGTTCTGCTACACCACATGATTTTTTCCTTCACCTTTATCTTTTATTTACTGGGGTTTTAATGAATGGTCCTGAAAAAATGCTTGTTTTTGCACGTACCTATACCACCTTAAGAAAGGCTCTGGTTCAACAAAGGCCAGGCTTAATTTTAATCACCCAACTGCTCTCATGAAATGCACAATGAAGATGGTTTGCCAAGTCTTTTTTTGCTATAGTCTAGTGACTAATTGAAAAAATAATGAGTTCAATTGTTAAACAAAACAGTCGAACCCCTATTGCTAAGCTGTATTACTGACATCCAGAATAACTTTTCCTTTACATTCTGAACAATGCAGAGAAAGTCAGTTTTACCTTCCGGAACCAGAGGACAGTGAAAGCTCATATTGATTCCAAAAGAAGAAGTTCGGCCCTTTTGTCTCCTATGGCTGGTTTCTTTTTAGTAAAAATGCCTGGAAGCACAATCCAGCCAGTCACCTACCGAATTACCTCTAACATCAGCTTTCAACATCTCTCATTTTCCAAGAAGATCTTGTTACAAAGCTGTATAAAATCACATCACCTTAAGCATTTCAAAGAAGACCTCCATCACAGCAGGTGCTCTGACATCAAAGTAACAGTGTTTCCGGGGGAACAGAGAAAGTTTATTCCTTAATATTCTTATCTGCAGAGTCTTATCTGTATGTATGTTCCTGTCTTTCTTTTTTTTTCTTTTTTTTCTACTTTTCTTTTTTTTTTTTATCCTTGTCTGCCTTTTTGTTTTAACTACAAGTTCCAATGCTCAGAGATGAAAAGAGAAGGGTTAGGGAAATATCTTAGGTAGCATAATCTCTTTTACCATTTAGCAACTTTCCAGGGAATTAAAAATATGAAGGAAAATATTCTTTACTTTTATTAAAGCCTCTAGTGCAAAAATCCATACCTGTCTGGTCTAAATTTCTCTTCAGGTACTTTTTCTTTCTTTTTTTATTGCTCATGTGTGTATTTTTAATGACTCTGTGGAGCTGCAATATGATACCTTCTTTCATTTAAGCTGCTAATTTCTTTTGTTGTATATTTGTTTTATAGACAATTTTACAGTGTCATTTGGTAGCTTCTGTTTCAACTGTACAATTAAATAGTCCCAGTACGTTGCAAGCTTGAAATAACTACCTTTTCAAAATACATGAGAATAATCTTTAGCCCAAAACCTGATATGAATTAGTTGTGTGACAAAACAGGGTTTCTTCCTGTGTAAAAATGTGTAAAAATTTTTTCCATATATATATGTGGAACAGTGAACCTTTTTTCTGATCCCACAGCAAAGCTGCTGCATATAAGGTACTCTCCTACATGCATGAGGCAAAAGAACTTCACAGACCCCTCACACCTCTGACACTGTCTCAAAATAAAGAAACCAACAGGCTGCATCTGACAGATTTATTTCTCTCCTGGGTGGTTGAAGCTGGGAAAAAATTGGTAGGAAATCATAGGAAATGTTCCTTTTGAAAACAGAAAGCAAGCTAAACATCAAATTAGTGCTCATTCTACCATTACTGTGCTGTTTTCTCATTGACTTGAGTCCTTGCACACATGATTCCAAGTAAACTATAGAGAAGAAACAGAGAAATGTGTTGAACACACAGTAAATGTCACCAAATTGCTTGAAATACAAGATGCTTGTTACTCCTTCATAGTGAATAGGTACATGATTTGAAGACTGAAACCAATACAGACTTTGTGCAACTGTAGAGTGGGGTAAGATAGGCTGTGTTGAGTGGAAAATGTTAAATATTGGTGAAGGAAAAAAGCTATGTGAATATTCAGTGTTACCAAACCATATGTGGCAATGGCAGGATCGCTTTCCTGTAGGACTGTTCTATTTGACTTACATAGCCACACCTAGGGTTATTTTCTCTGTAGTAGTAATCTAATAATTTGGAAATACAGATTTATGTGTGCGAATCTCACTGTTTTACATGTGGAGCTCAGTCTTGTGTTTTCTGCAATAGAAGATTGGCCCTACAGGTCTTAATGGTTATTTTCTCTCATCTTTCAGACTTAGAAGAGATTATTGTCATGCACCAAAACAACAACAAAAAATAAGCTTGCCATTGCAGCATGAAATCACATTTTTCAAAAATAAATTATATATGCATAATTTGCAAAAAAACCTGAGAATGGGCACTGCCTGAAGTGTGAATAAAAAAGCTTGCAGTCTAATCAGCATAGTTGCTAGAATTTTATTAAGCTTTGGTTGCTGTGTGTCACATTTCGTTTCAAGGGAAAAAACATATCTGAGCTTGTCACTTCTGTTTGTCCAGAGTTCCTTTTTCTTTTTTTTCTCTTTCTTTCCTTCATGTCAAGGCTACATATATCTTTAAATTTTTCTCTATTTTCTTTTTTGAAATCTTCCTCTTAAATCACAATATAAATGAAACCCTTTAAATGCCTACCACTGCTTCATGCTGAATAACAGGAAAATACTAATGGTTGAATCTCAAAAAGTCTACAACAGGAGACCTTTTGAAATCTAAACCTCTGAATTTTCATTCCAGTCAGAGATGATGAAAACAGATTGTCTCTCTTAAAAACCTGACTGAAAAAGTAGAAATAGGAGAGTTTCAGAACACAAATGACAGTGTACCTTTACAATGATTCAAAATACTTTGCGTAGTGAGGATTTTCAGCTGGTGAAAGCACCAGGCCAAACTTGGAGTCATGTATATAACTAGGCAGAATTCATAAGAGAAGTATTTTAAGTGAATGCTGGTAATGTTTGTGAAAGAGAAAAGAATGGTAAAAAGATCCACCATGGCATCTCTTTATCATGAGCTGAGGGATGCACAGTCTCTAGAAGATATAAAACCAGAAAACGAAAAGAAAAAATCCTATAGAATGAATTGTAATAACTGTTTTTTTGTTTTACTAGAACTGGAATTTTACTTAGTCCTCAAATCTTCTTAGATGAAAAACTCTTTTGTTGTTACTTTAAAAGTATTTATACCATGTTTATTAATATATGATGGGATACTGTCTTAGAATATTGGAACACTAACCTTAAAATAAGAATGATATTCTTCCAGAAAGAAAGATTGCATTTACTAATTTGTTGGGTTTGGGAGGGTTTGTACCTATGCTGAAATTTGTTCTGTAAGAAGTTCTTCCTTTACTGGTTTACTGGTTTGTCGCAGTGAATGACCTTATCCAGAGTTTCTAACACGATGTTGTGGTTTAGGAATGGTATCCCCCAATTTAGTCTTACCACTGAAATACTCCAGACCATGCACTACTCGCTCACTCCCCCTTCCCTATCCCCTGTGGTGGGCTGGAGAGGAGGATTGGAGGAAGAAAAGGTAAAGATCACAGATTGAGATAAGAGAAATTTACTGGAAACATCAGTGAAATAAGAAAATGAACAGTAACAGCAACAATACTAATAACAAAGTGCACTAGAGAGGCAAACCATTTGCATGCGAATGCTCACCATGCATTGCTCAACTATACCAGACTGCTTGCATCCCACTGTGCAGCCAGAAGGGATTCCTTCTCCCTGGCCTCTACAATGATGTGAGGTGGTATAGAACAACCTCTGAGTTCTAGCCACAGCCCCTTCTGGCTTCTGCAAAAATTAACCCTGTCCTGTCCAGAACCAGAACACATAATTTAATATATGTCAAGTAATGTTTTCTTAAAAATGTTAAAACAGGGCCCTTTTTTTTTTTTTTTATTCTACAGACATACAGTTAAGGTGCACACATTGAAAGATGGTCAGATGTATTTTAGGTTAGTCAGTAATATTCTTATTAGAAAGATACAGTTTTAAATAAATTTATTGTAGATACAAACATCTACCAAGACATAAAACTTGTATTTCTGATGAATCTTGTGTTGCTATTCCATATCTTGTTATTCCATGGTCCCTTTTCCAAGTCAATCCTTTGCAAGCGAGTATGTAGAAATCAAAAACAGGTAAATAGTAAAAAGCATGGTTCACCCACTGATTTCAGTTAGGTGAGTGGCTCTGCTTCCAGGGGTCCTCCTTATGTTTCCTGGCACCAGTATTTTTCTCTTTTGAATGATAAAAATTATCAAGAACAGGAATTAAGTTCAACAGCTTTCTTCAAGTACAATACAATCTTACTGTACAGCAAATGTTCATGTCTTGATTCCTTAGATCAAGATCCATTTTTTACTTCTGCCTAATACTGTTCTATAGCTCTTCATCATTGTCCCTGGGTAGAACAATTTGTCAGTCAGTTGAAAGTACCCATTGCATTGTTAATAGTACGCTGATTTATGATTCTTGTATTGTGGGTAGTCACCTTCTAAAGGAAATGCAGACAGAGCTTTTCATTTGAAAGTACATTTAGAAGTATTTTGAACGTGCTATGATTTAAAAGCCCCCAAGTCAGTATTTTTGTGAGTTAGGCATTGGTTTACATGGTTTCTTTTTTTTTTTTTTTCTTTTAATTAAACCAAGTCTTAGTATCAATGGAATGAACAGTATGCTAAGAAAATCATGGCTATATAGGTGCAACATCTTGTCTCTCTTAATGTAACTTTAGACTTGATTCATAACACAGTTATTTGTTTTTTTCCTGCAGAGACTCAAATGAAAGTTTCATTTTCAGTATAAATGGGCTTAACCAATGTTAGGCAATCATAAGTGGTGTGAATTATACTGATCTTAGACTTATAATCTCTCTGAACCCATCCCTGAAAATCATCTCACAATTTGTAGGGAATATCTTAGAAACTTTGGAAGACTTATGCAGTCATTAAATCCTCATCATATGCACACATTTAATAGGAATTTTTTGTTGCTAATCTCAGCTCGGCAGACTTAGTCCGTCCCCTGTTGCCACTATAATTTATGTGTAATCATAATCTGACAACCTTGGTCTAAAGCTGCACACTGTCCTCCAAGGAAATTTAATACTTTCTGCTCTGTACACTCATAGTATTTATCACTCTAACAATAGGTGGATATGACCCTGTTCATTTACCCTCCAGTGTGTACAAGGAGTTGCTTCAGTACAACCAGGTTCCCAACATTACATTTCAGTGCTTGTTTGTAGCTGTTGACTTGTATATATAGTGTTGTTGCTCTTTTCAAAGAGTGAAGTTTTCAAAGAATTTGTTATTTTCAGTGTCTTTTCTTACCTTGTTTTCTGATGTTATGCTACCAATGAGTGAAAGATGAGTGTATACCAATTGCCACGCTTTTCCAAGTGTACAAACCTGATATAAATGTTTTATATCTCTCAGGAAGTGCAGCTAAGTTGTGTCCCAAGGCACACAGTGAGACATTTCTGACCACCAGACAGACGTTTTGTATTCTTTGCCAATTCCCACCTCCTCTGTTGTGTCAGCTTATTCTTTGACTATCAACCAAACGCCCACCCAGCTGCTCACTCATTCTTTCTCCTCTGTGGGTCAGGGGAAGGAAACAGGATGAAAAAAATCACATGGGCTTGCCTCCCTCTCTGCCCCGCTGAACTCAGTCTTCTCCACTCCCAGCTCAGGTGGCACAGGGAGAACGGAAAGGGAATTAATCCACAAAATGTTCTTGCTGCTGCTGCTTCCTTCTCACAGTTATCCTGCTCTACCATGAACTTGCAGTGGGCTGCAGTGCGAATACCTTCTTCACCTTCTGCTGTGCCTCCTCCTCTTCTGACCTTGCAGTTATTTCCCACTGTTTTGGTTCCCTGAGAGCATTTTTTTCTGCCTTTTCTTAAATATTCTTTTCCAGAGGTGCCACCACATCAGCTGCATGGCTCAGGTGTTCCCTGTGGTGGATTAGCTGGAACTGGATGGAACGGGCTGTGTCCAGCAAGAGGCAGCCCTGGCCTCTTCTCACAGAGGCTGCACTGCAACCCCCACTGCCACCTGCATCAAATACATCAGTCACTGATAAATAGAAATGATAGTAACAGCTTTGTAAAGATTTAACTGTAAAAGGATTAGCAACACATGGGATGTATAGCAATTATTGTCTAAGTTTGGTCAGTGCTGCCCTATTAATGCAATGTAAGACTAACTTTCACTTCTTGCTTGTCAGAGCAGGGTGTCTGGCTGTCCCTGTTCTCAAGGTCTGTTTCCTAAATCCAGAAACCCTACAGTCAGGCTCTTGTGCCCCACTGGTTCAAAGTAAGAGCAGCTTCTGCTCTAGTTGGACTGACTTCATGTGCTATTTTGGGAGACTGCAGCATCATCTGCTTTGTTGGTAAAGTCTTGTAACCATCTAGAAGGGGGATCTGATTGGGGAGTTTCCCTTTATTGCCATGTTCCTATGTCCTTCCAAAAGCAGTTGTTACTGACTAGCTTTAGAGGCAAAGTGTCTGAACCAGTATAGTCAAATGCTCAAGTATACTTTTTGCAATTTACTTGTTACCTGTCTGAATTTACTTATATGTATTTAAAGAGAAAAGAGGAATGCAGCTTTGCGATAAATAGTTTGGAAAATATCAGGAAACTTCTGGACCATTTGCATCTTTGCATAACACTGTTGAGTAAATATTTTCCTTCTCAGTAGATTGGATGTAAAGCCACTGGGCATTGCTAAGCATGAGGGAGCTGTTAAAAAACACTTGCAATGTAGAACTACTGGCAATACTGGAGTGGCCAAATAGCTTACACACAGCATAGTGATTTTTTCAACATTGCTAAATCATCTTCCATGTGTGACTAAGCCTGCACATGATACCTCAGTCAAGTTGCTGCAGGGGTATTGTACTACTCCACAGGAACATCTGGGGAAATCTGGCCCACCCTGGGATACAATATGCTTCTCCCATATTGAGCCAGATATCCTGCTTGTCCAAGCCTGTGGTCTGCCTCTCTGGGGGTTATTTACTGTAGCCCAGAGCTGCAGGCAGTGTGGGCTTGGAATATGAACGGTGAGGTGCACCATAGAGTCCTCATGCAGAATGGCTTTTTTGAAAAGAGTAGGTAATTAAATTTCATGCAGGTTTTTGTATTTTTTTTTTAAGTTCTTCCATAAATATGTACATAGCAACAACAGAGACAACCCTTGGAGATTTAAATTCAGTGTAGCTGAAACTAACATTTAGTCACTGAGGCAAGTGGCTCTGGTTCTGGCAGGATTCATGCAGCACAGTTTAGTAAAGCCTTTGACACTGTTTCCCACAGCATTCTCCTGGAGAAATTGGTTGCTCGTGGTTTGGATGGGCTCACTGTTCACTGGGTACAATACCATGCACTGGATAAGTGCGTCCAGAGAGTTGCAGTGAATGGAATTAAGTTGAGCTGGTGGCTGGTCACTAGTGGTGTTCTCAGGACTTGATGTTGGTGCCAGTTCTGCTTAATATCTTTACTGAAGATCTGGATGAGGGGATCAAATGCACCCTCATTCAGTTTGCAGATGACATCAAGTCAGATAGTAGTGCTGATCTGCTGGAAGGTAGGAAGGGTCTCCAGAGGGACCTGGAGAGGCTGGATCAATGGGCCAATCCCAGTTGTATGAAGTTCAACAAGGTAAAATGCCAGATCCTTCACTTGGGTTGCAACAACCCCATGCAGCCCTACAGGCTTGGGAAAGTGACTGGAAAGCATCCCAGCAAAAAAGGACATAGGGGTGCTGGCTGAACACGAGCAAGCAGTATTCCCAGGTGGTCAAGAAAGCCAATGACATCCAGCTTGTATCAAGAATAGTGTGCCCAGCAAGACTACGGCAGTGATTGTCCCCCAGTATTCAGCACTGGTGAGGTTACACCTCAAATTCTGCATTCAGTTTTGATCCCCTGACTCCACAAAAGACATTGAGGTGCTGAAACTTGTCCGGAGAAGGGTAAAATATCTGGTGAAGTCTCTGGAGCACAAGTCTTATGAGGAGTGGCTGAGAAAGCTGGAGAAAAGCAGACTTAGGGGGAACCTTACCGGTTTCTAGAAATAGGCAAGTGGGAATTGGTCTCTTCTCCCAAGTAACGAGTGATAGGACCAGATGAAATGTTCTCAACTTGTGTCAGGGGTGGTTAGATTGGATATTAGGAGAAGTTTCTTTCTCAAAAGAAAATATTGAATCAGGATGCCCATGGAGGTGGTGGAGTCACCAGCCCTGGAAGTATTTAAATGACATATAGAAGAGGCACTTGGTGACATGATTTAGTGGTGAACTTGGCAGCGCAGCTTTAATAATTGGACTTGCTGATCTTCCAATCTTGTTCTGTGATTCTAAATCTTGAACAGAGAACATGATACAGCTGTGATAGAATAGGAACAAGAGCAGTAGTTTACTATGTATCAAAAGATCTTACAGGCAGATCACATCATCTTAGCATTTTTTAGGCTAAGCAGTAATCTGATGATCAATGAAGAAATGTAAGGTACATGGGGCAGAGAGGATTTGATTTGCCTATCAGCCAATAAACATACTTCTTTAGGTTTAAGACTTGTTTACATTATTTATATCAAGCCTGTGTGAGGGAGTGAAAAAGATTATTAAAAATGCATTACTGGCTCAAAACAACTGTGTCTATGTGGAGGGGGCAGATAGGATTCTGCCAAGGTGGAATGGTGCTCTGCTCCACCCATATCCTGTGTCCTGTCAGTCACTGGCATCCCAGGAGCACTGCCTCACTGCCCCTGGAGCCCCTAACACAGTCCCTGAGTGGCCGGCAGAACTTAGGAAGTATGAGTTTAGGATTTCTCATGTCTTTTAGGTGGTTATCATTTACTATAATGTCATTTTTGCAAATTTAAAATTTCTATATTAATTAAAAGTTAAATATAGATCACTAAAGCGTTGTTCAGTCTTTATGAAAGAAGGATATACTGAGCATGTAGAAGTGACTTTCAGTTTGCTAATTATTTCAGAAAAATAATTTGAGTTGGAAGTTTTGATGATATGTTTATTTGTAAATGCTCCTTCACCAATGTGTATCCTCCACAAAACTGGGAACCAGCTAGAAGTCTGCTTGAAACCTACCAAAGTATCTTCCATCAATTAATTTTCTTGCTTGATATTTCTAAAACAAAAATGTAATCAGTCTTTGTGCCAAAGGAATTCATCTTCTTTCTGAGGTATCTAAAATAAGCCCTGGTTATCCCAAGTTGGTGAGAGCTCTAGAGGAGTGAAGAAAGATAGTCATCTAGTATAGATAATTTATGTTCCTGTAAACTTTTCCTTGCTTTTTGCTCAGTTCTGCACCTGCTTTAGCTGAAGGGAATATGAACTAAAAGAGCTACCAACCCAAGAAATGAGGGAGGGAAGAGAACCTTCTATCTCTCAAGTCTCTGCAGTGAGAACAGTAGATAGATGGTATCAGGAGCCAGTTGCATCACCTTCATATTTCTAGAAGTTTCCTGGATCATGAGGATATTCTCCATTCCTGAATTCATCAGTCCTTGCCTCTTTGTAGTTTTGTGAAAGTCTCAAGTACAGTGAGACAGTAAATACTTCAATATTTTTGCACCATACTTAAAAGCTCTAAAGAGTTAGGGGAAAAAGTAAAACTAGAGAAGTGGGATACCAAAAAACATCAAATCAGTAGCAGGACTAAATCTCTTATCTGTAAAAGTCCTTTCTGCCAGTTTCTGGCTTAAATCAACTCAGTGTGAACAAAATATTTCTCAAGTTTTATTTACTTTGCATTTCAACTAATATTTAATTGTTGAATGAGCTTGTCCATTAATGCCAATCTGTCATTTCAGTGACATCTTGGAGCTTTGGGTGGACTATTGTAGAAGGTATTTTAAAGTAGAAGGTTGGACTTAAGGCACTGAAGTACATAGGTACTTGTATCTGCTGATAGCAAATTGCCAGATCACAGGTACGTTTTCATCCAAAAGTACAGCAGCAATATTCATCAGATTTTAACTCTTACTTATCTAAGTAAATTGGAATTCAAGCTTAAGTTGTTTCACAAAAGACAACTTTATGAGTTAATTGTCTGAAGAATTTGGAAAATTTTTGTTTCTTTACCTCTATTAAAAAAAAGTTAAAATGTATAAAATAACTCCTAGGATTGAAAAGAATTGCAGAATGGTGCAGGAAGGCACTATTCTGATAACTCTGGGAAGTTGCAGTTTCTCTGAAAACTTCCATATGCCATGTTATCTTTCTGTCTTCAGTTGTATAGAGGAAGTCTGAAATAAATTACATTGATCAGGTTCTTTAGGCAGGAAAACAAGAAGAGTTCAGAAACATATTCTGTTTTTTAAACTGTGCATTTTCTTTATAGCTTAAGATCAGTGGGTACTTTACCTGCATATCATGTCAGTCATTAACCACAGCTGTAGTCAAATAAGCAATGACCAGTGTCTTTATATAATCAAGTGCAACATCCATACAAAGAAGTACCTGATTCCGTCATCGATTGTACATCATATCATGCCATTTCCCTTCAAGAACATTACTAAGATCCAGTGGTAGATTTCAAAAATAATCTATCCGCTTAGCACACTTGCTGCTGACCTTGCCAATGTCTGATTGCAATGACTGCTGAGTTTTGTTTTTAGCAATGACTTCTGATTGCACTATCTTGCCACAAGTTGCACCAAACGAATGTGAAAAGTGTTGGCCAGCTTATCAGATACTGAATGACTCTTGCTGATCTCAGCATTTAAATCTCTGGTACAATGAGTGAAATTGAATTTTCTCCCATCCCACCTGGTAAACAGAAAAAAATTATGACTAGAAAATACCATTACTTTTATCGAACCATCAAGGGTGTCTGTTTGGCTTGGTATTAACTATAAATCCCTTTTGTGTGCCATGGACCTTTCAAATTACGTTTGTGAACACTTAATTGCTTTCTTCTCCATATTACTAGCAGTTGCACTTTGTATCCTTTTATTTTAGTGAATTATGCCTCTTGTCAAGGAGGCAACTGTTTGCAGGAGATAACATGCAGAGGCACAAACATTCAGACTGCTGAATTTCTTGTGCCCAAAACACTTTTCTGTCCTATTTTTAGATGCTTTTAATATATTTTAAAGCTGGCAAGATATAAAAATACAATAAAACAAGCAAATAAACAAACCCCTGAAACAGTTCTGATGAATAAAGCTGAAAAGTCTAGTAAGTGAAAATGTGATTCTAAAGAAAATTGAGCTCTGCAGTTAAAAAAGCTACTTCTCCTATAGTGAAGACAAGTTTGGTACTGCAACATTTACAGTAAATGCTGTGGGCATATTTTAGTCTATGAATGATCACTGTTTTCTTAGAGTTTATTTTCCGGTAGTATGACTTACAAGAAATGAATTTTTTGATTAGTTTATTACTGGCATACTTGTGCACTTCTTTGAAGTAGTGAATGGTCTTTCAGTTAGTCATAAAAATAAGCTCAGGGCTAAAGAAAGAAACATATATTTCTAGGCACAAAACATTTAGGTTGTGTGCAGAAATTTTTATATTTAGCTGTGAAATTGAGGTGTGGGGGTGTTAACTTTCATTTATTGGAGTGTAACAAATTGTTAACTTTGTTTCCTTTAAAACATTTGACTGTTTTTTGGTCTTTTGTTTAAGCATTGGTAGGCAAGATTTAATGTGGGATTGGAAGGTTTGGTAATGGGGAAAATCCATATTTTACATCTTTCTCATTAACCACAGCACTTATAAAATAAATCAGATCTTTAGAGACTTTAAATCAAATAAGATATTTATCATTTATTGCATAAAATGAATGCATTGATAACCTGTCTTCTTCAGGGAGGGAGGTAGGGTGAAAGGAGGCTTGTAATAATTTCCTACTGTGTTCATTTAACTTTATGATGGTTCCTCTCAGGAGACCATAATGAAAAGATAAGAGACTAATGATCCTTAAATTTAACAGAACCCAGACTGAACAATCTTTCAGTCTGACAAAATTAGTTAACATTAAAATGTATTTTCTTGAGATGAATATGTGTATGTGTGTGAAATCAAGCCCCAAGATAAGAACATTCCTTAACTTTTTAAGAAGTTTGTTTTTAGACTGCAACTTTAACCTCACAAATCTAACTCCTTTCTCCTTTCACAATCTAAATTTGCTATTTTTATTTGTAGTCATGTTTTTTTTTTCCCCAAAAAGTACAGCTGTCACTGGTCATACTTCATACTTGATCTTTTCCTTAAATGTACTTGCAACTACTTACTCAAGTGATAAACCCAAGGATTTTCTTTAATGATTCCTGTTAATTGTGATTCTATCTCTAGTAGCAACAAAACCAAGGTCTTGTATTTACTTGTAGTAAACATAAACCAATCTGTATCTTAAACATGGATTGTATATGAAGTCCCATCCTAGTACTGACAACTTCAATCTTGTATGAGGAAGTTTTTAAGTTGAGTGACATTGCTTTGTCAGCCACTGTCTCAGTGACTCTGTCATTTCACAGTGTGGACACACTCACTAGTGAGTATGAGAGTATACGCAGAGTTATGGTCTCTAAAACTATTCCTAAAGGAGGCTAAATTTCCCTCCTTCCCCACAGTGAGCTGCTGACACAAACCAGAACGGGCAGATCAGTAGAAAGCATCAGAACTTCATCATTAAGACTGAACTTGACAAGTACTTGCATAGTAGTCTGCCCACCAATACAGGCTCACCCTGTCTTATTCTGATTCAAGCACCTGCATAATACCAGTGTAACTATTTGGAACATTTGCTAAGATTATCTCATTGCCTGTGTACAATAACACAGCTTGTGCTTCTACTGCAAGCAACCATACTCATATTATCTTTTAATTAAGAACTTCCAGTAGTAACAAATTCTCAGGAAACTGAGCTTTATGTTTGAGCATATACAAGCTGAAGTCTCTTGACTCATTCATAGGTGGCTCGTTCATACTTGCCTAGCCATATTCAAGCTCTTTCATAAGCCTGTGCATGCTGAAGTCAGATTTCTGATGGTGATACAGAGTAGATCTCTGTTCTCTTTTACTTGTTGGTGGGGTTTATTTACATCTGCTTCTCTGTAGCAGAAGAAATTAAAAAAAAAGATTAAAAGGTATGTATTTTACAGATGACAGACAAAAATTTCACAGATAGGAATTGCGTAGCAATAAGTTTAATGGACTCAATTATGCTAGCTTCATCAATCAATAAGATAGTTATACCTTCTCTGTGTGGTTCTCTGAATTGTTTCTTTCATTTTGTTTGTTTTGTTTTTCTTCTACCTACTGTGCTACATGGAAGAAAATAAATGAAATTCAGGTTCTGTCCTTGCTTTGATGCCTTCTTTTGCTCAGTTTTTAAGGAGCAATTTTTTCAGAAAGAAGAAGTTCATTTTTGCTATGTAAATTCATGGTATCTTATCAATATTTTGCTTATTCTTCCATCACTTTCTAATGTGACAGCATTTCATATATATGCTGGAAGCAGTGCTCTTCATAATCATTCCCTCTTCAGTAAAGTCATTAAGTCTACATTGTCAAATTTTACCTTGATTAGAAATGTACACATTTTCCACGCTGCTAATATAAAATAAATGTCATGTATGTTTATTTGCAGCTCTAACCAAAGTGGTTGATATTAAGGAACCATTAAGGAAACCTGAATTCCAGATCATTATTCATTCAACAGTCAAAAAAAGCATCTGTGCATTAGAAGCTATTAGCACATGCAGAATGCCAGATATAATGATCCCATTAAGTCAGACTTGATTAATAGTTTATAAAGACTGAATTTATGTTATTTTTGGAAATGCAGTGTATATTATCCATTTGCATAATTTTTTGGAAATAGTGCTTCAGTGAAGAACAGCCCAAAGGCCTTTCCTTGGCAAATAGATAGTGTTCCATCTATACTGATCTGCTTTCACCTAGACCAGGAAGGTAGAAGGTCATTACACAGGGAAGATTGGATTTCTCCCAGCTTGCATGTATTGAAATATGCTTTTATTACCTGCTCCCATATTAACTGTTCTATGTAATCAAAACTTCCTCAAGGATTTAGCAAAAGTTTCTCTTTTTTCTGTGGAAAAATAATGTTATTATTTTTATAGTTTTAGGGGTGCTGTATTAATAAAATCAGTGCAATTGTAGACCTGTTCCATTCCACTTCTAGGGCTGAAATTAAATAACTTTATTTCAAATAGACTTAGTCCAGTGGGTATTTTATTTTGCTGCTTGACCTGCAAAGCTGAGACACTATCTGTGTCAGGATTTTGAGCTTTTCTGTTATCCCACAGAACTCCCAAACCTTGAGCTTTTGTTTATGGTAAGTAGTTACATTTCCAGTGCCACTGAGAGTCACTGATAATATCCTGATTGCTTTTCTGGGATAAAACTGTCTTTATCTTTACTGGTCTGGAAATTTCTTCAGTGACTTCCCAATACACCTTGGTTGAGCTGAGTTGCATAGAAAAGGTAAAGGCTTTGTGCCTGTTTTTCATTTGTCACTGTTAGCCATTGCTGCATCCTCCTTTGCTCTAGCTACAGAGGAGAGAAAATTTGAAATAAGAGCAATTCTGGGCCACATTTGTAAGATTTACATTAAATGTTTTGTCCAGTTAGGGCTGAAGCTGCAGGACTTCAATTATAATTATTTTGGTGAACAGTGAAAAAAAAAATTAAAAAGAACAGGAAGCTTATAAGCACATGAAAATAAGTTGTTTATGAGTTGTTTGTAAAAGTTATTAGAAAGAATATACATATATTTTTCTTAATACTTAAAATTATTTCTTTCATGATGCTCCTAGCAAATATACTGGCTTGGGTTCTTGAGGAAAAATTGTTGGTGTTTTTACTTGTTTTGGTGTTTTGATTGATTTATTTACTTTGTCCTGAAGGCTGTGATTACTGATATATGTTATTAGACTTACACATGACAGTTGCATATAGTAAGCCTTACTGATTAATAAGCTGGAATAATTAATAAGAGGCAGAAAAATTCTGTTCTGTGGTTCAAAGTTCTGTGTTACATGAGGAGTGTGAATAGCTTTAAGCTCTGTCTAAAGCAAGGATAATACAGTAGACTAGTAAAATCTTTATCAAGTAACACTTCATTTCATAGATTGATTTGAAGGATTAAGATTATCAAAAACCTCCCCTCTTCTAATCACAACTGGGGACAATTTTTTTCCTCCTAACAATAGAAGGAAATTCCTGTATTTAAGGAATTATAGCTATCTATATTCTGTTCCTTCAAAAGAAGTCTTTATCTTCTAGCTTAAACTACACACAAAAATTCTCTTTTGCCATTTTACAGGAGCTGCAACCTCAGACAGCTGAAGACATTTCTCAGTGTTTTTTGAATTCAAACTTCCTCTACAAGTGTTGAGACCCCTTGTATTTCAATGAATGTTGCATTTTTTTTGTCATATCCTGAAAATACTTTTCCTCATTTAGCTGTCTATTTCAGCTTGTTGTTTTCCTGTAAGAGATTGCTGATAGGAACCAATGCAAATTTAAACAAAGGTGCAGTTCATGAAAACAGTGGATGGACACTCTCATCAAGGGGAAAGATTGACTGCTTCAGGAGGCAAAACATACCCCTGACTGTTTTAAGTACAGGCCCTTCAGGAGAATGCTTAGTTTTGTTCACTGAACCACAAAATTGAAGTACCATGGAAGAAATCCAGATATGCAACAATGCCAAAATATGTATCACACTATACAGAAAGGCTTCAAAATTGCTGTATTTACACAAGGGTATTACTGACAGAACAAATGAAAATTTTATGGTCTAAGAAAAGAAACACAATTTTAGTTAACTAGCATTTTTCTACTGCTCCAAGGCTTTTATTGGGAGCAGAGGGAATTTGTACTCAGTGAAGTAGATCAGTGAAATGATAATTTGTCTTTGAATGGAATACTTTTATCCCATTAATTTCTGCCATTATGGTGCGAGATAAGATGTAAGCCAGAGACTAACTGAAAATTAAGGTCCTAAAAAAGAGTCAACGAAACAAAAAAATATGCAGTATTATACAAAGTGCATGCTAAAATTAATTTTTACTCAAGCTCTTATTGTAACTACTTTTAACCTCAATTCTTTATGCACTTAATCATGTCTGCTTCTGCTATATTTAAATATATTCAGTTTACTCATTAGGTCTACTTTTAAGGATATTTGATTAAAATCCTTTCTTGATGCAGTTAAGAGGAGAAAAGGGACATTGTATTGGAGATAGGCTTTAGGCGAATGTATGGCATTGAAAGTTTCCCCCATATCCTGCAAGTGAAGGAATCATTTAGCATATTGCAGGAGAAGCATAAGAGAACACTTTAGCTCAAGTTATTTTCAAAATTAAGTTGGCATTGTATGCTGACTATTACTGATAATAATCCTTTTTCAAAGAAGTATAATCATTGTGATATTTTGAAAGTACATTTCAGGATAGCAGAAAAAGAGGAAAGATCATAGACATATGTTGTCAGAAATAATCTCCACAGTTCAAGGCATTTCATTGCATCTATTGCACTAAAGCTGGATCACGTAAATCTACTATACACTTGTCTAATCTGTTCTTAAAAATGGTGAAGAATGGTTCATCCCATCCTTGGGTAGCCTGGTGAAGTGCCTCATTACTCTTCATTAGAACATTTTTACTGCTCTGAACCTAAAGTCTTTCCAGTTGTCCTTCCCCTCCCATGTGTGTGAAGAACAAATACTCATCTTCCTTTTTTATATCTGTCTTTTAAGTAATGGCAGGTAGTTGTGTTTTCTATTAGCCACACCATTCTTCTTTTGGACTAAACATATCTTCTACTTTTTCTTCCAAGTCATGCTTTCTAAAGCCCTTTGCGTTTCCACATTTACTCCAGTTTTCCCCTCTGGAATTTGCAGTTTGTCAGCATCATTCTTAAGAGAAAGATATCTACAATGAGCCTGAATTCCCCAGCTGGAGATTTCATACTACCAGTAAACAGGGTAAAGGTAGCTACCTCTCTTCTCCTCTGTAGGACCTCCTAGTACGCATCCTGAAGTGAGACTTGTCTTTAAGGCAGTAGTGCCTTATGAATTTATAGTATGAAATGATCTTTTTATACCATTAATATCTTTTCTGCCTCACTGATTTTCCACCACTGGGAATGATGCATTCTGTTGAGTTGTGGCTCTCATCCTCCTTGAGTATTTTCTGCTAGTCTTTTTGAATTTGTCTTGTTGAACAATCTTGTTAAGATTGTCCAGCTAAAATTTCTCAATAGCTATGCTTTGAAAAAGCAGAAGCTAAGCTTTACTAGTCGTTTGGAGATTTCTAGTAAATCTTTTCATATAAGAAGCTGAAAAAAACTCCCTCTAAGTGTTTGGAGGTCCATCACAGGTTCATGCCACTTGCAATTCCACTTGCATATTATCATTACTTTCCATAGTCTGGCAGATCAAAACTCTACACATGGACTCTACAGGTTCTCTACAGGTTCTGCTGCAATGGAAACAGTGAGAACAAGAAAGGTGTAGAATAAAACAGGTTTCCCCGTTCTATATTTTTCAGTTTCCATCAGGTGTGTTCTCCACTGTCACCCACAAAATTCACTGTAAAAGACTGATCTTTACTCATGGATGCTTTGGGCAATCTGAGAATTTCCATCTGCTCACCAGATCTTCCCACTGATATTGTTAGTTAGCTAAAATAGCAGCATCTCCCTCCTCATGTTGCAAGAGGATTAGCTTTAATGTTCATTGGGTAGCTTTAATATTCACTGGCAGAAAAGGGGATGGTAGACAAATTCAAAGCAGAAGTGAGTACTAGGAGCCATAGGGCTGTGGGAGTAGACCACTTCTAATCAGGCAAATGCACCTTGCTTGCATTCTCTTGGAAAGCAAAAGAGTAACAAGCTTTCCTGTCTTCTTCTCAGCCCTTCACTCCTTTTTTCTCTGAAGCTGAAGTTGCCAGTTACTCCAGTTTTGCATACTGATGAGCTCACTGCCTGTGTCTCTGCCTTCTGAGAGAGAGGGCATAAACTTGTACAGACTGCAGCTTAAGCAGGAGCTGGAAAGCTGTTTTAAATTGATAATAAAAAAGATAAATGTATGATCACTTGTTGAAATGGTAATCAGGAAATGTTATTAGCACTAATGTTTATTATCACAAAAGCCAAGTCTAATCAGCTTTTAAATACCTAATTAAATTCATATTTTAATAGTTTTCTGATTCTGGACTATGTTTTAGTTGGGAATCCCAGGGAGATTGCCAAGTTAAAAATATATCTAAGGGACACAGAGCTGGTGTGGAAACTTAATACTGCTGCCCAGAACAGAGCATTCTATAGAGTATTCTATAGAAATCTATAGTTTGTGGAGGGAAATCCAGGCTTTTCAGGAAAAATGTGCACATGCAGCTGCAACCTGAGTTGTATCACTGTATGCCAAGAGGCTGAAGCCATGATGTGTGTTTCATAAGGAAAGCCACTTGTGTGCAGTTCAGTGAATTATTTTTTAGTTCTGAGGTACAAACAGAATGATTATGAAATCATGAATACAGTCTTGGAAAAGGGTTTATTTTCTTTTATTTTGCTTTTCTCCAATAATTAGCAAATATGAAGGATAAATTCCAAAAAAGCAATTGAAAGGAGACTAGAGAAGAAAAGAGAAACAATTTTTCTTTCTCCAACAGTAAAAACAATGTCATGGTTACACCATGACAAAGAGTAATAATACAAAGCCCAATTCAGAAATCTTCTATGAGAGGTTTTCAAACACTGGGGAACTCTGATGTCCCTGGGACTAAGAAGATATTCATTACAACAACTTGTTCTTTTTTTGGTAAATGAGAAAAGCACATTAGACTATTAAACGCTTTCTACTGAGTTTCAAAACACTTTAAAAATTATCCTGATATTACGTTAATTCTTATATTCAATATTAATTGGATGGGAATCAGAACCCTTTGGAAGATGAAGGGAAGAGTGATATAAAGAATCAATAACTGATACAATGTACCATAGAGAACTAACACTAAGAGGGAACTATCGATAGGGAACTAACACGAGAGGGTTAATAGAAATAATTGTAGGGGCTTTTGCTGAAGCCACAAAGATAGACTGTATGGTTAAGGCCATAATTAACAGGGAGTATGTTATGGTTGCTATCAGTACCTGGCCTTGAAGCTTCAAGAAACTAAAATAAATCAGGAAATATGTCAAGAAAGTAAAACAATTATAAAGGTTTGCTCATTAGGCGGGTTTGAGTTGCCAACAGAACCGGTTTGAGTTACTTTTTGAGCCAAGTTCAAAAGGACACAGAGAGGAAGACCCACGATCTTCATCCCCAAGACCCCCTAAGACCCCGGCCCAGGAAAAATGGAAACCACTGCGCAAACTTGGATGGGAGGAGCGCAGGGTGGAGAAAATGGAATTACTTCTTGGAACTAATTAGAATAACCCTGCCTTTTCTAAGAAAATAATGAATATGTATAAAGAAATAATGAATATGCATGTTTTAACTGTTTTTAAACAAACCTGTAAGCACAGAAGGGTGTGCATGTTTTTGGTGGACAAATCCCCCATGCACCCAGTGCTGAATAAACGTACCTTCTCTACAACTACCTAGTTGTGGGGTTTTTCCGCATGTCAAGAGAACCAAAGAGAAGACATTATCCTGTAGAATGTTGCGTTGTAAGGCAGAAATTAATGTGACTGCATACATGGTTTACCCACAGTTATATTAAAAAAAAACCCTGGAGCTTGTACGCTGTTTGTTCTATTGCATATAATTCAGTTTATTTCACTCAAGGTCTCTGATTAATTTTTCTTATTCTTCTCTGTGGTTCTGACCCTCACAAACAGGTGAGAGGGAGAGAGGCACTATAGGAGGAAATTGATCTGTAAAGATATTTAGTCTCCTTTTTGTTTGTAGACACATCCACTAGAGGAATCTCAAATCTTTCAATCCTAAGAGTCAGAATTCCTTTGTTGGGTTTTATTTTTTGCACTATATGCCAGCTGCAAACGCTGGCAGTGCAGCATTTCTATAAGTTCCTAATTTGAATGTCTTGGTCCACCTCTTGTTTAACCTGAGCATGTCTCTGTGATGTTGTGGGAGTGGCAAAACACAGTACTCATTCTTAGCCATGTCAGCCCAAAGAGAAGAAAAAAAAATAAATAAAAAAGATGCACAAAACAAGTGACCCGTGTGATTTTCAACATCTCCCAGAGAACAGCAGCAGTTCCTTTGGCACTATGGAGGAGAGCAGTTTAACCAATGGTAGGGATTGTTCCAAATTCAGTTACTGTGAGTCCTTACACTATATCCAGCTTCTATCTCCCTGCTGCTGACAAGTCAGAAAGAGTTAATATGTGGGAGATTCTTATGTGTCACCTTGTGTATACTCCTTTCTTTTCAGGACCTGCTCTTCATTTATTTCTCTGATCTGATGAGACAGATGGGTAAAATTACATATAAACAACCCAAAATTTAGAATGAAGAGCCAATAATGGAAAAAAGCTAAACAAACAGAAAAATAAGAGGCAAAATTCCCAAGCTCCAAATTCTATACTAAAAGAAGCTTTCTTAAGTCTTTAATGTAATAACTACAGTTTGTTGACCCCTTAGGATTAAGAAGAAAGGTTTCATGTCTTAAGAAAAAGTTTGTAATAATCAAAAAAAGTTGTAAATATGAGTACACTGTTACAATGAATTATGTAATATTTAATATTTTTCAAAAAATCAGGAAGAGAGACATTTTGCTTACATTGCTTCATGTTTCCTTAAAACAAAATTATAACTCAAAAATAGGAGAAGTCTCTCTTCAGAAATATTGTCACAACTATATAACTGGAATATAAATATATACTATGCAGATAAAAGATGGAGAGGATAGGGATGTCAAGATATGATTTATACAAACAAGATAAAATATAATTTTTTTCCAGTGATGGGCCATTAAGATAAATAAAGGGTTGGAGGATCTCTTATTATAAAGAGAGGCTGAGAGAGCTAGGGTTCCTCAGCCTAGGGAAGGCTTGGACCTCAGTGGTGGGGATGAAAAAGAGACAGAAAGATTCTTCTTGATGGTGCCTAGTGAGAGGATAAGAGGCAGACGGCACAAGTTTAAATATAGCTAATTCTTTTTAAAAGTAATAAGAGTTATCATAGTGAGTGTTCATAATCTCAGTCTAATGAGACATGAGAGTGAATAAACACTGGAAGGCATTTACTACACAGGCTATGTAGTCTCCATCCATGGAGACATACAAATCCCAGCTGGACATGGTCCTTAGCAACTTGCTGTAGCTGACCCTGCTTTGGGCAGTACATTGGACTTGTCAGCCTTGAGACATCCTTTTCAGCCTCAGCAATTCTGTGATTGGTTCTGTGATTCCATAGATAAATGATTTTTTCATTGGAAAAACCATTCCCTCTATTTCTGTTTCATAAATTAGTATTACTTTAAAGAGAGAGAATGGAATGAAATTAATCCTTTACTTCTAAAAGAAATATAAATAAAAATTTTTGCATAAATTTACCTAAGAATTTCCACTGTTATACTCTAGCTCACAATAATATTCATACAAATACTCTGTACAGCATCTTAGTATTCATATGTTCTACTTCATTGTCTTTTATTTTTAAAATTGGACTTAAGTGGGATTTGTTTAAAATATATCTGCTGTGAATGGCTCAGCAGTCACAGCACTCCTCCTTGGAAAATTAAGAAATACAGGGCAAGTTCTTCTGTGTTGTACATACTACTCTGGCAGTAGCAGGATGAGCTGATTCTTATTCTAGTCTTAAAACTAAGATATGTACAAACTTGTTTCTATTTTTGTATTTTTTTTCTTTTATTATTTCTTCTTTGGTTTGTCTTTTTTAATAATAGTTTTCATCTCACTGGGAGAAGGGTTATTTGTTTGTTTGTGTAGATGATACTGTTTTGTTTTGTTGGGTTTTTTTTACTTTGTTCTTGCTAGCTGTTTCCTCTGGAATACAAATTCGGAGCAGACAGAAGTAGTAAGTTTCACTTAAATGCAGCAAAGCTATTTAGATGTAGCTTTCTCCTGTCCTTTTAGGAATAGTCTGGCACCAAGTTCTTGATCTAACAAGATGCAGGTATATACTGAGTCCTGTGTCAGCTCTGTTAGCCCTGAGCAGATGACTCAGAGACAAATATTTTACTAGAATAAAGCAGAATGCAAATATCCATTATGTTTTTTTAGCATGTAGAACTACAATCACATTGATCTTTTGACCTTAGATTTTAAAACCATTTTTCTTTAAGCTCTTGTATCATTTTGAATGTCTCTGTTTTATGTAATATAAGGGTATAATGGTTTTCAAAATATATGGAAGTAAGGTATATATGCTCAAGTGACAGGTTAGACATTTTATAACAAAGGATTAAGTAATTTATTTATGAAGCCTATCACATCAAACTGACATCATACACTTTAGAACAGGACCTTATTTCATCATGCTGTGTTGTGCTTACTTATTTTATGCTAGAACTATTGGACCCCTTAATTTAGCTGGCACAACACACAGAAATACTGAAGCATAAACATTTTATCATATAAATTACTAACATGAAACCTGTATAAATATAGGACTAAATCAGGGCCTGAGTAGCCTGACAATCTTCCCACTCCCTAACCTTTGCACTGGTTAGCGATATGACAGGGAGCAGAGCTCTGATTCACAGTCTGTCTTGTGGACTGTATCTGTGGCTCTGAACAGCACATCAACTCTTTGCTGAGCTGGTGGGAAAACCACACCTGATCCAGTAATAAGGGTGCTACAAAAGGTTCAAAGCTTTCATTAGACAGGAAATGAGCTCAGTGCTAATGAAGGGGGGAAAAATTTGTAGAGAACCCTTTGGAAGAAGACATGTCTCTTCAATTTGTGTGTGGACAGTGTGATCTTGTGGAAAGTAAAGCCTTTTTTAAAGGCTTTTGAAGCAACTTTCATGTAATTAATTCCCAGTTTCTATCAGGATCAGTCCTAAATCTCAAATGAAAGGAAATCAAAGGTAACATACTTTGCGCTCAGTAGCAAAGTTGAGTTCTCAAAGTTACAGAAACAAAACATAGTCAAAGAAAGTTTGGATCAAGAAAGAAGAGAAGTGAGATCTGTTACTGTTCCTAACCACAATGGGAATGTTGGGTAGCCCAACCCTTGTGACAAGTGAATACAGAGTTGCTTCCTCTTATTCTCTTACGATGAATAGTATTACATTTGTTGGTGTTTGTTTGACATATACTCATGTATTCAAAATGTTTCATTATTTCACAAGAATTACTGACCTTTTTCAGGGATTCAGGCAATTATTTACCAAAAAAAGTCAAGGAGATGCAAATAAGCATAGTACATATTTATACTCAATGTGCATGTGTATGTGTGTGTGTGTAAGATAACAGAGTTAAAATGTTAGATTTTACTTCAGACCTGCTAGAGGAGCAGATGCTGCCCCTACTGTAAACTCCTGTTCTGTATGTGGCCTCAGGGCTTCAGTCTAGATCCTGGACACCCTCCTGTGTTCTTAGGATGCCAAACCTCTTTGCAAGTTACCCTAGAGGCACACCAGTTCCTTCCCATGGCAGGATTAGCTCATTACTGTTGTGTACAGAGTCAGATAGGATTGCTTTTGAACATGATCTGTTTGAATAGAAATGACACTTAGGTGTGGAATAGCTTTCTTTAGAATAAACTACTGACAGCTGTAATAGTAGATTGGTTTTTAAGTATTTATGTTTCTCAGTACCTGGAAGCCTGGACAGTTTATGTTCATGCTTTCTGACTTTTAATAAGATTTTCCTGTATCTCCAAAAGAAATATATCAACTAAGTTTTAGAGGAGACAGTAAAGTTTTCCAGTGTCTCTTTTTATTCAGATTTCATGAAAATACTATAGAATTACATGAAGACCAAAAAGGCTAGAATTTGCTTTAGTGACCAGAAATATTAAGTATTTCATCAAGCTTGTTTTTATGAGCAATATTGAAAAACTTTGTTGATTTTAAGTGTTGCATTGTGCTAGAGGCAGAGAAATAGTAAACCTACCTCAGCTCTTCTTTTTATAGACAATAATACAAGACCAGCTCTCTGTAAAGTGTGTTTTCTTTGATTTGTAACAAACTAATAGAAAGCTGAGAGGAAAATGAAAACATGACGGTGCAAATTTGACCAGAAAATTTCCAAATAAATAAAATAATAAAATAATGTCAGTAATTTGGTAGGATGGCAATAAAGTTTAGGGATTTTTGTAAAACTTAGCAGTGGATGCAATCTTTCTTTCATTCCAAGAAAGCTAAAAAAGCATGTCCCATCACAGGCTACTGTGTTAACAAAGTACGCTTGTGACACAAGTCTGTTACACAAAAGCAGTTTACTAGCCGTAGGAGCGATTTAAAAGAAAGTAAGTTTTTCTCTCTGTACTGAAAAACATGATTTTGATATCTAGGCCAATCCTTTTACTCCCATAGTGACACTGAGACAAAGTGAGAAACAGACTTAGAGATGAACCCCTCATTCCCAGTATTCAATAGCTTGGTCACCCCAGGACCTAAATTGGGGCACCTGACAGACAGGGTACTGTATGGGTACTGATTGTGTTCTCCCTTCAGAGTCGAAAAATTCCTTCAGATCTGGCTAGCTAAGTGCACTACTGAAATGCCAATGGCCAAGTTTCTCCTTGGAGCTCACTTCCAGTGTCAAGCTTGATTTCTTTACTTGTGTGATAACTCTGTTCTTCAGTAAGGTTTTATCTACTGCTAACAGCTCAGGCTGAGATCAGGGCTAGACATAGTGACATAGCAAAAGAGGCAAGCTGTGGGCAACGTGGCTTAATTAAAATATAACTGTATTAAAGCAATTATCATGTCATGGGGAATGGAGGACAGTAGCCCTGACTCTATCAGTGATCTCTTTTTGAACAGATATCAAAGGAAAGACTAAAGGGGAGCATTTTCTCTTTGCAGATATGATGCGATCATGAATCCTTAAGGGACTTCTGCTAAATTTGTATTCACCTATGGCTCACTAAAGGACTAGATTTCTACTCTAGAAAAGTATCTGCATTGGATTTCAAGGGAAAAAAATATACCAAAATTACCCAAACAATCTATCTGTCAAAAAAAACCAAACTAAAAAAACCTCGAGTGTATGTCCTCTTTCTCCTTGGTAGTGCAGGAATTGTGGAGTGCTTTTCTCTCACAGTCCTTACTGCATGCAGTTCAGGTTAATCCAAGTATTTCAGTATGTGGTTTTCTGCTAATAATCCCTTCTGTATAGCTGGACACATGCAGAGATTCCTTTTGACTGCGCAATTGCCAATTCTTTTTCTTAATTTGGCAAAATATATGATTAAGCATAAACTCTAACTGAGGCAGGGCTGATTACTAAACTCAGGCAAACCAAAAAAATATAATCTTGTTATTTCATTCTGTACTTCACAATCAGCAAATATATTTTTCTTTCATGTGTTTATAACTCTCTACCAAATTTTTCAGCATCTGTCCATCAGTGGCTGAGACACAAGTCTAAGTCATCATGACCAAGGTTTGGCGCTCTTATTCTGTACATAGTAGAAAGTGTAACATACTTAAACAATTTTTTTTCTTTGGCCTGCTGACAGCGTGTCTCCTCTCATCTGCAAACATAATGAGTATCTAATGAAAACATAGCCTTGGAGCTCAATCTGTGAGGACCCCAGAAGAAAATTTAGACTACAGCTGGTTCTAGGATCAGAGGAGATATAACAGTACTTTTAAGTCCTGTTTGCAGTGCTAAAACTGATATTTCTGGTCTGTTTCTGTTGCCAATAAACTTCGCTCCCTAAATGCTAACACTACTTTGACTACTGTCAATTTATTGGCAAATCTGAAATGAAACATCTGTACTGACAACAGGTTTTTTTATACAGTGGTAAATGGTTGCCTCCAACAAGACCTCAGGTTGGGTTATGTTTCTTGAAGACAGCATTTACTTTCAAGACAATAGGAGTAGTAATTATAAGACACAGTAAAATGTCATAATGATGCTTCATTACCAGGTACCATCACCATGTCCTAGTTACAGGGGCTGAGACCAATTTATCACTATGTGAGTATAACCAAAATTGTGTATTCTACACCCTCTGTGTCATTTCTGATGGACTGCTAGCAATGGATCACTTGAAACAGCTGCCCAGGGCTCACCTGACACCTCAGACTACAAGTTGGATGTTAAAGAACCCTGTGAGATGGAGGAGTGTTTCCGTCTTCACACCAATGACTCAGCTGTGATAACTCCCCTCCGGGGAGGCAATAGCACCTTCACACCCAATTTGAGGGGTCATGTCTGCTAATGGGCCATAAGGACCTGGCATAATAGGCAGCTGCAATGACTTAGACTATCAAAGATTACAAAAATATCCCATGACTCACAGAGTACATCACCTATTTTGAAACTCTCTGCCCTGGGGGAGGTACTGGGCATTCCCACCTAAACCTGAGCATATATAATCTTGGGGCTTTGGGACTTCTGGTACCACTCATTAGATTCAGAAGATGAACAGAACTTCAACAGGATTGTAACTGCCACTCTAGACAAGACTGCGATCGTTACTTCGACAGAACTGTGATCATCATCACCACCAACAGGTTTCCTTTCCTTTTGCTTTGCACTCAGGGGGACCATATGGCACTCAACACAGGGGCTAGTGAATACTGTTCAGTTCATGTTCTAGAGTGCTGAGTTATACATTGGTTTTTGTGTGATAGAGCCAGTTTTTCTCTGAATCATTGTATTTATTGTAATCTTTCTAGTAAATTGTAACTTTGACCTGTAATCTCTCTTGAGTTGGGTTCATTTCCNAATTGTGTATTCTACACCCTCTGTGTCATTTCTGATGGACTGCTAGCAATGGATCACTTGAAACAGCTGCCCAGGGCTCACCTGACACCTCAGACTACAAGTTGGATGTTAAAGAACCCTGTGAGATGGAGGAGTGTTTCCGTCTTCACACCAATGACTCAGCTGTGATAACTCCCCTCCGGGGAGGCAATAGCACCTTCACACCCAATTTGAGGGGTCATGTCTGCTAATGGGCCATAAGGACCTGGCATAATAGGCAGCTGCAATGACTTAGACTATCAAAGATTACAAAAATATCCCATGACTCACAGAGTACATCACCTATTTTGAAACTCTCTGCCCTGGGGGAGGTACTGGGCATTCCCACCTAAACCTGAGCATATATAATCTTGGGGCTTTGGGACTTCTGGTACCACTCATTAGATTCAGAAGATGAACAGAACTTCAACAGGATTGTAACTGCCACTCTAGACAAGACTGCGATCGTTACTTCGACAGAACTGTGATCATCATCACCACCAACAGGTTTCCTTTCCTTTTGCTTTGCACTCAGGGGGACCATATGGCACTCAACACAGGGGCTAGTGAATACTGTTCAGTTCATGTTCTAGAGTGCTGAGTTATACATTGGTTTTTGTGTGATAGAGCCAGTTTTTCTCTGAATCATTGTATTTATTGTAATCTTTCTAGTAAATTGTAACTTTGACCTGTAATCTCTCTTGAGTTGGGTTCATTTCCGCTGGAGGTTTACCTTTAAACTGGCACACACCATTAGCACATTGTTATTATGTTTTGTACATGCATGTATCCACTCATATATCTGCCAAACCTGACACGTCACCGTACTACCTTTAATTGCTGTGAATAATTTCAGAGATAATCTAGGTGGAGAATGAGAGCAAGAGTGGAAAAAAGTAGATTCTCTTGCACTTTCATGCTATGTCCATTCCTATCCAGGTTTGAATCTTTATTTGTTTGTTTAGGGTTTTTTAAAATAGTTTTTATTTTTATGTTTCTTCTTTTGTGTGTTTTTAGCATGTAGAATTTCTTGAATTATATTCCTGAAAATTAACTGAAAAAATTTTAGAGACAAAAATAAGTGTGTTCTTCTGATTCATCCAGGTTTGTTAGCGCCAAACCTCTTAAAAATGTTTTTTACTCTTATCTTCCAATTGCATTGATTTGGTGATTCTTCAGAAATATTCAACAAATGAGTACTCTTAATCAGAGGAACAATGAAGCAATATGTGATATTACACTAGGCAATCATGCTACATAGTCAGCAATCAATCCAGAATGTTTTGCTTACCAGATACCTATGATAGATATAAATAACATGTGGAATGATGAATTATAGATAAGAAAGCTACTGTTTTGTTTCTCATGGGTAACATTCTCTGAAACATTCTAATTCTCTATGAGCCTCTTCAACTCCAATGCCATCTTCATCCTAAGAATTAGTATCCTTGCCACACAGTCAGATGTTGCATACATTTAGAGGGATGTTCCTCTAGAATTGTTTTATCAAAGACTGCCTTTTACAGTCTTCTATATTGTGAAACAACATAAACCCCATACAGTTCTTCCCCCACACTGTACTGCTTGAGAAGGTTTTATTGTCAGTCAGGTCTCTTTCTCTCCACTTTCTGCTGCCAAATAGTAATGCTGAAAATTACATTTCAAATGCCTACCTTCTCTTTTTTCCTTTCTATGAGAGAAGCAAAATATGATATTAAAATCTGTGAATGCCAGAAACTGTTATTTGTCTGTTTTGGGTTTGTTTTATTTTCCAATACTCCATCTTCTGCAGAAACATCTGCTTCTATTCATGTCTCCCATGTAACCTAAATATATATGAGATATTTTTTCAGCATTTCCAGACATGTTAAATGACAGAAAAAATTGAACTGGAAAAGCATTTGGTCTCTAGTTTTCTTTTCTAAATGTTGTTTTAAATTTGGAAGTTTGTATAATATTTTTTATTTGAGTGTCCCCATGTTACTACCAAGGCATGACAAAAGAGTCATCTCTTGTGTTTGCCTTTGAAGGTAATGTGTGCTGTAGAAGTATCTTGCTCTTATATTGATTGTTTTTGCATTCATGCATTTTAACATTACCCACTCTTTTCAAGTCTTACAGCTATTTTTTAGCCTCTCTTATTTTGAAACTCCAATGTTTATTGATGCAATTAGAAAGGACTAATTCCCATATCTTTAACATCCAGGATTGCAGAAGCTGAAAGGGATTGGATGCCAAGGACAGAAAAAAAGGGCAAATCTCCTAGAAGTCCCACAGTTACACCCCCAAAAATAGTCTTTCTCAAGCTCTCTGAGGAGTTAATCATAGAAAGTCTGCATTTGATTTTTTATAGAATGTAAGGAGCAATGAATAATATTTTCACTGGAAAAAGATCCAGTGAGAAGTATGAAGTGAGACACAATTTATAGTATAATTGTAGTGAAATAATCTAGGTAATTTTAATCTAAAGCAGAATTATTTTGGGAAAAAAGTGAGAACAAAATATATTAGTATTAAAAGTGGCTAAGTTTTTTTAGAGTTTTTTTTTTAAATAAAATATTGAAGAGCTATGCAAAAGTAAAGGTCTTGTTACAGTGATAATCCATCATATGCTAGTAAACTTCCAAAATCAAGATTTGCCTTACAGTTGTTTACACTATTATTTTAAGTGGTTTATAATTCATCAGTACAAATTCAATGCAGGCTAAATCAAAGCATACAACTTTCTAATCCATTTCTTCTAATACAATGCTTTCATCAGGTTATAGGATCCATACCAAAAATGTTGATATGGACACTGTTTGCTGCTTGTTCTTGTTCCTTCCTTGGGACATGATCTCTTTCTATTAAAAAACCAGAAAAAGACAAAAAAGCTTCCTTCTAAAAACATCACCTCTATTTTCTATATTAGCTATAAAAGCTAATGTAGTATTAGAATAGCTGGCCCTTGAATATTCTAGAAGACTTTCTAAATCCCCCTAAAAATGAAATTTGAAATTTATTATTTCATGCAAACTGGAATAGTAACTAAAAGGAACAAATAAAAAACAAAACAAAACAAAAAAAAAAACAAAAAAACAATAAACCCCAATCAACCTACCAAACCGAAGAACAGAAGCAAACTTGATAAGTGGCAGTTAGTTCAGTTTCTCTTTTGAGTTATCAGATCCTCCAGATAAATCCACTTCTCTTGTTGCAGCACTCATACAGGCAGGTGCAAGAAACACAATCTCCCACAATACATTGCCCTCATGTGGTATTTCATTGAAGGGCTCTGCTGCTCCCATCTAACCTACATGATTACATTTCATTTGTATGGAAACCAGGAGCTGCAGAGATGGAGTGAAAGGAAGTTTGAACTATCACCAGTCTTTCAGACTGTATTGCAAGCACATTGCCATGAGAGTGCCTGGCCCAGACAACATGGATGTGCTCCTGGATACAATATTATAGATGTCACTTACAATGTGGATATTTTATTGGATATATGAAAAAACCCCATTCAACTGCTGTGAGTAATTAGGGCTAAATTGTTAAATTGTTGTGAATAATACATATGTGCACATTGATGCCATTCACCCTCTTAAAGAAGAAATCACTTGTATGACATTAGGAAGAGCTATTTGGTTCACTCTTCGTGTCTATTACTAGAATGTCATTCAAAGCAGATGCCTTTTGCATTGTAATCTGAGAGTAATTAGGCTCAGTAATGAATACAGAATAGCGTAACAGCTTTCCCTCGTGGGCTCCATCAGCCATGGTGTTTCCTCTCAGCACAGCTGCCGTGATCATGAACAAAAAGGAGTGATTCTTGTGATGTATCAGTCAAGCATTCTCATTGCTATGAAGTCTCAAAGTCAATAACAGAGAGTCTGAATTGGATTTAAATTCCAAGATTTGATTTATCGCAACTATTTTTTTAAAATACAAAACTTTAAAAATCATGCTGCAGTTCACCACTTCTTGTTGCAATGAGGTACATATTTATGTTCCTCAGGAACACGGGCTTGCAGAAGCAATAGAATTTAAAATGGTAATTGTAAATGGCTTTGTGGAGAGAAAAATAGTTTTAGGGAGAAGTAAAAATGATAAGTATGCATAACAGTAGTGTAAAACTACTAAGCTAACAGTAAAACTTGTTATCACATCTTTGGTTTATGACAATGTGACTGATGCAGGAAGAATAATATTTAGTTCTGATCTTTATTCAGTTTACAGAGATTATGGCATTAGTGGTTATCACAACAAAGTTTTCTTGTCCGATCCTGTAGTTTAACAATGTGTCATGGAAGACATGCAAAGAACATAGAGGTGTCTGTAATACGATGGGAATACTGTATGTGCTATTTCATAATTATTTAGGAATAATTCAAGAAGGAGAAGCTGCATGCAGGTAGAAGTTGAGAAGGTGGTCTGGTTACAGGTGCTCTAAGAGTACGTGAGGGAGTTCATATGTCTGTCATTTGTGGGTGTGATGGTAAATGATAGTAAAATCATGGTATAACTCCAAGTGCCTTGTCTTGAAATATATTTAGGCCCAAAATATTTACTGCTTACCAGTGAGTGTGTTCTAAGAATATACACATTTTTCAACAGTGAGAATAAACCTGGAATGCACTAATGATCTTGATGGTCCCAGAAGCATACAAGCTGGTCTCCTAGAAATAGAACTTCTGCAGAAGTTGCCAGCAAAAAAAAAAAAAAAAAGTCTGTCCTCTTGTAATGATTGCAATTCCTTGAGCTGGGATTGGAGCAAAAAAATAACTTGACTGCACACTTTCTTAAACAAGAAACTTCTAGAAATTTTCCTTTTGTTCTGACATTCTACTTGCATGTGTGACCTTGTGACTCTACAAAATAAAATTTTGGGAAACAAAGATGTAATCTTTGTTTATTGCACAAAACATTATACAATGATATCAAGTAACACACTGAAATCTTCCCTGCAGCATCAGTTTCTCCTTCATTCTAATTTTGATTCCTTTATCTCTGCTGTTTGTTTAAATTCAAGCAGGAGTCATGCTATAGTAGATCTCACACTGAAGTGATTACCTGCATTATTTTGACTAAGTGATAGTGACAAGAATTACCTAGTGTCAATAACTTTTATTTTTATTTACCTTATGACAGTTTCTCCAGCCAAGCAGCATGAAGGAATGTTCATACAACAGATAATGAAGCCCAATGAGTTGTTTTAAAACTGAATTCCAACACATTTCAGTGCAACTTGGTCAGTCTGCTGTCAGTGCTTGTCATTTAGAACAAATCCCTGTCATATTCTTTCCCTTTTCAGTGCCTCTTATGGTTATTTTTAATTAAAGGTTGCACTTTGAATGATATTTCAAATGTTTTATTTATGGACCAAGGAACACTACAAAGCTGAGTTCAACATGCCCCAGTCTGAAATTGTTCCAGTCTGAAAACTGTCCTCTCACAGTAGTGAAATGTAAATGCATTTTTCACTAGAGCCAAGCATAGATGTTGCAGTTCATTTTTTATTAGTATTGAAAGAAGTTTGAAGCAACTGCTTTATTTTTCAGTTGTTTTTATATTTTATTTTCAAATTTAAAAGTCAAAGCTTCTATTGTTAATGTATACTAGATATACTTTCCTGTTTGTCTCCACTGATGTTAGTGCCCAGTAAATCATATATTGTTGCATAGCAAATCTGAAGTGACAGGATGGATACTCATTGAAGGGTTTTAAAATGTATATGAATTCCATCCTAATGGTGTATACAATGCAAAGACTATTGGGACGTAGGAGGATTTTATTCCTGGTTTGCTAGTGGCCTATTCAAAGGCTTAGGGACAGCTATTTGACCACTTGTGCTTCCCTTTCTCAAAAGCAGAGTTTGTGCTATTTATCTCCTTCCTAGAGCACACTGATATCTGCAAGGAAATGTACTATATAAATGTAGACTATCACTAAAAGTCATATAAAATGTACAAAGTAAAAAAAAAAAAAAAGCTTCAGTTTTTACTGGACCTACCTGACAGGATAGAAAAGGTTGTCATAAGGAAAGGTCAGCCTTATAGAAAATTGAAAGCTTGCCTAAATGAGGAGAAAAAGAAAACCCATAAAACATGGCAGTTTGAGCTTGAAGACAAATTCTGAAAACAAAAACAGAATATGAGACTGGTTTGCAGAGAATGCTCAAGTTGCTAGTAAGAAGTTGTTTTCTTCATCAGATACAGGAAGACAAACAGGACAATCTATGACTAGGGTGTAGCAGTATACTCAGGGATGAACAAATAGAAGAGTAGTGCAACAAGTTTTTGTGTTGGTCTACTGCTTAAAAGTCTTTGATAATTCCCACTTTCTCACTATTCTTTAAAGCAAAGGGATCAGAGGAGTTAGATAAATTTGTTGTAAGCATACAGAAGGAATTAGACCAAACAGGAAAGTTAGGTGAGTTTCCAAAACTGGATGATGTTTGGGAGAAATTTTTGGAGTAACTCAGATGTGAAACTGTGGAGCATCTGGCAAAGCCTTGTAAACTGTCCTTGTAAACAGTGCAATGCAATTTCTACTGTGCTAGAAGAGCAGCTGCCATTACATAATAAAAAAGTCTAGGAGCAACAGAGGGGAACCTGGAAGCTACAGACTGGAAAATCTGATTTCCACTCTCTCAAGGTAAGCATATCTAAAAGATAAGACTATTGAGCACATAGAAAAAACACAGGGTGTTGGGAAAGCCTCAGTATAGCTTCAGTAAATGAAAATTTTGACTCACACACTTGGTGTAGCTCTGTGAGAATGTCTGACTGAACAAGGGCACTTCATCTTTTAGTTTTATGAAAAAAAAAAAGAAAGTGTCCCCTCTCTAACTTCAAGCAAATCACTCCAAATAAATTTGATTCTTCTCCATGGTTCAGGGAATTTGTAGGATGCTGGTAGAGTTCCTTTTTCTTTCCCTTCCGTGGGTGAGTGACTTTGAATCTGAGACTCCTGATGTTTTGCAATCCTTTCTAACTGCCTTGCAGGTGGCCTTAGCTGGACAGGAGATGCTTTGCAGGTGTATTACTGTTTCAAAAGGTTTTGGGAAATTGGCATGCTTGCCTGGTACAAAGCGTCTTGCTCATGTGCTTAGTTAAATGGATGCTCAAGTTTGTCAAGAAGAAATTAGGTCTTTTTGGACAGATTTTTTCCTGCCTTCCCCTATGGCCTGGGTTGTAGTTTACTTTGTAGGCTACTTTGAATAAATTCCCTATTCTGCGAGCCTACAGCACAAGTGTACTCTCTCACACACAGAAACACACACACATAAAAAGAATCACACTGCTTCTCATGTCCTTGTAACCTGTCCTGGGCAATTGTTTGTCAGGACAAAAGGACTTTGAGAAAATCAGGTGTTGAGAGCAGGGGGATGGGCACAGAGGAGAGTGGAGCAGGCAGGAAAAGCAGACAGTGCACTCACTGCTTGGATAATCTCCCTATGAGGTAACTCCCATGTGGAAATTCCTATTCACACTTTCCCTCTGCAGACTGTGTTAGTTTCTAGGCAGTTTTTTAAACTTTTGTCCTCCACCCTCTATTCTTCAAACTACATATTCTGCAGTGCTGCTAAGTGATACTTACCCACATGGTATCAGGTGTGTTAGCCTGCAAAATCAGATGGATTTTTTTTCTTGGCTGCTTCTTCTTTGTCATACACATAACAGTCTTTCATCAAGGTTGCAATTCTTCGGTGACCAGTAATTGCTATCAGTGAGTTATTTACAGTCATGGATATTCAATCATGCTTCAAGCCCTTTGCTGTCATCTTGTTCTTGAACTCCTCAAAGGGCACTAGGTACCAATGTCTAGGTCACATAGCAAGTTCTCAAAATAGGTTGAGAGCAGGCCTAATAGGACAGGTTTGGGGTGTTTAAGGTTAACATTAGGCAAAATTAACCTAAGTGTTTTTGCATGCTGCTGTCAATAGCAATATGGTTATTACAGTGTAACTTTCTTATAATTACATCAGACTTAAGTTCTGCAGCTTTTAGCATTTCACATTAAAGGACTTAAGTTGACTATCAGAGTTTTTCAAGTTGTAGATGGGTCTAGATCAAACACGTATTTCATAATTTTAATAGTCATGACTGACTGCAGCCATTTAGGTAAGCCCTCAGCCAGTTTCTTGCTTGCTCCACTCCAGTGGAATGGAGTGGAGAATTGGAAGGGCAACAGTGAGAAAACTCATGGATTGAGGTAGAAAACATTTCAATGTGAAGAGGAGAGGAGAGGGGAGAAAAGAACAAGTGGTGCAAACATGATAACTTGCCACCAGTCAACCAATGCCCAGCCAATCTCTGCACTGCTATGAAGCAAATTAACTCCATCCCAGCAAGACCCAGTGCAACATGAATAGTGATTCAAGAGATGAAGACTCCTCAGTCATCTGAGGGAGGATACAGTAGGGTAGAATGGAGAAATGTAATAGGGTACAATTATTCCCTTTTTCTCACAACAGTCCAGTGGAGCATCAGATGAAATGGTCAGGCTGCAGGTATAAATCAAAGAAAAGGAAGTGCTCTTACACACAGCATGAAGGAAAACCTGGAACTCATCACCAGAGTCTCCTGTGGAGGTTCTCTCTGCAAATGGGTTTGAAAATCTCCTAGGCAAATTTATGGAAGAAGAATCAATCAAGGACTACAAAACAGGATGCAGATGCAGCTCTTAACTGAAAAGAAGCCCCAGTTGGCACATTGCTGGAAACCAGGAAAGTAGGGAAAGAATGTATCAATCTCTGCTTTTGCTATTCCTAAGATCTCTCACCATAAAGTTCGTACAGACACTTTTTGGAAATGGGATATGGGCTACCTGGACTTTTGCTCTGATGCATTTTCTCCTTCTCTGCTTTACGTTCATATTATTGGACTGCAGTTCATCTCAGGTTCACCTTAATGTCCTAAGATTAATGTCTTAAATATTCTCTATCTACTGCATTGATTTGTGTTAGCAGTTCAAAATTAATTTCTTCACCAGGTGATTTCTAGTCAGAAACATCCTTGTTGACTTATGCTGCAAGTTCTTGTTTAAACCATTTGCATGTGTTTTTTTCCCTTCCAAGTTCACCAGTCTAATTTCTTCCCTAGAGAGTGTTCACAGTTTCTTTAAAACTTTAATTCCTTATCTGTATTCTGTGATGGTCCTTGACAGCATTCACATCTCCTGTCTGGCAGGTCACCCTGGTCAAGCAAGGAAGTGGTGATTTTGGTTAAAAATGCAATGAACTAGCTGATTTGAATTAGAAGAGGTTAGAAAACACTCAGCCTGCTGCTTTCATTTTAGACAGTTTATCAAATATCTAAACTAGAAGCAGCAAGTATCTGATCTGAAAATTGACTGTTTTTTCTTAAATCTAAACCTTAGTGCTTTGATATTACTTTCCCTGATGCTTCAGTCTGAGTTAGCCACATGAAATTCTGTTTTGGAATTGTAAAACTTGCAGTGCTGTTCTCCAAGGGTGGTGTAGGAGCTTCAGTGAGGTCTTTTAGACGATTGTTTCTAATATCCAGTTAAAACATCTGTTATTTGGAAGTTTGTTGTCATTACTATGTTGAAAACACAGAGTTAAAGACTGAAGTGGGACCCATCTTAAAAAAGACTTTGACTGTAATGACAGAAGATTATATGCAAAGTATTTTAGACATATGTGTTAGACATCAGATCAGTAATTATTGGGTCAGAACCACCTTGTGGGGTGTGTGTGTGCATGTGGAGATGGAGGGGATGGGTCGAACCTCATGGAGGTAGGGTGGTGTCATAGCCCTCACAGAAGGCCCTGGAGGGCACATATGGAAGCCCTGGAATGGCTGTCAATCACAAACAGCCTGGGAAAACTTAACACCCACAGCTCCTGGAGCCCCTGACCCAGCTTGTATTGGTAGGGACAGTGACAACATGACCCCTCATCCTGGCCTGGAACCCCAGAGTGGCCAGGGGGTCAGAGGCTCCACCTGGGAGAGTGACCATAGAGAGAAGAGCAGATAAAAGCAAAGGCATATGTTTACCACGTCACAGCCCTGTCATATGGAAATGTGAGAGCTGGTATTCCACAAGGTTCCATTGGTAGCTATGTGATCTGACTTTCCCTCTTTCTCCTCTTTTCTTGCTCCCTCTGCGTCTCTTTCTTTTCACCTTTCTTGATGCTTTGAGTGGCTTGGAGCTGGAGGGGTTGGATTTTAAGTGTTGTGGATTAGTACATGCTGGGTCAGTATTTTGGTGGGACATTTTGTCTAGCTTGTGTGGTGCCCTTTTGAACTTTTGCCAATAAGTTCCCTTATTTTCTCCCTTAAATTATCAATAAAAATACTTCTCTTAGGAACAAGTCTGTGTCTCTTGACTCTATGCCAAGGTATTAAAGAATCCTATATATATATTTTAAAGCAAAAGTCCTGGCTGAGCCCATGAGCTTGCAGCTCTAGAGCTGGAGTGTTACAGTATGTAATCCATGATTGCATTTTGTAATTTATATGTTTAATGATGCCCTATTGAATTAAATTATTTGGTAGCTTGACTTACCTAATTTTAGAAGAAAGACCAAGCTGTTTCTGCACATGCCACCCTGTGCTCCCCTGTGCTCTGTTCACTGTGTAGTGCCTGGGGAAAGAGAGGGTCCAGAGCAGCAAAACATTGCTTCTAGACTGTCTGCAAGAAATGGTGAAAACAAGAAAATACAGAATCCTGTTCAGGAAAAGGCTCATGCTTAATTCTTAGATAATGTTGCTGAAGCACTGTGCAACAGAGAACTGAGTGTAAGAAAACAGAGAAAGAGGGGAAGGAAGCACAATTTTGTGAAGTAGAGCTTGGGGCTCACAGTCAAGTGTGCAAATCTTTGTCTCTGGTGCTTTTTTCTTCAATATGTAAATTGAAATTGGACAAGATGTCTCATTCTGGTTTGGGAAATGGATACTGGGTCGTGATTTCTCTCATCTCTGTTGGGTGACCTGGAGTGATGGGGTTTTCCCATGGGCTTCAACAGGGCAGGGCATGGCAGTGAGGATCTGGGGAGCTGAAATGTAGTCCTGGGCTTTAGGCTCTTAGGTAGCCCTGGAGGTGTTGGATAGGGACAGTAAGGCTTCTTGACACTCCCAGGGCTAGCCTCTTTCTCAGCAAAGCACTCACTTATGTTGCTTTGCTCTTATTCTCTCTATTCCCTTAATGAACCTTTCTTTCTTTGTAATTCTGTGACAATATGAAAGATGAGAAGTGATCCAACCCAAAGCTTGTACACAACCTATAGTAAAAAGAGACATCACATGCCAGGAAAATGAAGTCAAGTGAGAATCTATTTTTATTTTTATTTGTGAAGGTGACAGCAAATACTCGAGCATGATTCACACCCTTTTTTCTTTCTGTTGAACAAACAACATCCCACAAGCTGTGGCATCAGTTGCAGGTTTTGGTGTTGAGGACATCACAGGCAGCAGGTATAATGGACCTCAAGTTTGTAGCGTGATGGGTTAGCAAAGGGTTAACCACACTGCAGATAACTGACGCTTTTTCATTATGTACTATGACATTTTCTGGATGTGACAAATTTTTGAACTTTTGCTTTTCTGGAAGGTGATTGCTAAACAGTTTCTTGTGACACTTTATAATGTCTGATGATTACTAATTCATTTGGCACTACTCTGTAATAATGTAAATCATGATGTTCTTCTGTGGCATTAGTGGATGTAATCTCTTTCAAAAATCCCACAAAATCCTCTATCTCCTGTCCCAGTATATCTGCTTTATAGATTTGGCAGTGCTCCAGGTTCTTTGATGTATTTAGTTAGAAAGAGACTTGGTAAGTAGGTACCAGTGTTTAGGGATGAGCAAAGCCAGTTTAATATAGATATTTTGATTTGAGATTCAAGAGTTTGACTTTTTTCAAAATGTCCCTTCCTACTTCTGCTTACTCTTAAATGTAATTAGATTGAGATTTATTTGGCTTGGAAATAAAATCTTCATATCTAACTTAAAAAGAGAACATGGCAACACTTTGCTGAGTTTGTGAGAAAAAACAAACAAACAAACAAAAACAATGAAGAAACCCCCAAACAGAACCCAAGGCTTTTCACTCTTCTCTTGCAGTTACAGAAAGAAACAGATTTTGCGTTTAAAAGTTTTTGCCAACTGTGAGACTCTTATTCAATAACACAGAACAGTGAGTGACTAGTTGTAAATATGTTTTCAAAGACATGCTTGTTAAATGTCTTACAATATTTGAAGTAGTGTCATTTCATCATTTTAACTTTTAAGAAATTCTTCATATGCAGAAATCTCCTTGCATCATAAAGTAGCATATCTATTTATGCCAAGGTATTTAGTTATTAGGGTCACAAAACGGAACAATTAGCACTTGACCTATGCTATTCTTGCTCATACAACATTATGACAAGGCTGATGGATCATAAAAAACTGAAGACAGATAGGTAACAGAAGAAGAACTCCATTTTGCTCTTCCTTTCTCTTCTTAGGACAGTGAGAAGGGAATTGTACCTAAACATACAGTGCAGGTAGACTGCTGGACTCCTTATCATAGTACAGCACCAAATACGTTCATGCTTTTCTGAAAAGGATGCATTTAATATACAGTATATCTTAGTGAATCAGAGTGGAGAGAACCTTGAAACAGATCAGCTTTCTGAAGACAGGCTCAACTGTTCCTGTATCATTATATGTTAGATGTCTGTTCTATATATCTTAAAGTCTCCAAATGATGGAGAGCACTCAAACTACTAAATTATCTACTTCAGTGCTTTGTTATGAAGAGAAATACGTGGCTTGAATCGCACTTTGGTTGTTCTAATTTTTTTCTGTATTATGATATTAGGTATTATGTATTAGGTAGTTATCCATGCCCAAATATCCTCCTTGTGTTTCTGTGTTTTCTTTCAAAATTTTTTTAATCATTCAACTTCCAGTTTTACAATTCCCATTGAAATGCAGATGGAAATACAGAGGCATTTATCCTGACTTATGTCCTTCTTCCTTCTTTTTGAAATTCCTTCCTTTTTCCTTCATCAGTCATGATTAGGAACTTAGAACTGGTTAAATTAAATTCTGAAACCATATCACCTCTAGAAATACTTCTTATCAGGTCTCTCTCAGTCATGTTTTGAAGAGCATCATGCAGTTTATACCTTACAGAAATAGTAGAAAAATATCCTGTTTCCCAGGGAAATGTCTTTCCAGCTTTAGAAATATGATTTTTTGCATGCATGCTGGAGTTCTTACAGCTGAATCCTAAATCTGGAAATTTTTGCTGAGAAAAGGTGATTAATCACCCTCACTTTACACTTTCCTCTACCTCAAGTTCCTTGTCCCATTTTTTACCCCATACCAAATTCTCTGGCCTCTTTAAAGAGAATATCTTTGTATGCCAAGACTGATTTTAAGGCTCTTTTTTCATTGTTTGTGTGTTGTTAAAAATCAGCATCTGAAATGGCTTCTCACCCTAAGGCCAGAGAGAGGCAGCAGGAAACAGAGATGCAATAGTTCAGCTTTGTTTTTCTCCTACATGCCTGTTGGCAGTCCCTCCATATGTTAGGATTCAGTCTCCCCCAAACCAGTGCCTGAAGCTTTCACAGTGTGTTCCTGCAGTAGAACAGTGAGCATTCAAAGGTTTATCTTTTATAGATTTGATCAATCACTGTTTATGAGGCAGCACAGCTTGTGCTGATAATGAAAGACCTCCTCTTCCTTCCCCCTCCCAATTAGTAGGTCTTGTCTGTCTCATATTCCTTATGAAAAAGTTTTATGTCAATATTGACAAGATGAGAAAAGGAAAATGAATTGACTTTGCACAGCTTGAGTCTCATCCTGTGAAAAATTCTCTGGGAGCAGTTGTCTCTTGTTCTCTAACACTACCCTAAACACGATTAGTACCTTAGATGATGAAGATGACACTCATGACACGGACTTTAAAATTTGTTTCATAATACTCTAAAGTGTGTTCAGGGTGTTATGATTCACTTAACACAACAATAAAAAGACCCCAAGTGCCCCAACCCCCTTCACATCAGAAAGAATGAAAAATTCACTAAACTTTCTTTACAAATGGGAAATTGATTTATGGGAGTTGACATTGGACAGAAGGAACAAAATGCTACAAGTCCTAGAATTCCAAAGAATCTTTGTTTTGTGATGAAGGAACTGAATCTCATAAGTCATAGGTGTGACACCCTATGCAATGTAGTTATTCTTTCTGGGTTTCCTATTTGCAAAATGAGATAGTAATACTTCTACTTGCATTTACTCTGTTTTGTCAACATCAATTCCAGATATTTCAAGAGGTGCTTCTTTAAGGTGATGTGTGTGCATAAAGCCTAACCAAAGTCAAGGTGACAAAAAGATGAGAAAACTTTTGATCCGAGTCTAAACTGGGTATTTGCGTTTTATCAATCATACTTAACGTGGAAATAAATGGCAAGAAAACAGATGCCTACATGATCTTTAATAGTTAAAAAGTGTAGACACAGCACAGACCAGTTAAGAATGAAAAGAAGGATCAGTACAATGTAATAATGATTCATAAAAGACCAATAGAAAGTCAACATATTGCTTAGTAGAGATTCAAGTAATTGATTTGAGAGTAATTCTCATGTTCTATTGTTCAGTTAGTGCAACCTATGGTGAGTCACTTTGTGAATCATTTGCAGATGCTATTTATTACAGGTGCCAGCAAACAAATTTTTAGGCATCAAGTGAAAAGACTGCAAAACTCTTTTTCTATATCAGAATGCAATTTTGCAATCTACTGTCAGTGACATCATAAGGCACCTAATATTTTCAAGACACATTTGGTACACAAACTCTGTTTAGGTTTATTAACCTTAGCATTGATGTAGCGTGCTTCACCTTTGAGTGATAAACCAACCTATTTACTTCCTATTCTTTTATTTTACACCTTCTCTTCTCCCAGTCATGAGTCACATATTCTGAGTACTGAAAGAATAAAATAGCTTGCTAAGAAATAATCAAATAAAGAAGTTAAAGAATGTGGCCAGCATTTACTCTTGGTCTTATTCTCCAGGGTCTAGATTTGTCTTAATTGCCTACAGTTTGCCTATCTGTGAAAACGTAATCTAAATTTGTAATCCCAGTTTGTTATTTTTAGCACAACAGTGAAACTGAAATAAAGATCCAAATATGATTATTGCATTAAACTCAAACAAAATGGGCCATACATGTGAGTTGCTGTGGGTTTTGCAGGAGATTGGGGTTTTACTTCCAGAAAATGGATTCTTTTAAGGAGCAATTTCTTAGGAGAAACTTGAATAGAGCAGTACTCATCAGCAAAGATAAATATCAGGGCTTGCCACTTAGGTGTCCTGCCTAGAGTCTCATGGACAGTGAAATGCAATTAGATCTACTTTCTCTGTGAACTTCAAAAACCTTCCAGTAGGCTTTATGATATGGCACTTGTTTTTTGAAAATGACCAGTATGTGCCAACTTGCTCAAAGACATCTCCTGCCAGAACAGAAATCAGACCAATATGTATTTCAGTTGTTCAGTGAGAGGCCTCATCAAAAAGACAGTTAGAACAACGGGTGCTTGAATAGTTCCAATGAGGTTCTGAAGCAGCTTTCTCTGGGGTGAATGTCAAAACAAACAAGCAAACAGAAAATTAGGCAGTTTTGAGGAATTGCCTAACAAGCATATTGTTACTTTAAATACTCAAGGACTTTTTAAAAATGGTTTCCCATTATGGTTTCATGGACTTCTTTTGACACTATGAACACTTTTGTGTCTGACTTTCTCTTCTGTAGATCTCATGCCTAATTCTTGAATGTTTGAGTAAAAATATGTTTTCAAAAGTCTTCCACATGTACCACAATGCTGTAGAACACATTTGAGAGTAAAGCACTTACATAGGTATCCGAAAACACTTGTCCTGCTAATAAGATTAGCCGAAATAAGATTATTTCCTAGGGATACCAGAGTTTTTCTCATCGTCCATTATTACTGCAACCTTTATGTTTTTTTTCAGAAAAATTCATTTAATGTAGTAAATATATTTCAAAAGACTTATGCATGTCTCATCTATAATGGTGGATTATTAAACTAATTTGTTGTTCAGTGCCTTTGAACAAGAAAGCATCATATCAATTTCATTACTGACAAACACAAACTCTTTATTTTACAAGATCATCATACAAAGATTTTTTCAACTCTCAGCATTGCTGGAATAAATATATGTGTCTCAGTCTGAAATGCAGAACTTCATTAAATTGGCCTCACACATTTCAGAAGAAGTAACTTGTAAGCAACAAAACAGAATAAGATGTTAACTTATTAGTAGAAAGTGTTTGACTATACAGAAAGCTCTTATTGGACATTACTAAGTGTTAGTTATATAGTTAGGCTAAATTTAATCAGATTCTTGGAATTAATTTTAATGGTTAATTTAAAATGTCAGTCCCTTGTGCCCTATATACAGTTATCCTGCAAAATGTAACCAACATTTTGAAGATGATTATTTTTTAAATTTTCTGTGTTGGGAAAACACTAGTATTACCTTTCATTAGGGAATATATAAGTTTGAAATTCTGAAATAAGGCATTTTGACATGCAAATTATTATACAGAAGCTTGTTGACAGTTGCTAAAAATAACTACTCCTTTAGCATATACAGAGCATATATATCCTTGATTGTGTGTTTCATGAAACACACAATTGTGGTGTTTTATAAGGAGAAAACACTTTAAAAGCTCATATTTACATATATGTGGGTGAACAGAAGGAAACAGAAGAATATTCCCTTCCAACAATGATAATGTGTCTCTAAATGAGGAAGATTCAATCTGCAACATTCATCAGTGTAATTACAACCAGAAAAAAATTTGCTCAGATAACATAGACTGTTTTCTGATTTTGTGAGAATTTTGAGCTACTTGATTTTGTTCTATTATTATTGCACACATTTAGTATTTCTTTGTATTAAATATTAATATTGCTTGATACTTACTAGTGCTAGAAAGGAATACTAATTAGAAATTCTATTAAATAACAATCTGTAACAGCCATGGGTGCCATATATCTGCATATAGCTGTCTTTTCTACCTTGAAGTATCTGTATTTTGGAGCAAAATTTTACCATCTCTTATGAAGGCTCTGTTATCATTGCTCATAAGAACTGCACTTGGAGGCAAACATAATTTTCTTGACCCACATCTCCATGGACATTGGCAGACATCTTTTTATATATACTCGGTCTCACCGAACTTTAAATTACACTTTTTACTGTTTTGTTTAAATCTGAAAGGAAAAAAGTTAGTGATGTGGCTTTTCATTCCACTTATTTTGAACATCTATTCTATTCTATTTTAGGATAGATTCAATGTGCCTGTTTCAATGTGGTTACAGCACCAACCCTGACAGAGTTCAACAAGCATTTGGACAATGCTCTCAGTCACATGGCATGATTTTTATGTCTGTCCTGTGCAGTGTCAGGAGCTGGACTTCGATGTTCCTTATGGGTCCCTTCCAACTCAGGACATTCTATGATTCTATGATCTTCAAAATGGATTTGAGATGCCTATCTTTCAAATGAATGATTAGCATTAATGTGTCTAATTTGATGTAGATACAATTCCTTTATAATATATAATGTGTCTTAATTTTCAAAGGTAAAGTGGGATCACCTTTGACATATATCTTATATGCCATATGTTTTTACAGAGTGGAAGTGAATGGCTTTGTAACTCCCATTTGATTTTGCTTTTGTACACATTTAAACAAAGGAAAACTATTCTCATCAAAAAGTCAATAATTCAGATCACTTGTGTTTGCATGAGGAAGAATATTGGGGTTTATTTCCTGATATTGATACTCAATGATCTCACTTTTTCTCTGACTTTTAATGGTCTAGCCCCACTATAAACCCAGTGACTTCACTAATTCTGAGGAATTTTTTTTTTTTAATTTTCATAGGATAAGTCATGTATAAAAGAAAATGGAGGAAAACTCTCTTATTACTAGTGATATTTTTTTTAAACCAGTCTATTCATAATAAGTAACATGGTCCTTTTTTTATGTAAGTAGTCTATATTGGGGCTGAAAATAGAAGTTATTACTATCCCACACCTCAGATTGAAACATTAACCATAAAACTGGTTTTATATATTAACATTCCTTCTGGCAAGGTAGACTGAAGATTAAAATACTTCTCTAACAAAATTCTTGTAATTTCACATTATTCAAGTATTATCTGAGATGGAGAACTATAGTGATTTATTGTGGAAAAATTAAGAGACTTATTACTTGCCATGAGTAAGTCCAGGCATACTGTTAGTTTGACATAAACCACATAAAGATATTAAATGTGACTCTAATTAGTTTTATTCACCACTCGAGTCTCTGCAGTTAGATTCCTTTGATGCCATCCTGCTTCTCTCTAACATGAGTAATGGGAATGGTTAGTGAACAATATTTCATGCTGCCACATTCCAGTAGAAGTGGTTTCCACTTGTATGCAGTGTTCCAGTGGATGCACTTTGATAAAATGGTAAAAATGAGAAGCTCATAACTATCTCATTTCTTGACACACAAAATCCTGAAGATTGGTGTTACATCAGCATGTGCAAAATTACCCTTTGCTAATACAACAAAGCTGTTTACCAAAACACACTATGCTTACTTAATCACCGTTGTGCAATAAATCATATTTGTTATGTACTTATATAATGCCACTCAGCAAAAAAGGAACATTGTATAATTCAAAATATCCATAATTAAACTAGTCAAAACCAACTTTCCAACTTGTTAAAAAAAAGCCCAAACAACCCAGAAACAACGAGAAAAGGTCTGCAGCTTACTCGAAAAGTTCTGTCCTCTAAAGTAGAAGCTATCTGTTGATGTGGGAAAAATCTACAAACTTGCTCCTAATCTTAGAATCTTATCTTTGGTAAGTTCCCTGTACCAAGGACATATAAAAACTTGCAGTGGGTTGACCTTGGCTGGTATCTGGCTGGCTGCCAGACATCCATCCAGCTGCTCTCTGACTTCCTCTCCTAAACAGGACAAGGGGAGAAAATAAAATGGAACAGCTCATGGCTGAGATAAAGACAGAGTTCGCTTACTAATTACTGTCACAGGCAAAACTGGCTTGACTTGAGGAAAATTAATTTAATTTATTGCCAATTTATTGGAAAATGAGAAAAAAAGACTAATTTAAACAGTCTTCCTCATGACTCGTCTTCTTCCCAGGTTCAATTTCACTCCTCTGTTCTGGAGTCCTCTAATTCCTCCATTCCCACCAAGCAGGAGGATGGAGAATGAGAAGTTGAGCTCCTGTCTGCCACTCCCTCATCCTTACACTTCTTCCCAACTCTATGGACTGTAGTCCTTTGGGATAAACCTGCTCCAGCTTGGGCTCATCTCCACAGTTCCTGCAAGAAATATCCACCTGGTCCACCATCATGAATTCCAAAACTTCCATGGGGTACAGGGATGACAGTGCTGGGTTAGAGGGAGAGAGAGGGGTTCGGGGCTTATGACAAAAAAGTCGCTTTGTCAGCAAAAAGAGTGGAAAGAAAAATACTATGTGTAAACAACAATATCTATTATAATTATACTAAATAAAAATAGTAAAAGGTACTTCCACTGTGAAGTTTCCCAGGGTATAATTTCACTGAAATATTCTTTCATAGAATCATAGGATGATTTGGGTTGAAGGGACCTTAAAGATCATCTAGTTTCAACTCACTTGCCATGGGCAATGGCACCTTTCACTAAACCAGATTTCTCAGAGCTTCATCTAGCCTGGCCTTGAACTCCTCCAGGGAGGGGGCATCCAACTCCTTTGGGCACCCTGTTCCAGTGCTTCACCATACTCACAGCAAAGAATCTAAACCTACTCTCTTTTAGTTTAAATTCATTCCCCATTGTCCTATCACTACATCCCCTTGTAAAAAGTTGCTCTCTGTCTTGTAGATTCCCCTCAGGTACTGCAAGGCCACAATTAGGCCACCCCAAATCCTTCTCCTTTCAAGCCGAACAATTCCAATTCAACCACCCTTTTCTTATATGAGCGATGCTCCATCCCTCTAATCATCTTGGTGGCCTTCTGGACTCAGTCCAACAAATTCATGTCTTTCTTGTGCTGGGGAACCCAGAGCTGGATGCAGCACTCCAAATGGCATCTCTCCAAAGAGAAGTAGAGGTGCAGAATCACCTCCCTTGACCTGCTGGCCACACTACTTTGGATGCAGACAAGAATATGATTGACTTTCTGGGCTGCAAATGTACATTGCTGGCTCATGTCCAGACTGTCATTCACCAGCATCCCCAAGTCCTTCTCAGCAGGACTGCTCTTGTTCTGCTCCTTCCCCAGCCTGTAGTTCTCAGTACTGAAATGCACTTAGTGTGTTTTAGAAGCAGTCAAGAATATCAAAAGGAAAGGGGAGCTGCAATGTAGAATAACAGTGATGTGAGTGGGACTCAGCTTATGCTGATTTCAGTTTAGGCTGCAGATTAGAAGAGGCACAAAAAATGTGAAAAATCTGTGACTGGTTGAAATTGGCCAAATGCCAAGAGTCAAAGGGCCCAGGACAAAGGCCCCAAAGGTCCCTCTGGACACAGGGAAAAGGGGAGAGAGGGGAGGGAAAAAACCCCTACAAAACTGAATTTCAGCAGAACTAAACCAGTTTACATATATTTACACATATATACATGTATATACAGAGAAGAAAAGAGAAAGAAAAGTTTTCACTTCCCTCTCACCAAAACAACTGCCATTCGTGTATCTCAGGACACCTTGACCCTATCAAGCTGACCGATCAGCAGGCCCATACCCACGGCCCACTCCCACACCAAGGGTGACCACAGGGAGCTCGTCTGCTCTCCAACACTGCCGGAAGAAGGACTAACCCCTGACTTCCAACTCCCCCTCTTTATATCTTTGCTTACATAAAGAAATGAGATTGAATACTTCCTTAGTTATGACCCAGTTACCAGGAAAGGCCTAAACCCAAACCCAAACCACTACATTCTCCACTCCTTATTCCATATAATTTCTTTACATAACATCTATATCTCATATATCGAGATATATATATCCCGCGCTTATATAGTCGTTGTTTTTTGAGACTGTCATCTTGCCGTTGAGGATCAACATGAGCTTAATTTGGATCTTTGGTCTTTCTTGGTCACATCTACAGTTCTGGTTCTTTAAAGGTGTTTCACTGGTCTAGGTCATCATTGGATTCTGGAATTAGCTTTGTTCAGGTCTTCCTCATCTGGTGACTTATGGTCCTGCAAGATACAACTCAGGAATATGAATTAGTTTTTTCCCAAGATTAAACTCCCTTGAGGTACACACTGAATCTCTCCATCCCTCATTATCCACCAAATATATCCTGGCCCCTGAGCGAAGACAACCCCACGAATGGATTTGTCCTGGCCCAAGGGAGAAGTAATCCAAACAGCTTAAAAAGACAAAAAGTGAAAGAATTGCTCCTAAAGGGACAGCAAGGTGAACAGAATATTCTACGTACGAATATTCTGTTATGACTTTAGCGCCTTTCTCCTTTACCTTTTTTTTTTTTTTTCACTTTTCCTGGCAAGCTGGAAAAGACAGCTGTGAAATGAGTTCTTAATTAAAATGAAGTGAATTGAGGAAACACTGATGATTCTATTTTATGTTCAAAACTATCTTTTCCTTTATAAAGAAAAATGAAGAAATGAGAGATCTGTTCATTTAGAGAAATACTAGGATAAATTTTAGTTAGCTAATTACTATTTTTATCTAATTTTAGACTTGCAATATGATAATAACTGGTTTGAGAAAAGTCAAATTTAACAAGGGACTGAAATAGCCACCAGGTTTTGATACTACAATGTTTTAGCCTGTAAGGTAAAGAAATATTTAGGAAGTAAGTAGATGAAGTATATGAAAGTATATGAAGTATATGAAATTATCACAAACTGTTTTGAAAGCATTTCCTTGTGTTCAGGTTGATACATTTCCTCCTACATCTTTTCCCTGTTAAGGCAAACAACATGAAGACATAGCCTGGACTGCAGACTTCTTTTCTCAAGAAATGAGAAAATATTAGCTCTGCCACGTGATTTCCAAGGAAGCAGATTTTGAAGTTCTTTCAAAAATTTCAGTATGACTGGAAAGAAATGAACTTGTGAAAAATTAAATGTATTGATTACAATATAGTACTGAATACAATATAGCCAAATATAGCATCAGTGTTTCTTACTGTAAAGAGGAAGTAAAACATTTAAAAACTACAAGAAGATCATGGCACAAATACATGCCTAGTTAAGATTTAAATGGGTAGTCCTGCATTTATTTATTAGAGGAAGAAAAATTACAAAAAAAAAAAGCTAGCTCAGGGTTGAAAAATGAGCCATAGTGTGTTAGATTAGAACAGAGTCAAAAATAATGACTGAGGTTTTCACTAGACTCTTTGTCTAATTGAACATTAATAGGATTTGAGTATCTAGTGACTGAAAATTCAGTAGTACTTAGTAGAACATAGTTGTTAATGAGAGAAACAAAGGGCAGAACACAAGATGGAGGATTGTAAATAAAAGTCAGAAAATAGAGTAAAATAAATTCTTTCACAAGCTGAAATCATAACATGGAAAGTATAAGCAATACCTGCTGTTGAGCAGAGGTGTTAGAGGAGAATCAGGATTTCATTTTTTTGCAGAGTTCACATGAGAAGAGAGTCAATACCTGCTGATAACAGTAGTGTGGAGCTTACTACTGACACTGTAATGTTTCAGAATATATTTGTCAGTGACCCAGACTCATGCCTCACTGAGAAACTTTTTGCCATTATATCTGAAGCAAAGATATAATTTTCTCAGCAACTAGAAAATGTACCAGAAGAAAAACCAGTTGCCCACAGAAAGTCTAAAACATAAGTGGTCTCTCGTAAAAGCATTTTTTCTACTTCTGAGAAGATACTGGCCCAGTTTTGTTCATCTAATCCTGAAGGAAGTCATGTCCACTGGGAAAACATAAAATGCATCAAGGTAAAGCATAGAAACCTTGAGAATGTTTAATTAATATTACAGTCCACTGGAGAGAAAGTGAGAAGCAGGGACAACTGAGCTCCAGAGTTTTCCAAAGAAAAGCAATAGCTTCCCTCAATGCAGGATTTGTGAATCAGACCATCCTCAGTTTGCTGACGGGAATGAGAGCCAGTTTTGGAAGATAAGTAATTGTATGGCCTAGCTGTAGTTGGGCAGACCTTCTCTGGAGTCATTCTTGGGAATAACAGAACCTTCCATTGTAGTGCATAACTCGGAGGCTGGAGGGAGAGTTTAGACCAGTAGAGACTGAATCATTACTTCTGTGGTTTGCTTGCTAAGCATCTACTTAGTATACCTGGTTTTAGATCCAGGCAACAATTTTCATAGTTGGTGGAGTTGCCACTGGTAAAACACAGTCCAGGATGTCTTATTCTTTCAATAGGTTCCTGCCAGTTTCACTATATGCATATATTTTTCTGATAACAGGTGGTAATAGAAGCACTTTATTTCTCCCCTTGTGTTAGCCCATATCAGCTATATTTCCAAGTGACATAAGTGTTTACTCATCCCACATTTGCAGGAAGTTGTTTAAAAAACCCTGTTGAACCTCAGTGTTTTCAAGAAAGCCCATTCTGTCATGAACATAGGAATATTTCAAAGTAGATTGAAGCAGCAACAAAAGGTGAGGCATCAGAACAGAAGAAGGTTTTTGACTGTAAAAGTGGATGCTCTTTGATTTCTCTCTTCACCTGATGAGAGGTGGGGACAGGCAATCCCCTCAATTCCAAGGTCATTGCTTAGACTCTCCTGGAACAAAATAGGGCTCTTCCACTGTTATTTGAATTGGCTAATGCTTCTGAATGGTCTAAAACTCACAAAGTCTTAACAAAATCTTCTGGTTAAGCAAATGTACTCACTTGATGACATTGCAAAAGAAGAGATTTACCATCTGTCCTAGTCACATCTCTTTCCAAGCCTCTGTTTTGTTTGGTTTTTTTTCCTAGAGGAATTCCACCATAAAAATGCTGGCATTAACTATGAGAAATACCAAAGTCAAAACTGAGGAGTTTAGGGGGATCCTCTGTGGTGCTTGAAACTTTAGTATGAGAAAGAAAATGTAAAGGACTTAAAATTATGACCTTTGTGACTTGATCAGCAAATATTTTCCTATAATTCAGCTGACAATATATAATAATTGGTTGACAATATTAAAGCTTTTTCCTGTCCCCTGAAAACGGATTCTAAGGCTCTTCCATGTTGAGGAAGCTGCGATTTAAGTCGTAATTTGTATCTCCATATTTTTGGACCATCCATAATATTATTATGAATTTTATAAAGTGTATTAATCTATATAATTTAATGTTCTTTAGGTTTTTAATATCTAGTGTCAGCTGTTTGGAAAGACACACCAGTAATGCATTTAAAAAATTTGGCATGCAAAAAGAAGCTTCTATGAAGCTAAATGTGTATTTATTCATCAGCATTTTAAACTTGGGAAATGTCTAGTACTTTTGTACATAAACTTTGACACTAGGTAGATAAGCTAGTTTTTGTAATATACATTTTATAAGAAAGCTCTGAATAAATGTCACTGTGCAGTCTATTATAACGACTGCTTTAGTAATAGGGGAAGTAGTTTTCATGTTTTCCTGGTGCAGGGACAGAAAAAGGAGCTGTAATCAGGACACAGACATCAAGAGCCGGAAGCTGTACATTTGTTAATTTTGAAAGGACTATGTATATTTGAACTTGATCCATCTTGCTACCGATAGTTCCTGGAAAAAAAAAAAAATTCAAATCAAAAAGAGACACAGGGCTATAGTGAGATCTTTGTGAGGAGATAAACTTCTAAGAGGATATGTGATGTAGCTGTGGCAGTTATTGTCACTGGAGAAAGCATGCAGATGCAGACAAAAAAAAATAATGACCTGGATATTTTACCAGTTGGCTTAGACTGATAAATGAAAACAGATGTGGTACTTCTTTGCCTGTAATATTGATCTCTTCAATGAGTACGATGAATGGAAGCCATATAGTAAGGTACTCATTATGATCTTTACCGAGATTAGCCATCTCTTCAATCAGCAGCACATCCTATTCCTTAAACATTAATTTGTCCAGTGATATGATGTTCGGAACACACCATTCTGTAGCAATAGGCCTTTCAGCCATATTATTGAATGCTTTAGTTCTGTCTCTGAGGTATGCACAGATGAATTTCAACTTACTCCCTAAAATATCTGTCCCTGAACATATTTCAGTTGTACAGGATTATGTGTTCAGTTGCTACCAGCTCAACATTCCTGACTTAGCATTTTAGATACTCTGCAATATCTGATCCTGAATCTTACAGGCTTAGATTTTAAACTTATCAAGTAGAATATAAATATGCCAAAATAATGAAGTATGTGATCTTTATATCTTGGCACTTAATCAGAATTAAGCAGAGCCTTTTCTTTATTCCTGATATTGGAAAAGATGCAATGGTCCTTGAACTCTGATGCAGTAAATGCCTTTATGTTCTTTACCTTTACATTCAGTAATCTGCAGCAGCCAACTTGTCAATGGAATTTGAGAATTCCTCACTATAAAACTAGAAAACACAGCTATGTCATTACAGAAATTAATGGTAAACTAAATCTCGAATGCTTCGTCTGCTTTTGTTTCTACTAGGGAAAAAAAAAAAGAAAATTAAGGAGGTGCTGGAAAAAAAAGAGTCAGCAGATGCAATCAAAGTATGGAATGATTTCTGTGCAAACATTAAACAGAGGATATTATGGTAGATTCTACCGTGTCTTATGGTAGGTTCTATAAAATCATGCATCTAGAAGATATAGTTATTCTGTTTAGTCTGTAGGGACAGACTACTTTTTCCCATGATATTGCAATGTCAGGCAAAAGATATGTGGGGAAGAAATGCTGACTATTTCTTACATCAGAAACTACCAAAGGAACTTTAGGGAAGAAAAAGAAATTCCTTCTTTACATAAAACAGACATAAGACTGGAAATCTATTGTGGCTGTAGAAGCTAAAAGTGAGAAAGTGGAAAGCAGAAAAATGAATTAAAGGAGGAAAACTTTAAAAGGGATTATTTAATATGTATGTACACGTATAACTTTTCACTCAGCTTCTTAGTAGACTGATATTAGCTGGGAGGAAACATCATGTTGGTATAATAGCATATTCAGTTTTTCAGTCTTTCTCCAATCTCTGTCAAAAATTAGTTGTGTGTAGCTCAAGGGAGGTCATATTCCAGTGGGGGCATCTGGAAGCTTAAAATGAAACATATTAATTCGTGCTTCTTGACTGAAGAAAATGCTGATTCCAGAAGCCAAGCCAGCTTCTTATAGTCTGGATGGAATTGATTTCTACTGTCCTTATATTCATCATAAACATGAACTGTAAGCTTATAAGATGCTACTTTTTTACAATATATCACAGTATAATTATTCCTCTGGGAGAAGTTTAAAAAGTCCATAAATAAAATTCCTCAATAGAAAAAAACCCCAAAAACCTGACAGACAGAAACACAAAAATTCATGAACAGAACTCACTTTAACATTTTGGACACAAAAAGTCGAAATTCAGCCAATGTAAATAATCAATTAATATCAACATGTTGATGCAGTGTTTGTGATTTTCGTCTTTGTGAGCTTTTTAAAGGCCTATATTCAAACCCAAATGTAACATTCAGAAAAACACCCAAAATATACAAAAACCCACCAGGGTCTGTTTCTTTACAGTAAATTTGTTTCTGAGTCCCGTGCCTAGAATGGCTCTGCCCACAGGAATGTTGCATAGGAACACAGAGCTGGAGCATATACAACTTTCACTTTTCAATGCTAATTTTAATACTTAATTTGTGTCCCAAGTACTAGTTATAATTGGTTTAGTGAAAGGAAAGATGAAAAAAAAAATCACAGAGGAAATTAAACCAGTATGAAAAATTGTGTAAAAGAAAAAAAATAAAATCAAAAAATTCTAAAAGCAGTCAATGGAAGTCTTACCTGTGAGGACTGATGATAACTTATAATTTCTAACTTGAATGTTTATAAAGATCTTTGAAATTCTCAAATGGGACAGATTATTAAATGCACAATATGTTACTACCTTAGCATTGTGAAAGCCTAAGCGAGATTTTGTTCTTTTCCTCTGTTAATTTCTGAACCACTTTGTTGTTCCATCGTTATGTTGCTGATAATATGGTGTTCACCTGCCATTTCATACAGAGAAAAGTATCCCCAGACAGACAGCTGACTCCAAACTACTGCTGGCCAATTTTGGAAAAGAGGTGTAGTTCCTAATGAGAACAGGCATTTATATATTTCTCATGCAAATTATTACTTCTAAGTAGTACTCCCCAAATCATTACAGTCCAATATTAGACTCCCTGTAATAAAATGCAGTTGCTAGGCAACATGAGTGGTCCGCCTTGTTCTTGTGAGAGCTGACTTTTAGAAGTACTTTATGTATTATATTCTGAAATTCAAATTATTTTTATTTAAATATGATTGCATATGTGTTCAACTAACGTTTTATACCAACCAAAGAAAGTAAGAGACTTCACTTGAATTTTGATTTTGAATTACAAACTTTTTCATTTTGGGACACATTTTCCACCACAGTTTTGCACCCAGAACTATCAGAGAACAGTAATTAGCATGTTGCTAGGATGTAACGGATTTTAATGGCACAACTGGAATGTTGCCCACGTGTCCCTAGAATAATTATGAGCAGAGATATTCCAGCTAAAACAGGAAAGCAGATGGATAAGTATGAAACTAATGTTATTTCTTCTGGGGCCAGAATGTCAAAGTGAATGTCTAATGAAGTTTCTTTTCTTTTTCCTTGAGCACAAAGCATAGAAAGCAGAAATAAATCAAGTATCATTTTAATACTGGAACATAAAGAGGACTTGAAGTCATTTAAATGTATATTAGGAAAGTGTGAAGAGCTGAAGCTTTACTTAGAGATAAGAGTAAATAAAGTCCTTTACTCATTTTATGCATGCTGGGTTACAGCATAGTCTGACATATTAGAAATCAGTCTTCAGTCATAGAATTCAGATCAGGATGCGGTCTCTGGAGACTGAATTCTAAGTCATCTATACATTTCAAGGGCAGATGATTCAGGGGGTCTGCCTGTGATTTCACACCATTTAACAAAACAGAAGGTAAATTACTATTTTCCCTAAATTACTTATATGAAAATTGTTTCTGGAGAACAGACCAGAAAACTTCATTGTAAAGAATGGAAACAAAAGTTCCTCTAAATTCAAAGGTTTGTCTCTGCAAAGTCAAATTCATGTATTTAGTATTGATAAGGATTCAATAAATGAGGTTATAAATGGATTATGAAATGACAGTGCAGCCTACCGGAATATACATTATGTTAAACAATGACTCAAGCTTACAGGACCCAGGATCAATGACTTCTGTGACTTTTGGGGAAAGAATGTTGGCAAGGACATCAGGATAAGCATGAATATAGTACTTGTGGGGGTCTTTTGACTTCCATCTGTCAAGAGAGGTAAGCAGATGTGACTTCCCTGTAACACCTCATTGAAAGGATAACAACTTTTAACAGTGCAGTACCTTTCCAAAGACCACGGTTAGTGATTTACTTATTTGGTTTCACAGAAATAATTTTGTACCTTTAGCAACAAGTTAGTGAACTTGATCAGCCATATAATATCTACAAAATTGGTGTCCTTAGAGAAGAGATTATCTCTGTTCATTTAAATGAGTGGTTTCAGAGAACACAGTAAAATTAAGTCAGTAATTACTTGCCCCATGCCCAGGCTGTGAACTAGAAAAGGTTGCTGAGGGGATTTCTAATTATATCTCATTTAAATGAATTTGAGAAGGCTAAATTCTAGCAATGTCAATGTCTTGATCCATCACAGATATGACCTGTGCCTATATCTCTAACTGAGCTGCAGTAGTGGGGCAGTAAATATTTGTGATAAAAATGTTAAAACATTTTTCCTGGATTCTTGGAATGTCAGAATTTGAGGTGGTACTACAGAAAGCATGTGTTAGCAATAGTGTTTTTCATTATTAAGTATCTTTGGGGTATCTTTAAGGTAAATTAATTAGGCTAACCCTTGCCTTGCACTACGCATTGAAATTCCTAGGAATAAAATTTGATCACCCTGTTCCCACCTCACTGCAATCTTCTTTCAGGTATCTGTAGAGCCTCCTTTTCTCCAGGATAAACAACTCCAGCTCTCTCACCCACAGCCTCATCAATGCCAAGTATGATCACTTCCCTGATCCCGCTGGCTGCACATTATTATTTCACTCAGAGACAGTATACTGATCTAGATGGACTTTTAGATCTCTCATTCCCTTTAACAGTTTGCTTTCACATAAGTACTGTTTGGAAAAAAAAAAAGCCTGTGTATGGCAACACATCATTGTGATATTGAAACTTTAAATATTTCCTATTTTTTTTTCTGTTTTCAGTCAAAACACACACTTGATCAGGTAACCGTTACTTTAAATATTTCAGATTATCTCTTCTAAATTTTAATTTTGAACATTGAAAGTTCAAAGCTGTTTTATCCAGGGGTGTGTCAAAACAGAAGTGAAGGATGGAATCTGACTCATCTGATTGTTAAATAGTGGTGATTAATATGGTGAAGCATTGCCCTCTTCATTCAAAATAACAGTAATTCCATTTCTAGTAAGGAGATGAGAATAGCATGCACAGTAGGATCCTTGGGATTAGCAAACTGATTTCGTTTGATCCAAGCACTTCCTACTAATTTGAAGAGATGGAGTTCTGTATTAAATAATAAAATAGGAAAGATATCCTGATGAATTAGGGAAAAAACCCTCATAAACTGAAGGAAGCATAGTCTGCTTATAATAGTAATTGATCAACAGTAGGGAGAAATTGAAATTTTTCAACAATTAAAACAGTAATTCACACCTTTTTTAAAATACTTGTAGTTTTTGCCATTTGGCTTAAGCAACTGATGGCTCATTAGTGTTTTGTTAGAAGAATACAGTACATGAATTCTGATTACTTTACAAGAAATTTGTTATCTCTAGTCTTACCATGCTTTCTTTTTTCTTTTATACATGCATATATTTATATGTCGTGTGTTATCAAATATTACCACTTAATTTCTGTATTGAAGGCAGCTCCTTTTTTTCTAATTTTCATGGTTCTTTTTGCAATGCCTAACTCACATTATTGTTAGTGGAAATTTAATACAAGGTAGGACTATGATAGGGACAGGCAATTTCACCTCTGAGAGTTTTCAGAAAAGTAATAATAGTAAACAGAAAATAAAGATAAACAGACAGGCTCTCAGTTCAGTGTTCATGTGTTAAGACTACTAAGGAAGGAACAGAATTTAGACTTCTACCTGAAACGGCAAGCCACAAACATGTAGACTGACGTAAGTTGTCATGGTGATCCATCACTCTTTGCAAATAAGGTTTGAATGCTGCACAGAGCAGAATACAGGCAGTAGTAATTCACATTGTTGTGTATAAAAGGGTCTCTCGAACCTTAGGAAGATGTCTTCACTGGGTTTTGGTAGAAGTTTCCTCTCTTTTGTCAATGAAATCTCTTGAGTATGCATTCCATCTTCCCTTGTATGTAATATATGGTTCCTTGGTCATGAATTACTAGGCTATGGGAGACATTAAAGTTAGTTAGCCTCCTTTATGACTCTTACAGACATAGTCAATGTTAGAATGGGATAGTCTCTGTTTCTTGGGTGTGGAGGTTCGGGTTGGCTCCCTGACAAACCCAACGGCCAACCACACAGATTCTGCCCCTCCTCCCAAGAGAAAAGGAAAAAAAAAACCCAAAGAGAATTGTAGTAGAAGTATATATATATTCACATATATTATGATTATATACAATCAAACACTATGAATCTGCAGAATAAGAACCCCAAACAACTCCAAAAGGGAAAAGGGGGAAGGGAAATGGGACAAAAATAGGTAGGAAAAAAACATACCAGATACATACACACTCATAAACTCAGGGAAAAGCTCATTAAGTAACTAATACAATAAATTCTCACCAAAAGTCTTCTTAAGAGAAGCAGTAGAAATACCCATCTCCGAATGACTGAGGCACCAGCTTCTCTGATAGGCCTTAGCTCACATAGATAAGAGCTAATCCGAAACAGAGACCTGATGTCCTCCCCAGCACACGAAAGGAAGAGAGGGAGAGAGAGAGAGAGGGAGAGGAAACTCCCCATCTTATATACCCCTGATTACGTGAAGGAATGGTGTGGAATACTTCCTCAGTTATAACCTGATTACTAGGGAAGGCCCAGACCAAAACCAAGAAAACTAAACCAGCACATTGGGGAAGGGGTAGTGTTATTTCTGACTTAATGTTTGGGCAAACCATTGCAGAATACCTCGCTTTGTCTCTTGTAGCCTTTTTGCCCTAATGACAGGCACTAATAGAACTTCCAGCCAGATGAAAGGAAAATGACGTGTTTCTTTCTAACTTTTTCAGAATATAGAGGACATGATAAATTTACACAGTGTGTAAATGCTGCTTCTAGATCTTAGATAAAGTATTCCTATGCCAAAACATTATTCAAATGTGATGAAAATTGTCTCCAAAGATGTTGTAGGTGGTAGAGAGACTGATAGCCTTATTCACAACACTTCAAACTCCCTAACAAATACAGTTTAAAAATAACATGACACCGGTTTGACACAAATTGCTGCAAACTATACATTTGTCATTCCCATTACTGAACAGAAACCAGGAATTACAGGCTGACATGCTTTTCATTCAAGTATGTCTGAGAGACTTAGATGGGAAAATAAATGAAACAGTCAGCACGAGTGATATGATTAATATGGGGTCTGGTTTGGGCTGACTTTACAAGTGTGCAACAAAATGATTGTTGGACTTCACAGTATTGTCATTGTGTAAGAATTAGGGGATTATGGCTGTGAAAAGCCCTTTCAGTGTCAGTGAATCTGACTGTGAGGCAGCATATTTGAGAAACATTTGTGTTTACAGTGGAAGTGAGTATGCTCTTTTATTTTGGTGATTTGATATTTATAAAAATCAGTTGAAGAAGGGGCTCTAGCTAGCTTTGTAACAGTTCCTGATGTAAAAATATGTTCCTGTTGTATTAACTGCAACCATGTTCTGAAAGCAACTTAAACTGAGCTGTAAGTATGGATTCAAGCATAGCTATGTAAAAAACAGTCATGGATGACCACTGTTAATACATAAACAAATTTTGTAGTGTCTTTATATCAGATAACTTGTAGAGTGCTCATTTTCTATGACTGTGTGAGCAAATTGACTTGCAAAGTGTGGAGGAATCACATAGGAGCAACAAACATTAAGTAAATTCTGCATAATACTGTGGAACAACACATTGTGAAAAAGTTCTTATGACTCTCAATGTTAGTAGATTTTTTTCATAATCTAATCTTTTGCAGAACAGTTGTAAATGCTTAGGACATTACAATTCCTCTTCCTATTGAAAGAAAAATTAGTAATATAAAGTTTAAATATACTTAATTTCATTTGCATCTATATACACATACTGGAATATAGAACTAAGCAGTCATCATTTTCACGCTTGTCAATTTAGTAGAGGTTAGATATGAGAACCCATTTTACCATTAGGAAAAACCTTGCTACCTTGAATAAACAAAACTGGCAGGGTGGAAGATGGCTTTTCCCAAGAGAATCTTTGATCAAAATCCTAGAATAAGAAAAATCAGCAGGGTAAATGTAGCAGTGACCCAGGTTGGTATCCAAGATAATAACTGTAAATATGTACAACTCACTAGAGAAGTTTGCTTTGATCTCTAAACTTATATGTACAATTTGCAAGAATGAAAACTCAATCAGAAAACAGGAATGTTGGCATTTTTGTTGGTTAGTTTTTGATTAGGTATCACCTGATTTTCTCACTGGGATCTTTTTTTGTAATCAGAGGATGGATTAGACATTCATGATGTAAAATCAGTTAATTTAAAAAATGTCTGCTGTTATAATGAAAGTTTGGGATGAAATAAGTTGACATTCAATTATTTCCTGCATTTTCTTGTTTTCATATGTTCATGACTCTCTTTGTTCTTGAAAAATATACTGCCTTACAGGGGAACAGAACTTTTTACTCAGTGAATAGAGATGCACATCTCATTCTTATTGTCTACAAAATGTACATTTGCCCAGATGCAAGTGATCCAAACTAGAGTTTTATGGAATCCAGAAGTTCTAGTTGAATTTCTTCTACATATCTTAAGACCAGTATGGAAGAAAACATTTTTAGGAAAAGTTTGTAATAGAACTCAAATTTGGTGCCTGCTTGTTGTGGTGAATGAACAACTGGTGAATGAACTCCCCTTTACAGTGAGACCTCATACAGGACAACGTACAACAGTCTCACACCAGCAGCTTGGATAGGGAAATACCTTTTCCCCGTGAGCTGGCTTTCGAAGTAATACAGACTATCAGGTGAGGCAGAGTAGGACAGCTCTCTATCACAACACAAAGCACTTCTGGAGGCAGAAAAAAGTTAGAGCTCTTTCAACAAAATGAAAAGAGCTTGAAATGGTAGATCACATCTGACAGACATTATCAAAACGAGAGTCACCAAAAATGGAGTCAGACATTACCTGTTCAGTTACCCAGATTAGTAGCTTTGACCCAGACTTTTTTCTAGAGTGATTCAGCTGATCAGATCAGATGAAATCCTGATGCTGCAGGATTTCTGTCTCCAGCAATTTGCAGAAGAAAATCTTGTTAGCATTTGTGCCAGAGAGCTACAACTCTAAAAGACAAGCCTTAAACAGCAATAATATGGATGTTGAGAACTAGAGCAGACAAAAAGGCTGGATTTGTCTGACCAAATTATAGACATCTGCAGTGTGTGTGCTTATTGCCAAGGTATGCGTCTCAGTTCTCTTCAGAGAATGAGGTTTTCTAGAGTACATTGCACAGGAAGTATCAAAAACAGGCCACTGAACCTCAGAGACACCTCTTTCTCTCCATCACCCAGGAGGGGAACCAGGCATTTCTATTCATACACAGATGCCTGTATTGTCAATTACTATGGTCACTCAGATGAGAGGAATCTAAACCTGCTTGTCAAGATGGAGCTGAGAAGTCCTTACTACCTATCTGTTGTGGGCAAAACCAAACTAGCCTAAGTCTGACAGCTCTTTGAAGCTGCTCAGACTTAACCTTCCACACTCCAGCCATTCCTTGAAACTCATCTACCTAAATTTTGACTAATTATAAGCTGTAGACATACATCTTCATACTCCCTGGTTCACTGCTTACTTTCAAGAAGAAAAAGTACCAGACTGGGGAAAATTTTGTTCCTCCAGATCTCTGGAGCTCTTATAGAAGAGCAATTTATGCACCATTAAGTAAGGGAAAATTTTTTACTGTGAAATCATGAGATGTTACTTAAAAAGAAGATTATTGACCTAAGAAAACTTCTTGGTTCTTACTATGCACATTTAAGAGCTCATCAAGTAAAAATTCTCAACTCATTCAAGCACGCTTCTCAGTACTGTACAAAAAATAATCAGATTTATAAAGCTAATACAAGTCCTGAAGTATCTCTTTTTCATTGTCTTATTCCTTAAGCTTTCTCATGGCAGAAAATATTCTCATGAGGATGTTAAAATTGCAAGCAGATCAGTTTTGTTGAAACAAACTTGCTTTTATATATATTTCTTTTTATGCATTTGTACATATACAATGCATATAGTATCTAAATATAATAAGAGAAAACAAAAATTGAAAAGAACCAAGTGATCAATTAATGAAGATAAACAAGACTCCTAAAAGCCAGGAGCATCAGATGTTCAAAGTGAAGTACTGAGTTTGATCATAACTGAAATGGACAGAGTTTGCTTAAGACTCACCTGTACATGGTTCTATACTGGTACCCCTTGAACATGCATGGGTCCTGGTGGCATTTAATGTCTAAAGTTCTATCTTTCTTCTCTTTGAAGAGTTCCATCTCTTTTATTGTTGCTTTTTATTTTTTTTTTTTTTTTTTTTTTTTTTTTGGTCAGAAAGATGACAGAGTCTTGTGAACGAAAAGGACGACTTTACCAGAGCAGCTGTTTGATGAATACAGAATTCTATTTCAATTTGTACAGTGGTGTTTGCAGGGGTGAGAGTAGGGATTCTCAAAGTTATAAATGAGAAACAATCACAAATTTCTGTTGACTTCCATTGGATTCTTAACCACTTTTCTTATTAAATTTAGGTAACCATGTATGTTAATAAATCATCTATAGAAAGAATGCAAATAAAGAGATGTTTTGCAAAATGATGGCTATAAAGTAGCAGTGCTATAACATCTGAGTTGAGAAGAAATAAATAAATCTCAGCCTGGAAAATTCTGCAGTAGGGACTTGTTTGCTAGATCTCCATCCCTTGTATTTCAAGAACAAAAGGAAACAGAAAAGTATATTAGGCCTAATAGCATGAGGACTGAGTGCAATTCCTATTATATAGCACTTTCTTAATGCGGTATGTCAGTATAAAATAATATTTACTCTTTACCTGAGCTGATATTAATTATTGTTTACATAGCATGTAGATAATTGAAAAATGTATAGACATCATCTTGCTGATTGTGGCAGGTTTTCATTTTGATTTTGATATGTTTCGATATGTAATTTTCAAAAGTGAAGAGCTTAGAAAGAAAAATAAATAAAGGAAACCATGCCAGGCTGTAGTAATGCATCTCTGTTTTAATGTGATTTTTGAAAAAGCACTGTCATTTGCTTCACAAGATCTTGGAATTTCCTCAAATGCAAAATCCTACATTCTGACATTACACAGAACAGATATTCCAAAAGTTTCTGGAGGATGTAGGGTGTAGACTGAGGGGAATCCATTTCAAGCAAAGAAATTAGAAAAATAGTTTAAAAAATGCCTTCCACTGCTGTTCTAAAAGAAACCACAGCTTCTTCTAAAGGCAAAAAGGAAAAGCAGGAAACAAACAATTCACACCCCATCTCCTCCCCAAATGAACATATATATAGTTGTTTGTAAGAAGAAAATATAAATTTACATGAGGGTAACCTGTAAAACAAAAGAAAAAAAGGAATTTATATAAAACAAGTTATTATCTTTGCAACTAATTTTGCGTATAACTTGTTTCCCTCCAATGTAGCCCTTCATTGTTTCATGGGGAAAAAATGGAAGCTCATTAGCATTAGTGGGCCATTTACATTCATCATGCTTTTTAGCTTAAAGCTGTCCAATCTAAGAGATATTTTTATTTGTGATGAATATTTATATTATTCTATACCATGATAGTCACGTTTTATCACAATTCTCACTTCAAACACTAGGGTGGGTTATAAGATTTCTTCACAAATATTTTCAGTAATCACTTTTCAAACAACTCCTATCATAAAACATTTCCTTTACATGCCAGATCAGCTGTAAAATAATATTTACTACATAACCACATTTTTATAAAATATTCTTTGTGTAGCATCTTGATACTTCAACAATATAGAGACATCCTCTTGCAGTTCCATGAAGCAGTCAAATTCACCACTTGTGTGTATTTTGTCTCATTTTAATCTGTAACTGCTGGCCTTCATATTAGCAGCTTTTTCCTCTTTCTTTGATCCTTACTTAATTTTATTGGTAGCTTTGCCTTCTTTCTTTCAGCATGATTTTATTTTACCTTTCTTTTTTTTTGTCAATTTTGCATTATGGAGAAAGAAGTCTGGAAGCTTTTGCTGACATACAGTGTATAAAGAAACTGGATGACAGAAGTAGTTGACCTGGTAGTGGTAATCATGCACAGAAATAGAAGAAATGCAGGGTGAAGTTTTTGATCCATAACGTGGAGTTGTGCAATGATCAATTGCCTGTCCAAATCTACTCCGTACTTATTATTTTTATGGAAATGTATCATCCCAGCTTCTTTTAGGTGTACTAAGCTTTGCTCTGTCTCCACCCCTTGGTGTTTCAACTGCGTCTGTAATATTTAATAAAATACCCTGAAAACACAAAATCTTTTGAAAGACTGGATTTTACTCTGATTGCAGCAGGAAAATCAAAGCTCCAACTCTGTTTTCTGAGAACCACTATTAGAAAATGCAGATTGTGGATAGCTTAATGGAACTGGCCTACTTTCTAGAGTAATTTGTTTTGATGAGAGCCTGAGTGTAAATTCTGTGCAGAACACAGACAGCTATTATGCAGTTAATTATGCACAAAGTAAACATGTACAATTGCAAACAGCAGAATGCCACCTAATAATGGATAACCTGAGATTTATGGTATGCATGCCCAATCTGTAAAGGCTTCTACTCATGAATCTAAAATGAACGGAACATTACCTAAATGATCCAGAATGAAGGATTTAACATATCGCTCTACTCTTATTGCTACTTATTTCCTGTCAGCAGATTTTTCATTTGGTTTTTATTTATTGCACATAAACACTACACAAATGATTTGGTCATGTTTAAAAACATATGGTCTGTGCTTCTGATTACTGGTTATGCATTTTTTTGCCAATTACTTCTTAAAGTAATCACTTCTTTAATTATACTGGTCAGCAGATAATGATTTTGCCTTCATTTACTTGAAGACTAACTGCACCAAAATAAGTCATAATGTGAATGTCCCTGGAAGAACAGGGCACATCCTTTTTGCACATATTTGTTGGCTTTCTTTGTAGGTAGGTGTTTTTATAAATGTGATTGCAGTCTACATTTATTCTCATTTCAGGTTTTCTGCGCCAGAAACTGATCAGTGCTCAGATCCATTTAGCAGAGTTGTGACTGCATCAGAGCCTGCTAATGGGAGTGTTGGCTCACACACCGCGATTAGCCCTTGTCATCTCCATTGTGTCTTCTACACAAGGAGAAAAGGGCTTAAAAAATTCAAAGCTAATTGCAAAGCAGCAAGGAACCCAACTGAACTCTTAGAGCAACTTCTCAGTAAAATGCAGTTGCTATTGTCTCTTTCTGCAGTTTGATTTCTAGCTTGCCTTTTTTTTGAGGGGAATAAAAGCAAACAAGCCCACAGACCCTGAGACATCTTTTGTAGCTGTGCTGTAACAGTGATCTATGATACCAGGAATGAAAAAAATTTGCATGTTTGAGCAGGTCACCACATCAATGGAAATATTGCTGACATGACTATCTAAGCCCTTTTTTCCTTTGGATTATTATTAATTGTGTTTAGTGTCTTGATGTAATCAGGTTCTGTTTCTTTATACTTGCTTTCTGACTTTATTCCTTTTTTTTTTTTTTGCTGGCTTCTAGGTCCTGTGAAAAAATTCCACTGACTCAATTGCACTGTACAATCCTTTTGCCTAGGGTATTCTAATAAAAGAACAAGACAAAAGAGGTGGATAATTTAGTCAGGAATCTATGTATTATTATAAGCTTTATCTACATTGCTAAATAAACCAGATCCTGGGAGTGGGCTTGAGGATGTGCTCTGTCATCATGCATGCTATTGAAATGCTGTCATGCTCTGAGTCATGCTTTCGGCACCAGAATTTTTCTGAAACAATGTCTGGGTAAAATTTGGGGCATAGCATGTGTCAGGGAGCTCTCAAATCCACACCCGTGCAGGATATGTAGTGTAGTCATTCTGCCCTGTACAGTCCTCCACATGTATCCCAGCAAGACTGCCATCCTTAAGCACTCCCATGTGTCCACACTTGGGCTATGCCCCAAAGCCTCCCAAACACACCCAGTTTCAGGCAGTGAAATACTGCTAGACTGTAACACAGATTTCTCAGTAGTCTAGACACGTTCAGTTGAAAAGAAAACATATAGAGATGATAAGCATGACTTAAGGTGACTGAGGCTCAGGGAAAGATGAATACTAAGTGCTGTGTACTGTGGATATAGCTAAGCCAAACCATTTGCCCAGAGACTGGACCCTGTCTCTGTTTTATTTAACAGCAAATATTGGGATTCCATGGAGACAGATGGAAATGCATCATGCTGTGAGATATTGTCTACAGGGGGATGGATGGATGGATAGAGTACTTATCAAATATAATGAATAGATTTTTCTGATGTTCAGAGAAGGATAAACAATGTTCCTCCATGAAAAAAACAACATGGATTAATTAAAAGTCTTTTTTTTCTTTTCCTTTTTTTTTTTTTTATGCAGCATATTCTCCTTATACATCAGTGTAATTCTAGTATGAAAGATATGATATTATAACTAATGTTGCCCAGACTGAAGTGACAGGTGTGCTGAACTCTATAATTCTTTTCATATAGACCGCATCAGGAAATTAATTTGAAATAGTGAAGGAAGAACCATGGTAATGATGAGATGCACTGCTTTTGGCACACACGCTATCTCGTTCAAAGCTTGCTTGTACAGTTCTGCCTTTGCAATTCTGACATGCTTGGATATATAGCATCGCTGATGTTTGTACTACTTAGGCACTATTATGGCAGTTACTACCTCTGTAGCTGAAGGGGAAGATGCTGTATACCCACAATTTCTTTCAAGCTGTGTATCCACAAGATGTTACATGTGACAAAAAAAACCCCCAGAAACACCAACCCTCCCCCAAACTTTTTCCCCAATAAACAAAAATCAACCAAACCTGAAACCACTCAGTTATAAATAGTAGTAAAGACATATTGTGCCCAATTACAGGGAGAAGGAATGAAACAAACTGGAGAACTAGTAACCACAGAAAAAAAAGAAACAAAACCAAAGGTAAGGAAATAGATAAGTCTATCTTCTGGGTCATTAAAGATTACAGGTCACAAATGTGTACTGTGTTGAATCATTCCTTTTTACTACTTTGATGATCCTGTCTCCTTTTCTTGCAGTTTTGCTGAATCCATCCTGCCCTATACATTAAGAGCTTATTTCTTTACAATGTGAAAGAGATGGGGGAAGTGCCAATTTCATCTTTGGGAAACAGTAGTCTTTTTTTTTGTTTCCTTCCTCCCCCCCTCTCC
>VWZF01004482.1:27525-119503 GCA_013396755.1 Sclerurus mexicanus | reverse complement strand
GTTTTTTTTTGGGTATTTATCTTTTTTTTTTTTTTTTTACCCTCCATTAAAAATTTTATCTTTAATTACTATTTCTTTCCTATGGATCACTCTGCTTTCACATCATTGCAGCCTGCTGTGTGAATCAGGTAAGCCTGGTAAGATACCTTTACAGTGGCAGCCTTCATTGTGTTTGCTAAGCTGTGAGAAAAACAAGAAGCCTAAAAAAACCCAAAACCAAACTAACTCAGAGGCTTGCTTGTGAAAGAATTGACCCCTGCTGAATCTACAGTACAGAAAAAGGCAGAGAATTTTACACTTAAATTGAAAGAGACTTATTGAAGTCTCTTGCTGAGAGGAAAGCATCTCATGTTGTTAGCTTGATCTTAGTAGTTTTCATCCGTCTGATGTACTGCTCCAGCAGTATGTTGTACTCAGTTTGCATAGAGGTAAATGACAGCATGCTGCCAAGGCCCTGGGGAGTCAAGCCCTTATTCTTTACAAAAGAGCAGTGGAAGCAGAGCAGTCACCCCAGCAAGGTTGAGACTCCATTGCAACAGCTAGGCTGAGAATAGGATGCACAGCTGTAGGAAGCCTCTGGGGCTGAAGGGACCTCTGACCTTAATGGCAGCTTTGTCGCTGGAGTGTTTATTGCCACACATCCAACTGGATGCGAGGGTGTCAACTTCCAGCCTGAAGCACACAAACAGGCATTCTCTGCTAATTTGGAACAGAGGAAGAGGAGATCAGAGAAGTTAATAAGTGTGAAGTCAGTATTGTGGCCAGTTAATAGCAATACTCTCTCTTATTATGCCCGTTAATGTGCTACAGAAGTATTGGCAAATCTTATCCTGCCTGTAGGGAAGTGGGTGGCTGACATGGAATAAGAAAGAATCTTTTCTTTTAGCTGCTAGTTTGAAGACTGCTCAGACCAGAAATGGCAAAACTGCACCAGATGATGCTCTCAGATGGTAATCAAGAGTCTTGAAGTACTTATTTATTGGCAGGAGTCTGTATAATGAAAAGAGTCCTTTAGCAATAGAACTACTTGTGTTTTAACAAATCAGGCCTAGGGCATGTGTAATCTTTGTGAGTTGCAAGAATGAGTGTTTCTGATGGTTTTGCTGTTCATCCCACTTCTCCTCTTTTAGTCTGAGAGCTTAGCAGCAGTCTGCAATAAGTCTTGGACTAGGACTAGACTAGGAATGCTTCCCTGCTATGAAAAGGAGTTGTCAAGCAGTGGTGGAAGAGAGGAGAAATACGTCTTTTGAATGGGAGGATGTAGCAATTGTACTGAGGTCCTAGTACTGAAGTAGACTTGGTGTTGGGCCAAAATATGGTCAAGTAATACATGGTGAAGAAGACAGGTAATTGCTTAGGCATGTTGAGCTTTCTTGTACTGTAGCTGATGTCAAGTTGTGCTTTGGGGCAAAGATGTTTTCTTCTATCTGACATCCCCCTTGCAAATTCTGGGAGGTCAGGTTTGGACTTGAATGAACAATATAATTTATTTGTTTGCAACTTCTGTTAGTTTCACCATCTGGCATGAATTATAGCTCACTGAACATGTTCTGTCTTATCAAATTCTATTATCACTTGGTGCTTATCCTGTAGTTTATCACTTTGCAACTGCTTGTGTAAAAATAAGTAAAGCAAGAAAATAAAACTATTAGTGGTTTGAAAACCCTTTAAAATCTTGTTGCAGCCATTCCTGCAAACACCTGAGGCCTGAATCCTTGTCTCTAATACAGATAACTTTAATGCTCTTTTTGTTGTCTGTATAGCTTTATTGCTTTGTAGTGTTATTTTACAACAAATTGAATACCTTTGGTTTTACCAAGCAGTATATCCCTTTTATTTTGCTTCCAGTTATTTGTCTCTGGTTCTAAAGAATTTTTTATTTTGTGCATTTTCTTTCTGTTCTTTTTTAAATTTAATTTAATTAGTATCAAGTTCTACATTTTCTGCCTCAGTTCCTCCTTATTTTTGGCATAGTGTATTTTTTTTTATCCTGGTTTAGTGCTGCATCTTAAGTGTGCTTTTCATTCGTGTTTTATTTCAAAATCATATCTCTGTTTTTTTCTCTTCTCTGTCTCTCTATTGGCTTTTCATTTATGGTCTTAAATGTGGTCTGTTTGTAGTGCAGAACTTAAGTGCCAACTGTTTTCTCTTTTGCTCCTGTTAACTAACCCTGATCAGATTTATTTACTTTTGCAGGTTTTTTTCAGGATCAACTCCTTCACACTGTATCAGATAAGAGTTTGAACATGATGAAAATAATAAACAGAAGAGATTTCACTAATAGCTCAAAAGTGTTAGGGAAAACTACTTTCAAAAGGCACTTTTACAAACCATTACATAGAGTGGGTTGAAATCTCTGAAGCATCTTAAATCTAGTAGCTTTAAATTTCAGCTCTCACTTACAGTTTCACACTTTGAAGCTTTTTTTGGCTTTCACATAGATGCTATACATCAATAAATATTTAAGTCTGACTACTCATGAAAAAAAAATAAGACCCTTTGGCAAAATCTATGAATGAGAGGTACTTAATCTCACCTGATGGTCAAAGTTCAAATGGTAAGAATAGGCCAAGGCAACAAGCCTTGTCCATGATGCCAAGACATAGGAAATAACTGAATATATTTGTTTTTTCTGTCATTAAATGGTGAATGATGAAATTATTTTGCCAGGAATGCCTCTGTTCAAAGTGTTTGACCCACAACACCATATAATCTTGTTCCACTCTGGTGAATTCATAAGTGGAGCAGTTCTGGAGATTCTCATGTGGTCAGGGCACAGCAGAGTTACATACTTAGTCCTCAAGAGAAAGTCGATGTTGGATACAGACATTTTGTTACATGGTCACTTTTTTTGTTATCATGTCACTTTTTGCTGAAACACTGCAGAATAGAAATCAAACCATCTAAATCAAAATTTGGTAAATCTTCTGCCAAATTCAGGTTTCAGTTATTCTGGCCAAAACACAAAAATCCTTGGACTTACACTGATGACATAGTGACTATGACCAGAATGTATGTGACTATGACTACCCATCAATGTAAATGCAAAATTATCTATTTGCATATAAATCCTGAAGGAAGTTATAAGAACATTGAACTCACTTCTAAACTAAAAATGTACAGTGCAGCAAAGTAAATAAAGCTGGATGACTGAGTCTTTATTAATTAATCAGTGTGGGGTGTTATTAATTCCTTCTATCTAAGTGGACTTTTAAAGAATTCTTGGGTTCTACTACTCTATTTGAAGTGGAATGTCTAACACATAGAAGAGACAATCAGATCTATTAGATATCTTATGATTCCCAAGGTAAAGTTATTTATGAACCAAGATGTGACTTGGACAGTTTTGAAACAGGAGAAACAAATTGATTTATTCTCATAGTGAAAGAAAGGATACCTGTTGCTATTTCACAATAAGCTTCTTGTTTGCTTGGAGGTGTCTTAGCTTGCATTTTTTAATAACTTTAAGAATTTGAATTTCCTTGATCAGACCATCTTTCCAAAACCAATATCAGAGTGGTCTAAGTATTGTGAAATCGTCTTTTACTAGAGATCTGGATATGCACAAGACCAAAGCCAGGTTTTATTTTGGGTTTGAAACCTATGAAACATGGATAAAATGACAAATCACTGGAAGTATGAAAACACCTGTAATCATAATAAAACCAAAAGGAGACTGAAAGAATAGTCTTGTAATTATTAATGCTTATGCCAGATAAAATATTCTTAGAATGAGCATTTCTACACTGTAAGAGCATGTAAATTTTGTTTTCATAGCAAGGCATGAAGAGTTAGTAAATAACAAGATTTATACACAGATCCTGAATACTGAGTTGGACAATCACATTATTGATTGACCACCATGATGGTACTAAACCTGAACTTCCTTAATGTCATCGTCTGTAATCATCTCTTGATTAGACTCTCTAAAGCACCATAGACATGATCAGGTACCAAGAGAGAGCTCTGATTGAGCAAATCAGTTTGAAAAGGGTCCCTGGAGAAGAATTTAATTTTCAAGGCCAGAATTACCATCTTTGTGCCTTTGAATCTATACTAATAATATAATGGGGGAGAAAAAAGTTGTTTCTCATGTTGAAATAAAACATCTGCTGCCTCCCTTTCCTCTGGGTTGTGTTTATCAAATTATGAGCTGAGTATTACACAGCTCTTTTCCAGTAAGCAAAATGGACTGATAGAAGACAGACATTGTAAATTCTTTTGTTATCAGCTGTAGGACTGTTGACATATGTAATTATTTAGCATCATATTTGAAAATACTTTTAAAACTCTTGATAACAAGAGATAATTATTGTCACTTTACAGAAAAGTAAATCCCATGCCAACTTCACACAACTGAAACTAATAATATTATAGCAACTCTGATCTTAACAGATTCTGTTTTTGGCTAGAGCTGCAAATCAATGATATCCCAGTCTGTGATGTTTCTCTGGAGAAAAACAAAATAAAATAAAAGAGGCATCAAAACCAAATCCCTCTAACATTTGCTTCAGTAAATTAAATTCTGTATTAAGCTGTTGATGACAGTCAAGAAAGCTGATAATTTTATTTTGCTTGAGCTAAATTACACCACTTTTATGCTGTAACACTTGAAAGAGGATAAACCCAGAGAACTGAGATGAAACCACTGAGAGCCCTTGCAGGTTGGATCTGGTATCACAGATACATTAGCACTGGTTTCATCTCATCAGTACACTGCTGCACATAATGTGTCTTAGAAAAATAACTGAATGGTTGCCTCTGGAGTCTATTTAATAGGGTAAAGTGGGAAGCTCTAGACCCTCTCTTCAGATTCCATTGGTAAAAATTTTTATCAAAACTTCTAAAAAAGGTAGCTACTTTAAAAAATGTTAGTACTACTACCCTATATTTGGTCTTTCCCTAAAAGTTCATGATTCCTGGAATATTTCGCATGGTACTTGGCATTATTGTCATGTGCCTTTTCAGAATTGTCCCTATATATGCATAGTCCACAACGTGTTTTTCAGAGCTGTATTTTTCAGTTTTTTTTTTTTACATTAAGTGACGTCTTCCATAACTCTCCTTACAACCCTGACTTACAGATTGTGTTTTGAGCCTGTTTTCTGGGTAGCAAGAGGCAGTATAATGCTGCATAGACATTTCTACGGAGGAATGGAACAACTTCTAGAATATATTGTCAGCAATGAGCTTGGCAGATCTACAGAGTGCAATCATGGTTACCAAACAAATAGATAAAGTCTCAATATGAAGCCAGTATCAATGCAACTAGGCAACACTGATATGAGATGCCTGAGGTCCCAATCTTTTAATTCCCTGAACATGGAATATGTATGGAATGGAATGCTTGGGAATGTCAAGTAAGGTAAAGGCTGATCTGCGCTGACCGTTATGGGAAATACATCCAAAAAAACCTAGAAATGGAGATGGCTTGTGATTGCTGTATTTTCCACTACAGAAAAATTCAGTGAGCTCAGAACAGTTTCTGGTAGGTGCTCACACCCAATACTCTCTGTTCCTTAATCAATGCAATGATAATCTATTTTTGTTCCATACTGAGTAAAATCTTACTCCCTCTCACCTTGCAATGTCTTGGCATTGCTAATTTAGTTTGTAATAGTGCCTGAGGAAAGGAAGGAGATAGTCTGATTTTTATCTGGTGGGAATTCTGGGATAGGAACCTTCTGTGAAAGAGTGTGAGTCATTACCATGCTTGTCCATTCATTTCTGCTTGCTGTTCTGGTGCCAAAGCAATTTGAACTGTGGTTGTGTTTGCAAAGGCACTAGCTAAAAACAGGTATGAGAAGTGTCCATAGCCAGTTAGTGCATGAAACCCCCTGTGGCCAAGGAATTCCATACATGCACTCTTCCTATATTAAAAAAAAAAATCTGTAAGAAGTTGTGGAATACTGAACTCTGCTTTTGCTGTATACTCTGCCTTGTATCAGCAGAGTTTCATGGCTAAGTGTTCAAAATTTTTTCTCTGTGTATTTCAGGCTTTATTAATAGAGACACAGACTCACTGATTCCCTATGAGAATTTGAAAAACCCCAAATATACCATAGACAGGAAAAGTTTATGATCTCCAAGGTGCTCTTGGAGACTTCATAAACAGAAAATACAATTATAGACCCTGAGTCCAACTTCTTCACAGTGTAGCATTAACTCATAGGGGCAAAATGACAGTCTGAGGATTGCACCTAACCTACTCAGTCTCTTCATTCAGCCCATTGTTGCTGTCAGAAGAAATGGTGGACTAGACAACCCCACAGACACTATGCCTTAGAAAAATCCTACAAAAAATTGCAGGCACCCCACTATATCCCACAGGTGAAAGGGACAGAATGGATACATGCTGTCTTTTTATTTCACCTATAGGAGATCAAAATATTGCTAATTTAGTGTCACCATACCAAGGAATGTAACCTCTGAGAGCAGATATTAGTGCACATAGGGAATGTACCTGGTGTTCCAGAGGCCACCAGGCAAGCTATAGGTTTGGTTACAGCAGGTATTGCATGGTCTGTGGCAAAGAGCACACAATGTCTGTAGAACTTCTCTGGAGGGTGACTTCAATAAGAAGAAAATATTTACAGGCAGTGATAAAGGAGATCGACAATTTGCTTAGAAGTCTCTAGCAGGAGAACACAGTTTCATTTACTCCTACTCTGTGTGCGGGTTGTTCTGGGATGCAATCAAACATTGCAATTTGGTTTATTTTTTTTTTATTTTTCTGTGAGAAGAACAGTTGGGAGGAGGGAGGAGAAGTAGCTATTGAAAACTGTACAAAATTTAAAAAATAAAATACACTGGAAAGTAAGCTGATTTAGTGAAAAAAAGAATTAACCTATGGTCTGAATGAATTATCTGACAAATCTCACACTTGCTTCTACAGATATTTAATCCTCAGTCTGCCTACAAAGCTTTCAAAACTATTCAGTCTTATTCAAATTTAATGCTAGCCTGGGATAAGAGCTGTTGGCAGAGTTCTGGAAGAAAAGTAGTACACTAATATTAACCATTTCCTTAATATTATGGAATGATAACTATTGAAATATCAAAATTATATGCTGCAGTGGGAATTTGTTAAAGCATTATAGAACTGAATTTTGTATCATATAAAAATGTAGAAAGAGCTACTACAAAATTACATAATATAGTATGAACTCACTAGCACATTTATGGTGCTCCATGTAAGACTTTCCAGGTGATGATGCTAAAACCAGCATTAATTTATCACTGGATGTTAGATTTATTCTGGCATCATATATGTAGAAAGTAGACATCTGTTTAAAATGTTTGCTGTATACAGACAACAAACTATTAAGCTACCCACAGTTAGTTGGACCCCATTTGTACTGAATACAGGAGTCTAGAGTGTTGTTAATTTATTTTGCATTACTTTTGACCTTCAAACTTTTCCTTTCTAATGACGAGTAATTAATTCTTATTGAAAGAGCAATAAGTTTACTCCCTATGATTACACAAGAAAGAAACAAACCTCTTAAATGTCCTAATATTCAGCAACACACATTAGACTCATATCAAAGTGATTTCCAAGGTGTTTCCAAGTTTTTCTGCAGTGGGTAAGTAATATTCAGATTGCAGACAAACCTTGTGGGTTCTAAGAGATTTCCAGAAGTTACGTTCCTTCAGTTCCCTGAATAAGAAACTTGAGGTATGTTCTCTCATTATGCCCCAAATATGACCAACTCTGTGTGACAAAACAGAAAGGGGACAGTATAAGTTGGTTGAACAGAGCTCATGTTTATTCTTTATTTGATGAGCGAAAACCAAACAAACTTCAGATTCTTGAAAAGTATATGTGAAAATGTTATATGTTTCCATTTTCCAATGATATGATTCCAAATTTGGTTTCAATTTTTCTCTTTCCCCTTTTCTAACACCATTTTATTTTCTTGCTCCACTTTACTGTTGTGGAAGGCAGTTAGGAAAGAAGACAATAAATCAGGAACAATTCAAAGAGATTTAAATTAAAAGAGAAGAAAAAAGCAAATAAAAAGTAAACAAAATTTTTCCCAAGATAAAACACTGCTAGGGAGAAAAAAATAAATCCATTTTTTTTTCCTTCTGAATGAAAACTACTGGTGATTTCTGTATTGTCTAAGTGATGTCAAGCTGCTGAAGCACCAATCCATCAAGGCTGCTCAGTACTAGAGCAAACTCCACCACTGAAAAGAAGAAAGAAAATGCTACAGAGATCTTATCAGTGAAAACCCAGACTCTAGATACAGTACACAATATACCATTTTTCTTCTAGTTTCTTGGAACTATTCCACTCCCCTTTATACATTTGCTTGAAAGCACTAAAATAAATATTCATACATGTACTTTAAAGCCATTGAGAATAAAGAGAGATGCAGATTGGAACTAAACATCTGGAAAGAACCATAAAATCCAAGAACTGTGCAGCCAGGATGACTCTACTGCATCATAATCTCATAGTCACCATGCTCTGCAGAGCAGACTGTGATGTGCAAGTGGGACTGTAATGTCAGTCACCACCTGTGCTGTAGGAAGCACTGAAGTTTCATCCTTCCTTTGCAACACAAATACAGTACAGGGTAACTATACAGCAGAAAACAAACAGACTTGCCTTGCATTGTCTTAGTAATGAAGTAATTATCATTGTATGGACACTACCAGTTGTATATGGTTATAAATAGGCTAAGTGTGCAATTTCATTCTACTTCTGCATTTTTAAATATTTTGGGTACCTTCTGCTTTAGCTTCAGTGATTTGTTTCCCCCATTCCCCTTTGTCGAAGAATGGATAAAGAAAGTGGATGAAGCTCTTCTACTTGAAATTGAAATCCATGGTATGGAAAAGTTAATATATGCAGTTAGTATAAATCCATGTCTCTGCCTGTAGTATGAGAAAAAACAGTGTGCTTCCTAAATCTTTGCACCTTTGCTGCCTAGGAATTTCACAGAGATTACTTAGTTGTGTGTATATGTTTGAGACTGTCAGTTAATTACTAATACTATTTACTGCAGCTCATGGGACATGGTGTGTTTTAAAGCCCTCATAAATTTTATCTTTGTTATCACTTGTTTTCTAATGACCCTGAAAGCACAATAGTCTTTATAGTCAATGTACATATAAACCATGAAGTTTAAATATATTCTACTCCAATCATGATGAAATCAACTTACTTTGCTATTTGGCATGGGAAAAAAAATCATATTTTTAAAAATTCTTTTTTTGTCTGAACGACTGTACCCAAATATACCAGATAATAGTGCACAAAAGGGGAAACGTTGCAAATGAATATTAAACAGACTATTTGGCGTTAAAAGGATTTTTCAAGTAATATTCAAATTTTTCAGAAATTAATAAAATCTTATGGTCCTGATTTTTATTCATAAATATTCAGGGCAGCAACTGTCTACTCTTCACTACTTTATCTTTTCTGCACTGTTATCTTGATGAGCTAAGGGCATTATGATACTGCTGCTTTGGGTAATTTTTCTTATGGTAATCTAAGGGTATTGTGTATGTCTAACTGGTACAAACCAGCACTCCTACCTAAAAAGCAGCCTCAGTCACAACAGAGGTTTTGCCCCAATTCCCTGCTTCCAACAGAGGAAAAGCCACTGAGGGAATCACTCTGGGACTAAAATTCTGGGGAGAGCAAGGTAAAAGAAAGCTTCACCTAGATTACTCGCATGGCATGTGGTGCTCCTTTGGGAGCATCTATAAAACAGTGTGGGTGGGTGGGCAGAGTCAGGAAAAGCAGCTGAAGGAGATGTGGAAGCCCCCGTTCTCGTAGGCATATACTAGCACAGGGTAGCTGCAGGCAGTGTGAGTGAAAGTGAAATTATGAGACATAATTTCATAATGAGTATAAAATTATTGTATGTGATGAGTAAGGAAATTCTTTGTGGTATTTTAATAAATGCCATAGATCTAACTAATTACCTGGGTAAAAATAACCTATTAGAAATACACAGTTAAAACAATTCTAAGAGGAACGTAGGAACAGTTAAAGATGGAATTACTTGGAAAGTATCTAAGACAAAGTGGAGGAGCTATTGTAGGAGTACTTTCTACTTGACAACTCTATAGATGGCTTTTTAGTGCATAGTCTTTCCATGCTAAATGTGCAGAATTACAGATAATATTATATTAGGCATGCCAGACTAGTTAATAGGACTAAATTACAGAAGGTAAGCCTGAAATTCAGATAAGTTAATTTGCAGTAGGGTAACTACTATAACTAGATCAACCTGTTACTCAGCCTGGGTGCAATGAGACAACCTCACATTTATTGCAAGGAATGATTATTGTGTTCTTAGAGGAAATGTACATTTTAACACTTGGTTGTTTTGATGCTCTGTGGTGTGTGTTATACATTCCAGGTGAACAGGTAACATTCTGTCCTGGAGAATCCATTTTCTGAGTCTTTAATCAGCCAGTATCAGTTCTGCTGGTTGTCTTGTCTTCCACAGAGCTGGAAAACAGATGGAGCTCTAGTCAGGGAGTTTGGGCAGACAAGGGTCTCACCCTTGAGACAGGTGAAGAATCCTCAACCTGTCACTTGAAAAGAGAAAAAAAAGGAGTGCAAACATAAATCCCACCTGTTAGTGTGGAAAAGAAAAATACTCTGGCATGCTGTAGAAGTCACATTTTCTGTGCTTAAGGGAGGAAAATTTTGACAATTTGAGAAACTACACTAATAAATATGCATACTAATACACCAGGTACACCAGCTCAAGAACATGAGAGTATTGTCAAAAATGTGCAGAAATACTCTGGATACTGGAAGAAACTTGCCTCTCCAGAATGTAGACCACCACTTTATAGGTAGATCATTGCTGCTGCCAGACAAAGGACAGCATTAGAGCCTGCAGCCAGTATGCAGTGAAAGGAAGCAGAATATTACATCTTTCTATTATCTTGCATGTTGTATTATATACAGACTGTTCACTGGCTTTCTTCCACCCTGGATGTACTCTAATGGCAGCAAATGTTTTGGCAGGGAATGCGCTGACTGATGTCTATCACACACTATCCAGTGAGAGCTATTTTTGTTATCTGCTGAAACTACAGCTTGGAAATATGTGCTGTTGAGACATTTTGCTGTTTGAAAATTCTCCAGGAACTAGTTCCATGGATGTAAATCAAGAATTATAATGTCATCGTAATACCAAAAAACTTTCAGTCCCAAATGTGAAAATTTGATGTTCAGCTGACATGAATAGGAATAAACCAGAGGGGGACATGAATTCTTTGGTAGTTTTCCCTTGTATGATGCTAGTATTTCACCACTGAGCTTTGGTTTTTGAATTTTTGTTTCACCCACATTGCCATGAAAATTCTCACCTGTCCACAGTACTTGAAACGGTGTTTTCCTAGTGAAGACAGAAAAAGGATATGAATTCCTGATTCTCTTTCAGCTCAATTTTTTTTATACATCAGCCCACTTTAAAAGAAAAAAAAATTGGCTTTTTAAGTTTTTTTATGCCTATGGAATGCTATTTTGTTAAATCTTCATGTGAGAAACTTTGTCTTTCATTTTTTACTAGTTTGCTTAACTCTGAAAGTTGGCAGAGAAGTAAGGAGAGCAAGCTCATTACTCTGAGCTCGCATATGTCCAAGTTCTTGGAATTTCAGTGGCAAGCTCCTGACCTGAGGCTTGAAGGACATGTATTCTGTCCCATCATGTAAATCCTATCTGGATTTATGACCAGGTTTCCAATGAGACTTTCTAGTGCTAGTCAGAAATGCAAATTGTCAGAATGTAAAAATAACTTGTCTACTGCACTATAGAATGTTACCACTAACTTTCAGATGTATGACATTCAGCTGAAGTCCACAGTCCGGAAATGAATACTGTATCCCAGAGATGAGTATTGACTCCTAAACAGTGTATTGAATAAGGAGAGCACAGCAGATTAAGGCACATGGTGGTGCATATGTACGAGTCTGCACCATTTTGAATGCTGGGTGTGAGTTTTTAGAGATATATATTGAAATACATCCTCCTCCAGGATGGAGGTGTCTTATTGAGCCCTGCCAGAAAGCTGTGACTTATCATTCAGCAGTAAGAGCATGGCTAGGAGCTAACCTCACTTCAGCCCTCTTGCAGCCTTAACTGCCAGACTGCAGAGAGTCCTTTCTGGGATCAGGCTTCTAATTTTTCTCTTTTTACGAAAGCACAAAGGTTTCTTTGGTCCAGATGGTGACAGAGGAGAAGGGTAAGGAAGTACCAATGGCTTGCTTTCAGGAGATCACTTACTGTAGCTTTGCTCCAGGACAGTTTACATATTTAAAGCAGCATCTCCAGAGAGATGGGAATCCTAGGCTATCCTTTCCGATTGAATGCTTCCACCTGTCCTGATCTGCTGAGCAGTACACATGTCCTTTGCTTTGCAGATGATTTGTCAGGGATGTGTTAAGTCCCTCTGGAAATGTAGGTGTGCAGTTTCTACAGGTGTTTGAAAGGTGGCATCTTGAATCTAAAGGGAGCACTCATTATCTTTTTCTCCCCCTACACACACACGCACACCCATGCTCCCTGTCAAAGCAGTCCTTCTATCCTCAGACTGCCTGGTGAAGGATTTCAAAGGAAGCAACATTCACCCCAAGCCATGAATTGTTCTTTTAAAAACCTCACAGAAGTGAACTTGCCATATACAGATGGCAAAGTCATGGTTTATGGAACTCAGTTGTACTGATGAGTGAAGCAGGTCTCAAGTGGCTCAGCTGGCAGGAATGGGTGCTGCAGCCATTCACAAAAGCAGCAACCAAAGTACATAAACTTTGTAGCCAGGCTGAAATTACTGATATGAACAAAGCCAGAGCAGAAGACTGGCAATTGCTCATCCTTGCTGAGCATGATATTAGCTAAGTTGATTAGAGTCTGGTGCTAATGCCAAGGTTGCGGGTTCAGTTCCTGGAGGGGTCATTCACTGAAAAGTTGGACTTGAAGATACTCTTCCAATTCAGAATATTCTGTGATTCTGTAAAGAATCCCTGCTACAGCTCTGTCCTGGGAATTTGTCAGTGTGCCACTAATTTCCAAGTGCTGCCTGGAAGTTCAGTACAATCTGGGGAGCATTTGCATGGATGTTTTGAGTGTGGTCACTTTGCCTCAGAGGTCCAGGGAGCTTCAGATCATGAATACTGCTCTTTTGGGACAGCCAGCCTCAGGGTCCTGACCACATTTTGTTTCAAAGTCTGGTTTACTCATCTGTATTGTCCTAAGCTAGGTAACAACAACTCTAAGCCTTTCTGCGCTACCCAAGACTTTGTTTTGATGCCCTCAAATTTTTTCTTGTAAACTGAAATTCCTTTGCTAGGCTCATATAAATTCAGTGAACCTTGGTATTTACTTTTTTAAATACACAGGGCAAATCTTGTCTTTTTGGGCCTCTTGTTCGACTCTAAATAAGAGTGTTAATCTTTAAACCTTTTTTTTTTTTTCTGTCTGCACAAAATGAATTGCGAGATTGAGGCCCTAGCATCCCCTATGTCCCTACCCTGTAACACAGTTCCAGATGAACTCAGCTGTTGAATATTTACCAAAAGAACTGGTCAAAGAGAAAAATAATGAAGGAAGAAATGAAGAGGCAAATTAAACTAGAACATAGGTTTAAATGTGTCTAAACATGGCAGTTAAATTTTATTCCTTCTGATTATAGGAGGACCTTCTCCTGGCAGGGTAAATAATTCTACTTATTTACCCTCACACGTATCAAATTCTCAATGAAATTAATTAACATATTCAATTCAAAAGGAAAACCTGAGATAAAGAAGGAAAGGCTTGAATCTAGACACACAGATATACATTTTTGTTTCCTTAATGTTTCATGTATCACACATGCACAATGAGTACTAGATTTGCCCTTCAGCTTCAGGGTCACTCCTCATAGATATTAACAATGAGTCACCCCATATCAAATCTAGTATCTTTCCTGTTTTTCTTCATGTGAAATATGTTGTGGTTTAATTTGGATGTGATCTCTGGCTACACATATTTACCAGAACAGTACAGGTTCTTTTCATTATTTACAAGATATTTTATCTGTTGTATGAAAACCTAAGTGCCTGTGCATTTTTCTACCCTGAGGACTTCAGAGTAAGAACTGGAGCACAGTTTCACTGGAACCCATAGTACAATTGCTCAAAGCCTAATGCTCATTGTCAGAGACAATAGTTCCCATGAGGAGGGGTAACAATCCCTTACAAACTACAGCCTTGTGCTCACAGTAAAAATGAATTTCAGCTCTCAGAAGAAACACATTTCAGGAAAGGCAAAGGATGTGAATTTCAATATTGGCAAATGAATTTGTATTGAGAAATGTACTCCACATCCCACTCTAAAACCCATTAGGAGAAGGTAAATGACTGTACACAAAAAGAAAAAAAAGTGGAAAAGATAAAGAAGAGATGTGCAGCCAAGAAACACACATGAAAAAACATTTATGATGGAGTACAGAAAGAAAAAAATATACTCTACATGTTCTGAATAATAAAGTAATGCCTACTAGTCTGCTGCTCTTTAGTTATTTGCACTGATACAAAAAGTATAAAACCTTTGAGTAAGAATAAGCGTTTTACACCAGCTTTATGATAAGAGGATGAGACTACTACTTCAGATTTACTGTTGATCTGTGGCTTTCCTATTTAATCTATGGAACTTAAAAGATGTTTATAGCAGCTATTGGTGTGCTTCCATCTCCTATAATTTGTAATTTATAGACCCTGGCAAAACAAAAGTGGGCAGAATTATAGAATGTTTTATTATGACATAATATAATACCTTTACTATGTAGTAAATGTTTGTTTAATAGAGAATGTACTTTATATTTCACCCGTAAAATCAAGAAATCTACTTTTTGATCTTGGATGTTATGTTAGCACAGAGTTCCCTTACTCTCTGCTACTCACAGAAGTATAATGTAGAATCATAATTTTCCCATGCTGTAGGACATAAGGCTCCTTTTAGTCCTTTACATTTTATTGAAGGCTATGAATCTCCAGAAAGTGGCGGAAAATTCTAGCAGAGGCAGCGTCCACCTTTATTTTGCTGAAGATGTAAAATGGTAATTGAAATTTATATTCTGTGTTTTACATGACTTATCTTTTGAGATGCCTACAGAGACAAGAAAAGGCGATAAAGGGTTTTCTCTGTTTCGGCCAACAGTTTGGAAAAATGGGGAAAAGAGGAGGAAGAGGGTTAAACTGATATCAGGAAATGTTGTTTAATCTCCTTTTAAAATCTGTGGGTATATCTGCCTGTGAAAACTTTTGCTGTCAGGTGCAGCCAGATAAAAATCAGCCAGGAAGGAATTTATCATTTATTTTGGCTTGGCTGAACGATGATTTCTTAGTATCACAGTTACTTTTTTTATAATGCATCTCTTCACTGTGAGAAGCAGATATTCTCCCTCTGGTATAGAACTGATAGGCAATAAATCTATTTAATATCTTGTAGTTCCGTGGGACTCCAGCTGAGAATTTTGCCAATACAAATGATGCTCCAGATCACATTCAATGTTTGCTCATACTCACTGGAACGTCAAATTTCAGTGGCAACTATCTTTTAGTATGCACATCATTGGATGAAAGTAGAAATGAAAAATATGATTCAGTGCAAATATAGTGGATCTTCTGCACAGTGTTATCTCCCTACTTATCCTATATTTTATATTTCTCTTCTCACTACAAGCAACAGTTGCTATCCACTAGGATAAGATATTCCTTTCTAACATTACTCCAATTTCAGTTTCGTGGTGTCTGCATTTGCAAATGTCCATTAATACATGCTGGACCTTAATTATCCTTTTTCCCCCCAAAAAACCCTTTTCCCTCTGATGTAAAATTGATTTTCAATCCAGTTGTGCAAGTGGGCTAGAGATCTCTAATACTATACATCTATATATCAAAGTCTTGTTTTGTAAAAGGCAACTTGAAGGTACAGAGCTGGAGAGCTCTTCAGTAAAAACAAATGAACAAACAAACAAACAAAACAACAGAGAAAATCAGTCTTTTAAATTATTCTAGGAGGTTAGGGAGAAATCAAATCCTTATAATTTATTTGACTATAGTTTTCTTTCCATTTAGAATTAGCATTAGGGAAACAAGAAACTATATTGCACTGTGTCTCTGACATGAACAAACCTGACAAAAACACTCATACTCTGTTATCTTTAATGCAGCAATGCAAAATCAGGTTAGGAAGAGATTGTGCAGTGGTAGACTAGCATTTTGGAGAACTGCATATTTTTTTAATTTTATTTTTTTTTTTATTTTTCTTTTGTTCCTCAGCCAACGATGTAATTTGTGACTTTGGGAAAGCCATTTCTTAGGTTTCTGTTTGGCAAGTTTGTGTTGCAATGTTTTGGTAATGGTATGGGGACATAGTGGGGGCTGCAGATCTGGCTTCAGCGAGAAGTCACAGGAGCTGCAGCTGGGTTCAAAACAGACCTGCTGCTAACTAAAACTGAGCCCAGAAGCAGTTCTGATGGCACCTCTGTGATAACATTTAAGAAGGGGTAAACCCCACAGCAACTGTGAGAAAAAAGTGAGAAAATATGAGAAAAACAGCTCTGCAGACATCAAGGTCAGTGAAAAGGGAGGGGGAGGTGCCAGTCAGAGGTTGCATGACCACTCAGTGGTGACACCAATTGCCTGTGGGTGGGAAAACTGAGATTGCTTCACAGCACAAGATTTCAAATCTCTCCATCTTTGAGAGAAGCTGGAGAGAGTGCCCTCATCAAGGGGGGGTGAGGAATGTGTAATGGTACAAGTTTGGCCATTGTGTGATAAGCTCCATTGGGAAACTTTACCCTACCTGCTCATTTTATGAATGATCCCTGATTTTTTGTGATGTGGATGGGATAAGCAACAAGCTGTGGGCAAGTGTTTATGCCTCTGAGTCCTGATATTGTATGTGTGCACCTCTGAAGACACAAAGAAGAGGAAACCTCATTGGTGAGAGTCTTGGACTACACATACAATCTCATGAGACCTAAATAGAATGTATGGAATACCAGAAAAAGTCACGAAGAATGATTCTGTGAATGATTCTGGTCACTGGGCATTTCCACATGTTTACAACTGTAGAGTAATTTAGGTTGAAAGTAATTCATGGGCTGGTACAAACCCCACTACAATCAGAAATAATTTCAGTGTTGGGATAAATTGCCCAGAGACTTGTCCAGTTGAGGTTTTGTATCTCCAAGAATGGAGATTTCACAACCTCTCTGGGACTGACTAGGTACAGGATATGCATAGCCTTTCCCACATGGAAACTCCTCCAGTTGAATTTTCTATATTCTTCTTCCTTTTTTTTTTTTTCCCCCTCAGAATTTTAGCTAAAACAGTGAGCATTGTACTATATTGCTGGAAACACCAAAAGTGCTTTACTAGATGTTCGTTTATGCAATTTTTTTCCTGAGATATATACTGAGTTTTCGTATAGTTATGTTATTATAGCAATGCTTGATTTTGCACTCAGTGTTCACTTGTAGTAGAAAAATCTTGGGCTTGTGAATTATTTTAAGAATTCAGAGGAAAGAATGATTTTGTATTGGAAATCAAAATTTGGCAAGTTATAGCATTTTGAAGATCTTAATTCCCCAAAAATAATTCATTCCCCTTCTGCTTTTTACATTGCAGAACAGCAATTCCACTTTTTATATTAAAATAAGCTGTCTCCATATTGTTTTATGTATACTGATCTCAGGGGCCTTAATACATTGACAAGTTTCAGTGGTTATTTAAAGACCTGTTATGTATGAATGGCGGAAGGTTTTGTATTGTAAAGAAAAATAATAGTTCTTAATTTACATTCAAATTCAGATTTTTTTCTGTCTCATCTTGTTCACCTTAAAAATTATGGGATCGCTATGATTTTTGATTTTTTTTTTTTTTTTTTTTAGGAAAAGAACACTGTGATTAATTGGCTACATCATATCAGCTCTGTCAAAGAAGTTTTAATCTCAGGTCAAGAACAGCACTTAAGGAAAACAAAATGAAAGACAAGATTTAGGAATAATCCAGCATCCTTACATATGGCAGTTTCAGCTGTTTCTTTACTTTTTGTTGTTGTTGTTAATACATCTAAAAGCTGCAGGGAACAATTATGATCATCCTGGCTGAACTGCTTCATAACCCAAACTACACCATATCACCCAGGGACTCTTGCACATAACGTAGCAACTTGTGATTGAATTACTAGAGCATGCTGAATTGCTGAAAGTCCTTAAATAGAAACAAGTTGTTCTTTAGAAGTTCGCTCTTTGTTGCTTTACCAGTGTCAGGTCTGTGGTATCATAAAGGTCTTTAGCAGCAGTTTGCTGTGATTGTGCCATAGGATGATTATAATTCTAGATGAGATGCCAAAAAGCAAAGAAATGTTGATTTAAGCCCTAGCCAGTTATAGATGAGCTGAGTTTTTAAAAGTACACAATAACTCTTGTATTCTAATGCTTTCAAACTAAAATAGTGAATATGGTCAAATAAAGCTCCAGTATTTCCTTTTGGAAGAGTGGGGTGTGAAGAAGACTCCTCTGTGAGAATGGCTTGTTATGCAGTGTGCTCAAAGGGCACTGAAGAATGCTCTCCTGTTTTCAGACAAGAATTATGTCTTAGATGAGCACCTTACAGATATTTTCTACAGAGAGTGTAGGCTATCTCTCCAGAGCACATATCAGGTGTTCTCACAGAATGAATAGGAGAAATATTTTGCAGAGAATGCAGCTGTTTACTCAATTGTTGTTTTTTTTTTCTTTTTTTTCTCCTTCAGATAGGCCTATTTTCTGTAATTGCTTTTGGAGTAAACTACTGCCTAAATAGAAAAAGTAGATAGAAGGCTGTTATGATTCGTTGGTACTGGCAATTTTTGCTAAACTTTTTCCATTACAGAAGTGTGACAGTAAAAGATCATTTTATAACTAATTTGCAGAATCACCTCTGTCCAGTTATCAGAGATCACCTGTGGCAAACTCCTGGCATACATAACTTACAATGGTGACTGGTCTAACACAGTGACATCATAACCCATGATAAGATTAATTAGAATAGTGTATCAGAGCTCTGTACAGTGTATCAGACCAGTGTATTGGAACAAAAATTTGAAAATGAGTTTAAAACTAAATTAGCAAAATAAACATATGAGCTCAGTTTGAGACTGGGCTCTAAGTATCAAACCCTGTGAAGTGGTGAAATTTGTTAATGTACTGCATTTCTGAAAATGAAAAGGCTAGGACTTCAAGAAAACTACATAGAAGACATCAACAGATTTTCTGCACAACATCGTTATTGACATCCTTTCTCATAGCTAAGACTCTTTTGACTTTTCTTTGACTATTTAACCAGTGCTTATTTCTGTTGTCAAAATTAAACAGATATCCAAGGGCTTTTCCATATTTAAGTTGAACTGTTTAGTGGAGACAGTTAATTATTTCTTTCCAGTTGTTTCATTAAGCCTCTGTATTTATTCTGTGAACCATTTTGTTTAAGTGGGCTTGTTGCAGGCTATTCTCTTATCTGCAAAACCAAGCTACCAATAGAAATGTATTCTAAAAGTCTGTTGGAAAATAGGCATGTATCTGAATGAACATTGAGGGTGCACATTCTTACTTGTAAACCAATATATAGACGGAATGTGACAAATAAGCAAATATTTATGTATGCTATTTGTTGAAAAACATTGATTAAATCTCTCAGGAATCTATTCCAAGGATTTAATCTTTAGGACTTTAAAGTGGTGCTTATTTCACCAATCTGAAGTCACTGATGGTTAAGTCAATTCCAACTTCTTCCAATGTCAATGAAGAAAGAGAGGGATAGTGCTCTAACAAAGAGTAGGGAACTATAATGCACTGCTACTTTTCAGGTGGTCAAAAGCAGGTAAACTAGATTTTATCATTTCAATGTAAATAGTAATTAAAATACTAGCAATTTGTATCTAATGCACTCCATGCTAGCTATAAAGTGTACCAGGGATAGTATTTCACAAGCTTTCCATTGTTCATCATTTCAAGCATCAGTCTGTAAAATGGATATGGCATTAGTTGGAATAAGATGCTTATTTTGCTGACATGTGGGACATGCAATTTTGGCTTTGAATGACTTCCTTACATATCTGATATCTACTTAACTTTTTTTTTTTTTGACATCAGCTTTCAGTTTCTCATTTTAGAAATGATATTTCAATTTAAAGCAGAGTAAATGGAGAGTAACACTGATATATGCTGAGTAGAAGGTATAAAAATAAGGAATCTGTTTTTAATTGAAAATGAGCTAATTATGCTGGATTGGGGCCTGCTCATTTTGAAAGTACTGCTAATGACTTTAAAAGAGTTCTGTGGAGAATAAATGTTATGAGTTTTTTGGGTTTTTTCCCTCACAGAGTTCTATTTTGTTGAATCTGCTTAATTTGTTAAGAAAATCTATAGAATTCCTTTAGATGATACTACAATAAGCAAGGTCCAGCATGTATGACATGCATAATATGTAAAGACACTGTAATTGTTTTTCTTCTATTGCTTAATTTTTATTTTTTCTTTTGAGATATCATTCTATAACAGATTTCATAGACCATGAGGTGAATTGATATAATTAGTTTGGTTTCCTGCCATCTTTCCCATAGGTCAAGCCAATTAAAAGACAACAGAGGGAGACTACTCCAAACTGTAGCATATGGCACCATGGCATAAAATACACAGTAGATGGAAAACAATCAAGTTGGGATTTTAGCTTTGAAATTTAATTGAATATAAACAGTGTTTGTCTCTGAATCACCTTAAAATTTCCTTATTGGCTTCTTATTTTCATCAAAAATAAGAATGCTATTCTCTTCTTGGGTCATATAACAGCATCTATTTTGCCTTTGAATAAGTTCCCTGCTGCACCTGTTTCATTGCTCAACAATTTACTTTGTAAATAGAGTCAATTGAAAGCCCGAATTTCTCATTTGAAAATTCTAAATTTAGTTTTACTGCAGAGAGCAATCCTCCTCTTACCCCACTAAGAAAGCAAATAAAATGTGCTATTTTCAATTTTTTTTTGCTATGTGAAAAACAGTAGGGTTAGCAATAAATGAAAGTGGTTGTTTTGTTCTTTTGTTCTTTTTTGTTTGTTTGTATGTTTTTATTTGTTTTGTTTGGTTTGCTTTTTGTTCGTATTTGCTGGGTTTTTTTGCCTTCAAGTCAAGTTTCACAATGCCAGTCCCTATGCCACCCAAGTCTGAACTCTAAAGACGGGAAATCTGATTTCCCTGGGAGCAGCCCTGGGACAGTGTAGTCGGTTGACCCTGGCTGGACATCAGGCATCCACCAAAGCCACTCTATCTTTGTGGATTATGATATCCTTGAAGAAGGATATCTATATTCCTCTGCAAGTGGGCAGGGGAGAGAAAATATAATGGAGGATTCATGGGTTGAGATAAGATTCAGGAGAGAGATCACTCACCAAATATCATCACAGGCAAAACAGACTTGAATTGGGGTATTCAATGAATTTGTTACTAACATCAGAGCAGGGTAATGGGAAATAAAATAAATTTTGAAAACACCTTCCCCTCACCCCTCTCTCCTTTCCAAGGTCTACCTCCTCCCAGCCAGTGGCTCAAGAAAACTGGGTGCAGTCCTTCAGGCACATCCCGCTCCAGTATTGGTCCTCCACAAGGTCACAAGTCCTACCAGAAAACCTGCACCGTACTCCACGTGTCTGCAAGCCCCTGCTTCAGCAAGGTTTTCCCATGGGTTTACAGCCCTCTCCAGTATCCATCCACTCCAGTGTGGGTCTCCTCCACAAGCTGTAGGTGTATCTCTGTATTCCCGTGGTCCTCCATGGGCTGCAGAGGCGCAGCTACTTCACCATGGTCTGTACCATGGACAGCAGGGGAACCTCAGCTCTGGTGCTTCGAGCACCAGCTCTCCTCCTTCTTCAGTGACCTCGGTGTCTGCAGAGCTCTTCCTCTCACACGTTCTCACTCCATTCTTCTCTAACTGCAATGTTATCTGCGCAATAACTTTTTTTTTTTTTTTTTGTCTTGAAGATATTATCACAGAGGAATTATCCCCATTTCTGATTGGCCCAGCCTTGGCCAGCAGCAAGTCCGTCCTAGAGCTGGCTAGGACTCAGCTGGACATGGAGAACACTTTTAGCAGCTTCTTACACAAGCCACTCCTGTAGTCCCCCTGCTACTAAAACCTGTCCATGCAAACCCAGTACAGGCAGTCTGACAAAAGCAAGTTTGCTGGGAAATTTCTATCAACACTTTATCACCAGGTGTATGTGCATAGGGTATTTCTCAGTGCTGCCACTCTGCCCTCCATGTCTTGTAAGCTGCCACCAGGTTCCTTGGAATGACTTAAACCCTGCCAGCCCATACTTTACAGAGAGTCCCTGGGTGAGACTCAAAAGCTAGACTGACCTAGGAGAGATTCTCGTGACACAATTTGAAATTGGTCACCTCCTGGAGGCAGAGACCTTACTAGCAATGTTAGCAAGAAGAAGGCTGTGGGACAGAGTATTGGGAAAAACACTGTTGTTAATATTTTTTTCTTCATTCTGCTTAGATTAGGTCTTTTCAGGTAAGATTTGTTTTTCTATGAATACAGCTTAGTATACCCCTCACCTCAGCTGTGTCATAAAGTCTTTCTATTTGATTACTAAAATGTAACTCTGTATACTGGGATCTAAATCTAGGTGCAGTGTATATGGTTGCTTAGAAAAGGCAAAGTTCCTTCCTTATTGTTTAGAGATTCTTTCAAATGCAAGATTTTTTAATTTCTTGTGATTTTTTTATTACGGTGTAATTCAGCCAAGGCAGTATTTTTTTATCTGGTAATACTTCAAATCTAAAAATACCTTAACCATGATTATATATATATAGCTGCTGAGATTGATTTTCTGTTGTTCCATTAAGCACCAGCATAACTTGTCTTTCCATACACAATGGAAATATGTAGACAGTAAAAGTGCAGTTGTATGCAATCAGAGTAATGTAGCTGCTTTGTAAATATAGTTATCTCACACTGCTGGAGAAAAGGCAAATGAGATCTAGATCCAGAATAAAACTGTTATTCCTGGATTCATATAATGAATAAATTAATATCTGTATATAGTATTCACTATGATCCTTCAATGTACTTTGGGATACTCTCTGATGAGCATGAGAGAGCAAAGCATGTCTACTTAATTTTTAATCTCATCTACGGGGTAGTCATTGTTAAATAATAATTATCAAATCAGATTCTCTGAAAGAATGAACTTGTCAAACCGACATACATTATCTGCTGTGGCAATTGATGTCAGTATGACAATGCCATGCCAGCAGTGCTTAAGCTAAGAGTTTGTCAGTTGCCCCATGATAAACTCTAACATTTGAGGGATTTTTTTCATCCCAGTTCATCAAATCACACAGGTCTGACATTCAATATGCAGTCCTCAGGGTTTCAAATGTTCTTTTGCTCTTGATATATGCTAACAATAGGATATTTGAAAGAATGAAGACTTAGTATCATCAGAGTGACTAAGTGATTCTGACTAAATAGATTCTAGAAATTGGCAGCGGACAACTGCACTGAAGTAGGAAGATTGGATGAGTAAAGTAGGAAGTAAAAGTAAGTTTGAATTTTGTAGCAGTGCAAAAGCACAGGGTAAAGAGGGAAGCAGCTTATTTCCCAAATTTCTTTGCTCTGAAGGTGATGTGAAACTTCAACACTTTCTTAATATTTGAAGACCAGGTGCAGGGACTCATCTTGACTTTAGAGGTCTTCCATGTGAATGGCTACATGTGAGTTCATCACCTTAAGCTTAGGCACAGGCCTTTCCAGGGTTTGATTCTTCTGAGCTTTCTTTAAAAGTAAAGTAAATCACACTTTCTAGTACTTAAGTGCTTTTACTGACAACATAGATCACTGATAGCAAACAAAAAAAATTTCATGTCCATGTTGCAAATGCCTATGAATGAACTGCTGAATCCCACTTGCTGCTCTGGACAACTTAGAAAGAACTAAGCAGAAAAAAGAAAAGTACTAATATTGACAGGGAAAGCAGAGAGTGTTGCTGAAGGTGGAAAAAGTAGTAATTCATATAAATAGATGTGGAAGTTCACTTTATTGGTACAGCCACATGATAGATTATATATAAGATCAAATGGAGACTAGTCACAATCAAGTGCTTAGCAAGGGAATTGTCTTTTTATTCCAAGTTTGTTTTCTGTCTATTGTCAATGTACTAATTATTTCCAATCTCTCTGGCTCTTATTTTAAGCTGTAGTAATCATAAGATTTTGTGCAGGAAATTGTATTAGTAATTTTGTTACTTCTTTCGACATATTTTTATATGGCAAAATTTAAACTTATTCTACTTACAACAGTATGGTTTCCCTGGATATAAAACATTTTGGGAACATTGTTCTTAGAACTATTCAATCAGATTTATCATCCTAGTATTTTACATATCCTGGTATGCAGAGCACACTCTTTAAATCCTTTTAAATATTCTTAAGTGAAAAAAAAAATAAAATCCAACTCAAACATATATACAACAAATGACCAAGAGCAAGTTATTTTCTTTAAAATAAAAACTCTTCCCTTACTCTCTAAATCAAGCTGGAATTAATATATTCTGCTGTCTTGTCTCTCCTTATAACATTCAGAAAACAATTTATTCATTTCCACACGAGGCAAGTAAATTAGAAGACAGAAATTCTGTGAAGCAAATGCTTTCCAAGGAAAATGTCTTTTCTCCAAAAAGTCAGGGTCAAGAAGTTATGGCATATTAACACCTTCCAAACTCCCCCCATCTCCTTCCCCACACTACATTCTTTCAAGATTAATTTGAAATTGTATAAAATTCCATATCCATGGAAAGAGCCGTTATCTTTTAATTTAAAATAAAGAGCTGTACTTCAAAAATTTTCTCCTTCATCACTTGGAAGTACAGCAAATGGTTGAACAGCTTACACTAGAGGGCAATAGTGAGCTGTAAATATTTTTCCAGCTCACCCTTGACATTTACACGGCAGTGCCTCTACGGCTCTTCAGGCCCCTCTTCTCCACTAACTATAGGCGGTTGTAAATGTAAAATCTTGCACAAGAGGACCAAATGCAGTTATGTGGGTTTTTTTCACTGTTCTCACCGTTTGGTGTATTTATAACACATAGATGAAACTGGTGACTTTCATGACTCCAGAAGATTACTCACCAATTAGTCTGAACCCAGCATTCACTCTTTCCTGCAATGCTAACACATCTGCCTCTACTTCTCAACTCAATCAGCTATTTGGAGTAATGACTCTTGCCAACATTGGCAATATCAAACAAGAGAGAGCAAGTGTGTGATTTTACATATTTTGCTTTGGGCTTCTTTTTAAAGCCAATTTAAACACCTCTTAGAGACCAAGGCATTACTATATGTAAATGTTATACCATGTTTCTGGAAGTATGAATGTAATACCAATGGCAGAGAAGGTGAGGAAAGGTGAGTATGAAAAAATATTTCAGGAAAATATATGAGGGCAACATTTATGTTTCTTACTTGAAATTATGACATAGTTTCCTAAATAAAGGATTTTTTCCTTAGATTTCTAAGAAAACTAAGGAGCACTTCTTGTGTTTTTACCTGCTCTGTGACTTGAATTGAATGACATTTCCAAATCTAAGAGATTCACCTATCCCAGCTTTCTAAAAGTTTTGTACTACTATAGGGGTCTGCAAGTTGAAACAGCCCCTTTTTTCCTTTGACCTCTGTCTCTTGTCATATGAATTATTTTCTTCTTAAGCTGGCTGCTGGAATTAAGCTTTTATGACAAATTCAGGATAGAGGAAGAACTTTTTTTTCCATTAGCTGATGGTTGATTTTGCATGAGTGTAAAGATTTAGGGAATAAGTCGTTATGACCTTACATATATACATTTTTACATGTATCTAGTACATTTTTAATTGCCAATAAGAGGTGATCTCTATAAGACAGTAACATATTTATAATACTTAAGAAGTACTTGAGATGTAATTTTTCCTTAAGCTTTTCTTGGTGTTGGTAACATTTTGTGTATTTTTTTTGTATTTTGGTTTTTTTTTGTTTGTTTGTTTGTTTTTGTTTTGTGGTGTCTGTTTTTTTTCATATCAGTGGCACTGCACTTTAAATGAGTTATTAAAGTGATCTCCCAATAGCAATGAGGCACTGGATGAGGTCCCCAAACACCAGAAGAGGATGCCTGATTTGATGGTAGCTGTCTTCATTATTTTCTGAACGTATGTTCCTACAAATGTCTGCCTAATTATTCTTTACTTGGATCCAGGAATGGGACCGCAATTGTTAGAGACAAACCCTCAGGTTAGAAGCCTGTGACAAGATAAGGGTCCTAGCTGCCATTGTCTCTTTTGCCTTCATTTTTTTTGTGATGGAGGAGTGGAGCTTTGAACTTGTTGTTTAATTGACTTTTATATTTAATAGACTGTCTTCCATTACATCAGTCTGCCCCTTGGGCCCTGCTGAAGTACTGATTGATTTCTAATAGCTTTTAAAGTTAATACTGTAGCCTCCTGCTATTTTTCACTGCATTTGATTGGTGTTTTTCAGTATCGGCTTCCTAACACATATCCAGACAGTGAAATAGTTTGAGTGTTTCTGATTGGTAAACACAGCAGGGAGGGAGAGAAACACCCAATATTGGTTTTCTTCATGGCTTTTAATTGGAAATGTCACAAAGAAAGCATTCCCACAAAGCTGCCTAGCATAAGTCATCAGTCCTGAGGACTAAGCCCTAGGATGTCATTAATGGGCTCAGAGGATCCAACAGTTACAGCTGTGTCCAGAAAAGTCTGCTTTTACTATTGCTGCTTTCCACTTTTTTGTGAAATCTTTGAAAACCACCAGCAGTCCACATAAACTTCAAATAAAGCTCTACTTGAGATTAAAAGAGTGTTCTCCCTGTCCCTGAAATTCCTGCCCACGTGGCCATGCAGTGGATGCCTAAGGACCTCACCTGAATGATGATTCACTCATTGATATCTGGATTTTACCCCTACCTGGACATTGGAAAAGACCTTGAATCCAACCATTGACCTAACACTGCTCAGTCCACCACTAAACCATGTCCCTAAGCATATCGCTAAGCACCACATCCACCTCCCACTCTGGAGAAAGTATTAACAGCACATATCATGGAAGCTTACAAGTGGTGTGGGATGAGTGTATTTATGGAGTACAAGAGAAGCTTGCTTAGAAGAGAGGACCAAACCAAAAGAGGCTGAGCTAAGGCTTGGTCTGACCCTGACATAGGTCCAAAGCAATCTGCAGATTTTGGGCTGATAAACCAACTCTTCATACAGACTGGCACCTTCCTGGTGCTGGCGGGAGTGAGGAGCAGATGTCTGTGAGGCAGCTGGCAAAGATGCCTTGAGCGGTTCCTGGCCAGACTGATGCCAGGCTGCCCATGACAGTGTTTGTGGTGGATACTCTGTGCTTCAGTGGGGGTCATCCAGCTGCAGCCTCCCACTCACAGCAGCTCCCTCCTGGCTCCTGCTCCATTCTGGCCTCGCTTCTGGGCTAGGTCTGCCTGCTGTCCCTGGGTAGCTCCCAGCCACCAGCTGGAGATGGGTGCTGAGTGAGGTAGGTGTCAGGCACAGCATCCTTGGCAGGTCTCCCCTCAGACTGCTGTAATTACTGATTGTCTCCACCTTGATTAGAAAATAAAACAGCTTTCCTCAGCCTGGCCTTCAGCCCACAGTTCCCACATGCATCTTCTTTTAGCAAGTGGTTTTTCTTCTGTTGATGTCATGGTGTCCAGCAAAATTTGTCTCCTCTCATAATAATGAGAAGAAAACTCTGAAAATGTCACAGCAACTCATGCCTAGCTTGGTGGATAGATTTTCTGTTCTGTGTTTTCAAAACACAGTAAAATAATAATTATCCCTTGCTGGTCTCTTTGTGGTTCTTAAATAATACTGCCTTCATTTAGCGAAAATAGCATTTGTTAAACCTAAACCCCATATTGAGTCAGCGTCAGCTCTTGGGAGTTTTGGCTTTAGACCTCATACTCAGTCTGTTAGGCCATTTAACTTCCTTAGGAAGCAGAAAACTGCCAGTTAAGAAATACATATTTAATGAGATACACCAAGATCTTCAAGAGGGGAAACAGCAAAAGTCTACAAGAAACAAAACAATCTCTTCTGTAGCTGTGAAAATCAAACATCCAGTCTACATGGGGTTAGATTCACTATGGAGTCAATAAATGATGATATTGCCAGTTAGCAGAGTTTGAAGCAAACTGTTCATTAAGGTTTTGGCTGCATTTTCTCTGCACTTCTGTCCCTGCTTTCACATATTCTTATGGAAAGTTGTGCCACAGTTTTATGCAGCCATATGTAAAATACTGCATGACCTTGCATCTGACAGGTGCCATATTTATGACAACACAGCATTTTTAATGGAGATCACATTACCATGAGAGAGTACTCCAAATATTGCAAGTTGCTATTCTTCAAAACGAGCAACAAAATGCATGCTAGCATTTTGTATACATTAATACAGCCTGTTGGACTGTGCTGTTTACTGAATTGTCCTGGGATTGTGATAACAGAAAAAAATTCCCAAAATTCCCAAAGCCTCATTTTAGTGCAACCTAATGTATGAGATTTTAATCTCACTGCAGTCAGCAAACATGATTTGGAATCTTCTGTGATGCACATAGTTCACATAGTTCAGCCTAAACTGAAAGCAAAGAGTAATAGGAAAGTCAGATGGAAGAAGCAGAACACTTTACATAATCATGAATTATTTTTCACTTTTAGCAGTTTCTTAATTTCCCTTGTAGCATATTCTTCTTAGAGAGAAGAATACACTAAATTAATATATGACCGCAAAACCCCTAAAATGCTTCATACAAGGTGCTTTTAGAGGATTCAAGCATAGGCAAAGCGGTATTTCTAAGCTCATACATTTATCGTCAGAAGTGTGGTCTTCCTTATGATGACAAATTAGCCTTTAAAAGTCACACAATCAAAAGCATATAACTGGAACCTGGGCAAAGGTCAGCCAGCTCTGAGTGGGAATGCTACTGTGCTTGTGAAAGCATAGGATAATTTTCTCCGTGACTGTGCTGTAGCATGGGCTGTTTGAAAGGATTATCCATTGCTGATGGGGATGTGTGACCATAGGCACGTGCATTGTGTGTGATAGAAGACTTGACTGTTGCAAAGCATGCATTCAACGTCAGAAGCATTCCATTTAATGATTTTATTTCTTGGAGACTGTGTTCTTAATCTTTCTAACAGTGGACAGCTGCAGTTCTACAGAGAGAAGCATTTTTAGACACAGAAGAAAAATAAACAGTACAAGTGACTTTTTCCTCCTCTTCTCTGAAGACGGCTTTGTGTCTTGGGATGGTTTGAAAGCCAAGCTTTAAGAGTTTGGATATACAATATCTTTTGTGGAATGTATATATTATCTCCCTATGTATCATTGAGCAGGAAAGGGATGTTTTGCTCTTTCATCCATACATCACTTGTCACCACTTAAATACAAATTGCAAACATTTCTAAAGAAAAGTGTGTTCCCATAAGGATTTCCCATCCTTTGTAGTTCAAGGTGCATGTTTTAAATTGACCTAAGTCCACTCTTTCAACTGACAGGATCTTTCTTTTTTGGATGTGGGAAATGTAGATGCTATGCATCACCCTACAGAACACTAGTAACTCAGTGAACAAATATCTTTATAAAAATCTAAATAATTAAATCTTATTTGATTGTGTTTGCTTGTAACTTGACAAAGTAAGTGTTCAAAACTGTCTGAAATGCTTTAGGTTACAACATAGGGCACAGATATGGTCTTAAGCATGACTTCTCTCATTAAATTTCAGCACTGGATGTTGGAATTGTTTTATTACTATTATTGTCATGAAATCACATGTATAATTGAGATTGTTCATACTGAAAAAGCAAAGGCTTTGGAGTAATCTAACTGTGGCCTTCCAGTACCTGAAAGGAGCCTACAAGACAGATGGAGAGAGACTATTTTCAAGAACATATAGTGACAGGACAAGGGGGAATGACTTCAAACTGAAAGAGAGTAGGTTTAGATTAGATATTAGAAAGGAATTCTTTAGTGCATGGAGGTGAGACACTGGCACAGGTTGCCCAGAGAAGTTGGGGATGCCCCACCCTTGAAAATGTTCAAGGACAGGTTGGATAGGACTCTGAGAAACCTGGTCCAGTGGAAGCTGTCCCTGCCCACAGCAGAGGGTTTGAAATTACATGATCTTTAAGGTTCCTTCCAACCCAGGTTATTCTATGATTATATGATTCTATACTTATAAATAGATACATACGCATACATATGTGTGTCTTTGTATTTTAAAACATCCAGAATTGTTGTTAAATGTCAAGACCCAAATTCTTCTGGATGGATTTTTGTCACTGTGTGCCTGGTTGCTGGGAGGCTTGTTATGTATATGGATTGATTTTTGTTCTAAGTTTTACCACATTAGAATAATTTAGGTGCCATAAAGAGGTACATATTTCAGCTAACAACTGTTGAACTATGGTGCTTCTTTCTCTCCACTGTCATCTGATTAAGGGCTAAGTGGTATCGTCAAGGAGGGCTAGAAGCAATGTGATGAAATAGATAAGGCCATTCCAGAGGGGCAGTCTCCTGTTCAGCGGACATTGCCCCTATATGTCTGTACTTTCCAAGATATATTTACCCAAACACTGTAAATGTGGCAATGTCATCCCCTGTTGATATGTCAAGGCTGGGGTACAACAATATCACATCTCTGCTGCCAGTAGAACCTGCATGTTGTTACTCTAAAATTATTGATTCCTCTCCTAAGTGTCTGCTCTAATGGAAAAGCACAGATGGTGATGTTTGGATACAGCATCTATGTCTTAAGAACACAGTCTTGTAATGGCTTCCCATGAACTCTTGGTTTGATTTTTTGTTTCCAGCAATTATTACTGTCCTGTGTGGATGTATAAACACTAAACCATATTCCTATTCAATGCCCCACAAAGTGGCCCTTCCAGCTCATGTGTTGCCACACATTGAGTGAAGACAGATAGTAATAACAGGAAATTAGCTTAACTCCTCTTTACCAAATGTTTATCAATGTCTGAGAAGGCAGAGGAGGAATCAGAGAATCTCAGAATCATAGTTGGAAGGAACCGGAAAGGTTCACCCAATCCTGACTTCAGACAGGACAACCTAAAGGGTAAACCATATATCTAAGACAGTTGTCCAAATCATTCTGGCTTGGGTTCATGACAACTCTCCTTCTGAGCTTGTTCCACTGCTTAACAACCCTCTCAGTGAAGAACTTTCCCCCAATATCCAGTCTGAACTTTCCCTGATACAGCTTTCAACCACCCTGCTGTATCCTACCAGCAGAAATCAAAGAGAAGAGGTCAGCACCTTCTTCTCCACTCCTTCTCTGGAGGAGGTGGTACACAGTCTCCTCTTGCCTAAGCTGAACAAAACTAGTATCTTCAGCTGCTTCTCATAATTCAGGGCCTCTAGTTCTTTCACCTTCTTTATTAACCTCCTTTGAACACATTCTAATATTTTTGTATACTTTCTATATTGTGAATCTCCAAACTGCACACAGCACTCCAGGGTAGGCTACATCAGTGTTGAGTCTAATAGACAATAACTATTTTGTCCACTTAATGTGCCTCAGGATATGGTTGGCACTTTTGACTGCCAGGGCCCAGTGCTGACTCATATTGAGTTTACCATCAACCAAAATACCAAGATCACTTTCTGCATGGCTGCACTCCGGTGTCTGTGCCCCAGTCTATACATACACTCAGTACGGCACCATCCCAGGTGCAGAATCTAGCATGTGTTCTTTTAGATTTCATACAGTCTGTGACATCCATCAAGATGTCTCTGTAAGACCTCTGTAACTCTGAGGCAATTGATAGCTCCTCCTAATTTAGTGTTTTTGGGAAACCCTACGTAGTGTGTGCTCCACTCCTTTGTCCAAGTCATCAATGAAAGCAGGTAGAAAACTGACCCTAAAACTGAGCCCTGGCAAGCCCTAATAGTGTATTACCACTACCTTAAAGTTACTCAATTTAATACAACTCTCTGAGCCTGACCCTTCTGCCAGTTGTTCACCCACTGGGCTATGTACATGTATGCTGGTGTTATAGTTTCAACAATCTGTTGGAATTCCTTCCTAAAAGCTTGGAGGCAACACCTTAGTCTGTAAAAATGGTTAACAAAGGGCAAAATGAGTATTCATATCCTGATGTTAATCGCTTAGCTAGGGCCTTTTGTTCTGGTCTCTCCCCAGGCTGGGAGGGCGAGGGAGAATGGCTCGGGGAGGGGGGGGAAGTGGCCGGGGCTGCTATGCTTTCCTGTGCAGGTCAGGAGCTGCAGAGATAGGTGGAGTGAGCGAGGCAGAGGCACAGCGGTGTCCAGCATCACTGGATAACTGAGACTCTACCTTCTCATCCCTAACTCAACCGTTTTCATCTGTGGGTGACCGTGGGCATTGCCGGAGCTGCCGTGGACAGGAGAGAGAGCACACCTGTTTCCTGTACTTCAGCGATAGGTCTCCTTCTGCTGCTCTCCTCATCGACATCACTGCAGCTGACCTGGTGACCTGCCATCCCCAGAGAGAGAGAGGCCAGCGGCAGAGGCGTGACATCGCCTCCTGCTGTCCTTAGATACAATTGCAGCCGTTTGTTTTTTTTTTAAGGTAACCAAAAGACCTTTTAACTGTTTGCCATGTCATTTGGGGAGGGGGGAGATTTTATTACAAGCTGTTGATGTTTGGTTCTTTCTGGATATACATATAAATGTATTGTGGTTAAGAACTGTTATTTTTTTCCATATATATATATATATTTCCTAATTAAAGTTCTGTTTTCTAAATTTAAAAGGAGAGGGATTATTTCTTGGTCAACATAGATATCTTAGTTCTCCCCTTGAACTAAGACAGCTGGACATTTTGCCCAAAGGATACTGTGAGAGCCAGTATCAAAAGCGTGTATAAAACACCCTCAACAACCCCTCCCTCCTTTCCCAACCCACACCCTTCCCACCAGTTTTCCATTTTCCCTTTTTCCACAGGAAAGAAAGGTCGTATTGTGGGGAGGCAGCACTTTACATCTGTATGTCTCTGCTTCAAGGGACCATATGACTCAATATACTCTGTTCTTGCATAGTGCACAGTACAGTACATAGAAATATATGCATACACAGGAACCATCCTGATTCCTCCTGGCATGCCAGTCTTCTTTTGTTAGAATGTTGTAGAGACTGAGGAGATGTTGCTGAGCTCATGCATTCTACCCTTGAAAATTACAGGAGTTTCAGTGGCTAATGGATTAAAGAGCAAGAGACAATAATCAGACCCAGCTAATGACACAGGGTCAGTACAAGTACACACTGGAGTTGTGTCAGAAAAATTAGAATGCTTATGTGGGTGTGAAAATACAACCTCTGAACTCACTGAGTCAGATCTGAGAGTCAGATCTTCCCATGATTATACCAAGAGGGATGTGCTGAAAATGTTCTCTTGTCATGTTTGTAAGTTTATCATACTTGTGTACTAGTGTGTTTTGTTTGTGTGGCAAGGTGGGAGTGGCTTCTGTGGTATACTGCTAGAAGCTCTCCCTATGTCTGATAGAGCCAAACTGATGACAGCTGATAGATGCCAGCTGATTCCAGGATGAACCTGTCACCAACCAAGGCCGAGCCAATCAGCAATGGTGGTAGTGCCTGTGGCACAATGTATTTAAGAAGGGTGAAAAACTGCTGTGTAGTATCAGCAAGCAGAGTAAGTGAGAATCTGTGAATGAAACAGCCCTGCAGGCACCAAGGTCAGTGACAAAGGAGGTGCTGCAAACACCAGAGAAGAGATTCTTTTGAAGCCTGGGGAAAGACTGTCTTTAGGAAGTTTGTCCCCCTGCAGCCCTTCACAGAGGATCTCATGCTAGAGCAAGTAGATATCCAATGGAGGCTGTGGTCCTGTAGGAAGCAGATTTGCTGGGAGGTATGGAGAAAACTCAGAACAAGCCAGATTTTCATCAACAGAATTGCGTGTCTGTGTGTTTTTATTAAGACTGTAACTTAGAAGAAGAAATAAAGGGCTGCAAAGTACATATAGGATACTCAGAAAAGAAGTTGAATTGCCATTGTCCATGGCCTTTACTCTTACACTGATGGGAATTTTGGATGGTCTGTGGCCCAGGGTCCTGGGAAAATTTTTGAGCTGAGCATGTAAGTTACAAGTTGGTCATTGCTGGGCTGTTTGGATCAAAATGGAAAGGTAGGAACCCTGGGTGTCAAGGATGGAAAAGTAGTAACTTTGAGTAGGAAAAAGAGTCCTCTGATTCCAGACTTCAGTGCACTTATTTGTCTTCTTGTTCTTACTTAAAGTTGCTCTGCTAAAGGAAAATACTGAATGTGAAAAAAACTAAGCAGAATATTTGAACTGTTGTCATTCTGACTGTTACCAGTGTCTGTTTTATGAAATATTCACATCCCTACATGCACATCTCCATATCCCTCAGCTGAGTGTTCTGTGCAATAGCTCCATTAGTCAGATTAAAGAAAGGTCATGAGACAAAAACTCCACAGGTCAATGTATTTATCCTTGTTTTCTTTTCAAGAGATGAAAACTCTGTCTTCTTGTTTTCTTTATGTATTTTGGGGGGGGCAGTAGGATTTCACTTACAGTGCTTCTAAGTTTAATAGTCTCTCTGTAGACTATATGTATTTGATATCTGCATTGCTTACTAGAAAAAAAAAACCACTTTATTGCTTCAATAGTAAAATGGTTCATAGTCCTGTAGTACTAAAATTGTAAAGAGGGATTGAAAGGGTTAAATACTTCCTGAAGGAGAAGTAATATTTGCACTCCAGGAAGGTCTTCCTGACCTATCTTATTCTATACTGATGAGACTGTCTGGTGAAGAGGAGCAAACATTATCAGGCCCTTTTTTTGCATGCATGTTGAATGTATGTATGATATTTAAGTACTGAAGTACACAGAGCTTAATTTGCACAGGAGACTTTCTGCATAAAAAGAACATGAGGAATGTGTACCTAGAGGGTCACAAACAATTTGTCTGTGGAAGTGTAATTTTTTATTTGTCTCAATTTTTGCTGTTGTTTCTTTTCATGTTAGGATACTTTGCTTTTCTCTCAATGTATTCATCCTTTAGAAATGTTTATGTATTTTTAAAAAAGTGTCTGCAAAAAAAAAGTTTTAATAAACAACTTCTGACTTGGTAACTAATGGTTTCAATTTTGGTTCCTTTGTGGCTTAAAAACAAGTGTTTATTTAGAAAATGCCTTCCAGATGGATACATTTTGGGATTTATTATATGTCACAGATTAAATTATTTCTTGTTTATTCCCTTCACTTAAAATGCATAATTAATATTTCACAGTATGTAAGTAGTAGCTACACTTGATTCTTAATTTGAAAAGTAATTTAAAATGATCATAGTGAGACTTAGCCTTAGTACTCCAAGAGCACAACCCATAAATCAGGTTAAATGTTTGAGCCAGAGAGCTTTAAAGCTGCTTTTAAATCCTCAACATGGCAAAAATTACATTTTATCTAGGGCAGCAGTATCTTGTCACCCACTGATAATTAACAACACAAATGTAAACAGCTTTAAACAACTGGAATATCTGGAATTTTTATGGGCATCTCTATATTAATTACTGGAGATTTAAGATTGTCAAAGTCTTATTTTTTATTTTTTTTTTCTAGAAAAAACAGTACACTTTATCTTCACTTTAAATTTTTGTAAACAGAAATAATTTTGCAGTCATTCGCCACACACCACCACAAAAGTTGATTATTTATCCTAAGAGGAAAATCTCCTAATTTCCTAAGAGGAAATTGTCTTTAATGGATTGTATCTTGGGGTTTTAGGCCAGTTTTTCAGCATAATTTTAAATTCTCCTACCATTGTCTAATGTACTTTCTGGCTGAAAGCAACTTGTTTTAGCTTGGGATCCTCCTTGAAGCTTATAAAAGTACTGCCTATTCTCATTCAGGTCATTAACAGAAATACTATTAGAGAGCATCTTATACTCCTTGTCTGTGTTCAAACAGAAACATATAAAGAAAGATTCATCCCACCAAATCCTCCTGTTGTACAAATTAGATACTGAGATGCCAAAGCATATACTCTTCTGTATGTGCAGTAGTCCTGAGTCATCTGATATCCATGTTTGTATTTATACTATTACTCTAAGCTGTCTAGGACCAGGACCTGATTATTGTGTGATATCTATCTATAAGATGTAATTGTTTTTTATCCACGCTGGCTAGTAGCATTAAAGTTAGCATGCAAATGCAATTCAGAAATTAGTGTGAGCCATGGACCATTCCCAACAGGCAGCTTGTTGTAAGCAATGAGTGGGATGTAGCTACCTCTTTTGGTGGGGAAATTTTCTCTGTGTGTATTGCTAGTTATGACATGTTGCTTGCCCATGGGGTTTCAGCGAGAGCTCTGCTCTGCTTTTAGCCTTTATACTTGCTAGCTATTTTGAAAAAGGAAGTGCTTGGTTCCAGATGGGACTAGAAATAGCTGCTTGGAGAGACTAAACACTAAAAATTTTGTTTTCTATCAGGCTGGAGTCATAAGAAAATGCAAAAGTAACTGGTGTGAGAGCCTAATCTGAAATAAATCTGTTGATATCCTTCCTTTGTAAGTAATACAGAAGCTTTCATTCACATCAGATCAGTTACACAATTGAATGAAAACTATAGTTATGAAGTCATATGTTTTGAGGCATTTTTTCCACCTGAAATAGGACTAGCATCCTGAAAATGCCACAGGTGACACCACCTTCTGCATGAAATTGGGAAACAACAGCTTCATATCTGATGTATGTAATGTGCAGTCTTTGAAAAGGATAATCACTCTGCCTGAGCGGAGACTGGCTTTTAAAGTAAGAGAATCTGTAAACTATTGGTTTCAGTGGTACTGTGTGGTATCAGTTCATAGTGGCTGAGCATCCTAAAGTTTTAAATCATAAATGTAATACGTTTTTAATGTTTTTTTCCACAATTTATGGAAAATAAAGAATATTGCTGATTCAATTTGTAAGGAACTTCTGGTATTTTTTTTTTTTTGTATGATGTTCATACCCTTACACCCAGGGGAAAATAAAAAAGTGCAAGCAGGTATTTAACAGTAGGTTTTACCAAAAACAGTTTAATTTGTATTTATATGGTTTTTAGAACATTACAAATTAATATTTAGATATTATTTTTTAAGTCAGTATTTGAGTATCAGGTATGAACTTGTATTCTCTGACTTGAAGATATCTTCTCACAACATGAAAAATACTGTTAACGTCCTCATTATTTCCACAAGATATTGAATTTTGGCTGGTCTTGTAAGGGGAGCACATTGTGTGCAAAGTTCACAAACGTTACTTCAGAACCTCAACTAAAACTGAGTACTAATTAGCTCAAATGGAGAGCTTTTTTGCTTGTAACACCATTAGTTAACACCACAGGAATTCTAAAATAAACTCTCATTCTCAATATTTTAGTAAGATTAGGTTAGCATCCTAGTTGTTTATAAAAGCTTTAATTTATTTTTGGTATGGATTTAGAAGTCACATTATCCTCTTGATAAATATGTAGTGCCAACATAAGAGAGCAGGAGACGAATTAAAATAAATGTACACTTGCGACCTTGATCACATTTGGGATGGGACATAATGGCTACTTCTGTGTCCCTAAAGTCATAGGTTCTAGAGACATTCCAATCAGATGTCCAGTGGCTTGTGTGCACACCCTCCGTGGTGCTGATTACCTGTACTAACACTAGTTAAAACACTGCTTGATCTTGTTTCTCTTCTGACCTTGTATTATATTCCCCATGTCCTGAAAACATAGCTAATTTTAGATGTTATCTTTCATTTGTAAATGCCTGAAACAATGTAAGAACTGTACTGTTCACAATACTGGTATGTTATAGAATGAAACCAGAGATACACCAAGTATACTTTAGTGACTGTCATGAGATCATGGGGAATATTTGAGGACATGATTCCTTCTGGGGTAGAGTTGGAAGATGGTGTTAGGCAGAGTTCAGAGGTTTGCCCTTTTGGAAGGGGTGTTCAGGATCAAGTCTTGTTTAAACCATGATATGTCTTGAAAAGAAGTAATTGGTATACTGCAAAACAGAATTAGTAGGAAACTAATAATTCTTCAATATGGGTGATTTAAAGTCCAGCTCAATACAACACCTCACATAATGTTTTAGTATAGATGCACATCCAAAGAAAAAATAAAAAATAACCTGATTTCCAAATCTAATGGGAAAAAAACAAGTGCTCTAGAATTATTTGAATCTCATATTTTATGTCCTTCTTGATATTTATTAATTTTTAACAAAGGACCAAAAATTTAGTAGGATTCAGCTGTTGGGTTTCATAGGTACCCAAAAAGTCCCCTCCAATCTCAATCAGTAGTATTGCCAAGTCTTAATGTACAAGTCTGTAGTGTACATGGAAAGGTACTCTCCAGGAAGATGAATTCAGGGAGGGAACTTCACTTGTTTACCTGTTTTGAAAGTTTTACTGAGAGGAATATATCTGCCTATTCTGCTTGTTCCTTCTTTTTTTGAAAAAAATAATGTATGGAGAAACAAACACTGTCTTCTGAGGAAACAGAATACAAACTAGCACAGAACATAGCTCAAATCTGCTTGGAAACAACCATGGTAAATTTTCCCTTGGGCAGCTCTCTGCTCTGAATTCTTGTGGGTATTTGCCTGTCTGTCTTTGCATTGTCTAGATAATCTAAACACCCAGTTTGAGGCTTTAGGTCATTATTTCCATTGCCCTGCCATCTGAATGTGTTTGCTAACCACTAAGAGACAACTCTTTTGTCCTTTTCTGTCGGGGGTCTCTTGGCAGTTAATTTTGGTAGATGGCTGAACCCCACACAGCTGCTCAATCACTCTGCTCTCCAGCAGGATGTGGAGAGAAATCAGAAGGGTAACAACGAGAAAACCTGATGGTTGAGACAAAGGCAGTTTAATAGGTAAAAATAAAACTGCACACAGAAGTAAAACAGAGCAAGGAAATCATTCACCACTTCACATGAGCAGGCAGGTGTTCAGCCATCCCCAGGAAATCAGGACTCCCTCACATGCAACATTAACTTGGGAAGACAAATGCCATTGCTCTGAATGTCCTTCTCTTTCTCCTTCTTTTCCCAGCTTTATATGCTGAGCATGTGGCCCTATGGTATGGGTTATCCCTTGTGTCAGGTGTGGTCATCTGTTTCAGCTGTATCCTGTTTCAGCTCCTTGTGCACCTCCAGCCCCCTTGATGGTGGAGTGAGAGGCAGAAAAGGCCTTGGCTTTGTGTAAGCATTGCTTACGCTTTTCTGTGTTACCAATACTGTTTTCATAACAAATCCAAAATGTGGCACCATAAAAGCTCCTATGAAGTTTAATTCTATACCATCCAAAACTAATATAGGTTGGTATGGTTAATGCCCCTGTGGCAAGAAGTTTTCTGATGTCAACCCATTTCTATAGCTTTTTATTAAGTGGACCATGCAAAGAGTATTTGTGTTCTGGTTTGGTGGACTTCAGGATTAATCTAATCTAGATTAGTCTGTACCTGAATCAAAGTATTTAACATTTTTCATTGTAGGTTTTTAAAATTTTGATTATTTTTTTTTGTTTCAGCTTGGGTTTTTGAGGGTTTGTTTGTTTGGTTTTGTGGCTTTCTATTTTGTAAAGTAGGATGTTAAACTTGCAAGTTCCAAGACATGAAAACAAGTGCTCTTAAAAATTGTCTGTAATTAGCTTCCTACATGTTTATATGTCTTGTAATAAAATTCACTAAGGCTGACTTAATTATTTTTTTTATTTTGTTGACTGTTTAGGTATAAACCTCATATAATTGTAAATATTCATTATAGGATACATTGATTTGGGTATACTAGAAAATAGAGCATATACAAAATTATGTTTACTACTTTGCCCAAAATTTTCCTGTCTTTCCAATTTCAGTTCTTGCTCATAATTAACCTAATAAAAATGACCGTGTGTTATAATTAGTATCAACTTCTCTTCAACACTCCCTGTTTGCCACGATCACTTGAAAAGATTCTGAGATCATCAGATTTTTTTTCCATTAATATCAAGTTGTTTCTTCACACAGAGAAGATTTGGGAAGCTATTGTAATCTGGTGAGTTGTAGAGACTGTTATAGTCTCTCCTTAGCCTTGTAATAAAACTACTTTGTCAAGTAGAAACTAGTTTTCTCTGCTAGTAGAAACTAAGTTGGAGGGATACATAGCATAGTGTTTTCTATAGAATCTTCCTACCAACACAGGTTTCACTTTCAATTACTGAAACAACAGGTTTCACTGCTCTTAAAATTCCTTATCAGCATTTTTTTTTAAATTTCTTAAATCATTCAGGATAATACTCTGAGTAAATAATTTATTATTCCAAAGTAGCATCTTCTAATTTTACATTAAAAGATGCATTAAGTATAAGAGATTTGTTTGCCAAAATGAGTTTTATCTACATGAGTGCAAGAAACCCTTGTCAACTCTGGACCCTTGGGAATAACATTCTACTCCAGACAGATCTACAGAGCAATTCAGCAAAAACTGAAAATGCTGTTTGCAGATTCTGTCTTACATAGTTTCAGGTAATGACTCCTTTCATAATTTTTAGATCATCCCCTAACTTATTAATCATATATTCAGAAATGAACTCACACATATCCACAAAAGTCAAATGGAACTAAACAGTGCCAGAGGAATGGACTCTCCCTGGTTACTACAAATAATACTCTAAAACAAAACCATCAAAATCCATAGGTCCTACGCTTGTTCAGCCCAATCTGTGATGTACTTCATTTGACAGAACAAGTGTCCTGGTGAATGGAACATGGGTGCAATTAAAAGAGTTCTGTGTGCTAGAATGAGCTCACTCAGGCAATTTGTAAGGGATAGAAATAGCCTCTTAACAGTAGGACAGGATTTTTAATTTTGTTTCCAACTGCTCATTCCTGATCCTCTAAGGAGTCCTACAGGGTACCTTCTAAAGATGAACCCACAGACTAAAATTCATAACTCTACTTTCTGCTAAAAATAAAAGGCTCAATAAAGACATTGGTTTAATGGCCTATGCAGTTTTCCAGCTAACCTGTTTCTCTAATACTGATGTTTTCTGCCTCTGGTCCATGTAAACTAACAGCTACTTACCTTTCTGGTTTTGCTTGTCATCTATTTGATCAAATTTTACTTGGAACAGGCCCTTTTTCATTTTTCAGATCTGGTGAACACCAAGGCACTCATGAGTCTGAAAGCTTGCCTTTCTGATTCCCTCCATGTTTGTTGTCCCGGTAGAAGACATTTATTCTTCCCACAAATACTTTCATGCTAGAGAGTAAGTTTTTGATAACAAAATAGGCAAGCAACCACTAAAAATAACTGAGGGGTCCTATTGTCACAGGGCTCAGACCTTTCCTTTGAGGAAAGGAGAAGGGAGGGTTTGTTCTAGAGAGTCAGAATATTTTTCTGTGATTTTTTGCTTGCTTAACCTAACCAGAATGCCTAGAGGCAAACACTATCTGTGGTGGCTCTAAGTTAAACAGCTGAAACCTTCACTGTCTGACAGTATTCTATCCTCCGTAGGGGCTTCTGGTTTTACAGGCCTGGAGGGTAAGCTCCAACACCTGAAACACTGTTCAATAGAATCTCTGAAGGCAACAAGTTAATGACCAAAGGTCTTAATGGTCTACAAAAAATGATGAGTGTAAATTTGGGCTTGTATCAGCCTTATCTGAGAGAAACTGATGAAAAGATACTATGTAAAGGTGGCTGTTCCAGAGGTAAGAGCCATTAGGCATTGTACCATCTTTGAACTTCAAGAGGAAAGCAAGGTTATAAAATCAGTGTTCCTCAGGATGCAGCCAGGAATAAGCAATATTTTTAGACTGCTTAGGTAGCTTCAGATCAGACAGTGCTGAAGTGTGTTTTTTAAATGATTGCTGGAGATGAGTTTGTCCCAGTGGAAATTTCAGACCAGAAGTTATAATAATTTTTGTGGGTTCCAGCTGCAACATTCTTTCTGATAAGGTTCTGAAAGATGGTGATGAATCTATGAGTTATAATGTCTACAGATGCTAGCTGAAATTGACTTTATTACATTACTGTCAATAGAAAAAAAAAGACAGTGTAAAAGTTGCCATGATAATCGAGATTCTTTTGGGCCAGTTGTTCTCTGGTATAGTTATAAATGAAGGTCTCCAGCAAAGTATTTTAAGGGAATATTCCCATTCTGGTNTTTTTTTTCTTTTTTTTGGGGGGGGGTGGATCTTCTTTTTGTTTTGTGTTTGTTTTTTTTTCTTTTCTTCATTCATCTCTGAGAATTAGAACACTGACCTAATGCTGTCATAACAAATTGAAGAGATAGCATTCATAGTTGCCATGATAATAGAGATTCTTTTGGGACAGTTGTCTTCTGGTATAGTTATAAATGAAGGTCTCCAGTAAAGTAAAATATTCCCATTCTGGTTTGTTTTCCTTAGAGTTATTTTGTTAGTTTCATTTTAAACAGCACTTTATATTGGACTAAGTGCATTTAGTAATCTATGGGTCTATTTATCTCATTTTTAAAATGTGATTGAAACAGGGTTGTTGGAAAAAATAAGAAAACCCTCTCTTTGGACTAATTCAACATCTCTGTCTGTAATTGCCACTGTCTTTCACAAGTAATTTACACGGAAGCTTAAGCTGACCAGCTTTGCATATTTATAAATAAAATTTGTTGAGCATGAGTGATCCCAATTAACTTTCATCCATTCTCCTTTTTTCCCAGGTGAATCTATTTGCAAATTCAAATTCCTTCCCTGGTAACATGGTAGCATCCATAGTGCAGGAGAGAATACGGGCAGCGTTCTGGAAATAGCTGCTCAGCACAGCTTCTGGAAAAGGAAATCCTAACATACTTTGCTGATGGAATTCTCTAAATGTGTCTCTAAGCAGAGGAAGAAAGGACAACCACTAGTCATATTTTTTTTTATTTTTCCAAACATTATGAAGAATGGATAAAATGAATGCAGAACTGATGTTTGTGAAATCCATTAATAATAAATCTGCTGGGAATCGGGGACACTTTTTGAAACGCTAAGAGATCAGTCTTGGCTAAACAAAAGGAAGGTCATGTTACTTAAAAAACATACAGTAGAATCAGGCTTGCTTATTTTTTTATTTCTTAAATTGTAAATAGCCCTGAGTATGATTTTTTTTCCTCTCCTCCTTGTAAAAAGAATTTGCAAGTCTAGGCAAGTTTACTTGGCAGTAAGTGTTCAGTCATGCTTGTAATGATAGTTCTAATCACAATTCATGAAGTATCAACTATTCAGGTATGATTCACACAGCAAGGAAAAATTGTGAAAATAAAACAAAAATAAAAAAGCAAAAATGAATTAAATGGACTCTGGTATGGTAAAGGTTGAAGAAATGAGTAGGCTTGGGGTTATTTCCCTTCTATTCACAGCAGAGGACACACATAGCTCTGAGTGGAAACCCATCTGGGGGGAACAGAGGAATAGAAACACTTGAAGCAGAGACCTTTGATGACATGTAACAGATTTTTCTGTATTCTGACTGTCTATGCCAACCCTACTTCCTCCGCCTGGCCCTGGACACTTTATTAGGTGTTAATAAGCAAGGAGCTAACTTAATGGTTGTGGAGATTGCACTGCTTGTGTACTGCACTTCTTTCACCTTTCTGTCTGGTGTTTTTTCAGATTATCAACTATTTGAAGTGAGGAGAGTGTGTTGTGTTTAGTGTTCAGTAGGGTATGCTCTCAAATCCTGTCTGGCCTATAGGTAAGAAGTATAATAAATTATTAAAAATGCATATAAGGCTTCTCCAATAACTCTTAAAAATATACACTTTAGAAGCCTATCGTTGTTTGGTCACTGAACATCAGATAGGTAATGCAAGTCCATGAGTTTACCAAATGCATAAGTATATGTGCTCTTAAGAAAGATATGAAAAGCTTCCGTCCCTGTGAGACAATTTCATATATTGTGCTGGAGCTACTTCCCTTTACTGATACCGTAGCAAGGTACAGATGGAAAGCTTGAAAGTCACATAAACACAGGGGTGGAGAAACATTTTAATGCCTGCAGAATCTTCCTTCTGTTCCTCATTCTGTACTGATGACAGGAGAAATTATGTTTTAGTTTTAGTCTTGCAGATTGTCCCTTGTGCTATCTGCTTGGTCCATTGCTTTTCCTGCTGGAGCTCTTTTAGGTCTTTTAAATAGTGTTCTTGTAAGCAGAGCGAACAAATTCTAGGAGCAACTTGAGGAGCACAGTATTTCAAATCTGAAAAAAAAATTTGGCTTTTTAGTTAGCTTTATTGGTGCAATGTTATTAGAAAGATTTTTGCCTTCTCAAATTTGATATATTTAATAATTTTATTTAGTATCTTAATATATCTCACTGATAACCAATAGACTGTCATTAATAAATAATAAATTATTATATGAAATAACAATTCTTTTAGGATTTATTTTCTTGCTTCCTAAAAGAGGATGGTCTTGTTAATTTTTTTTTTTCATGGTACATGGCATTTCTCTTTTTCTTTTCTCTATAATAAAATCTCTACATGAATATTTTTTAAAATGTTTAAGAGATTGTGTTCACTAATGCACGTATTTTTCAAAATAACAACAAGGCAACATACTTCTATACAAAGCTGCATTTTGGGTGAAGAATACAATCCTTTTGTGATGCTAGTACTTAGATTTCCAGAAATATATCAAAGTAATGTAAAAATAGGGTGTCTGTACTTACTTGATATAAAATGGTATTTTCTAAATAGCATGAGTTCTTTCAAGGAGATATTTCCTAGTATCTATAAAGCCAGTGATTGGGTAATATTTTTCTTGACCATATTAAGGTTGCATGAGTAAAATGTGAAAAAATAACCTTATTTCACACCCTCCCCCCCCCCAAAAAAAAAAAAGGAAGGAGAGAGAAGGGATCAGGGATATGCACAGTTATTGAGCTGCTAATTACAGAAAATTTCAAAAGCAAAGAAAAATCCCAACAGTTTCCTCTTCACTTGCCTAATTTGCTTCACCTAAAATTGCAAAACCAGACAAACTTAAACCTGATATAATTGCACTAAATTCCACTGTATAAACAGAGAATGAGTTTGGTTGTGTATTAACAGACTTAACCTTGAAAATATTTTATGAAGGAATAATAAAATCACCTTCATGTTATATTAGAAGTACAATGCATTCTTTCTAAATCTTCAAACAATAACATGTATTGGGTGTTTTTCTCTTTCCATCTTTTATCATTAAAACATTTTCAGAGAGAAAACCTTTCCAACAGATCACAGCATCAAAATGCTTTTCAGAATGTTGCATTTAACTTGAACAGCTTTGGGGTACTTTATAAAGAACTTTCCTGTATGTATATAGGGACTAGTACCCATCATCCAAGTAAGCAACGTTAGACCATAGACTAGTGAAGAATTGTAGAAAACTCTGTATTGGAAATCAGAGTAGATATATGTGTAGATAATGTGGGATTATAAAGAAATCTTATATGTAAAGTGACTTAGTTTTAAAAAAAGAAATAGAGGTGACATGTTTGATTGCAGTATTTTTCCTGGGACAGGACAAAATAGTAGTGTTTTTTTGTGAGTAAAAATACTTATTTGCTATAGAGTTTAAATTTTCTCATAGGAATAATCAGAAATGTCTTCTGAGGCTTATGATCAAAATGTATTTTTTCAAGAAACCCCCAATCTGTTCTGTGGCAGTCTACTTCACTTTCATTTCATCTGTGAAGATGAGAAGGCTGTCTCAAAGCTAGACAGATGTCTGTCAGAAACTTAGTCTCCATCAAAATATTGCTGACAGACCCATTCAAAATATGCTCTAGCAGGCTCGGGGGAGGAGAAATAAAATAAACATAATTACCACCTATTATCTTTGTCTGTCTTTTAGCCAAAAGGGTTAAATTTGTCCTTCCTAACTGAAGGCAATAAATGAGGATCTCACTGCTGAAACATCATTGGAGTCATTGAACAAATAAAGCCATCTTATAGACATTGAATCACATCTTGAGTCAACTCAGTTGTCTTGTGTGGGGTTTTTTGTTTGTTTTTATTCTTTTTGTTTGTTTGGGGTTTTGTTTTTGTTTTCTTTTTTTTTTTGTGATGTGGGTTTTGGTTGTTTTTTGTTTTTTTTGTTTGTTTGGATTTTTTTTTTAATTATCTATCACTTTTAGTTGAACTGCAGATGGACACAAGGTTTATCTGAATTCAAAAGTAGAGTGAGTCATTTTTTCTCTCTGAGTACCCAGACACACTTTTAGTGGTGCACCACTACCCCTCCTAGGTTCCCTGTAGAATCCCTGTAGCATAATGGAGGGAGATTCCCTTCTTTGTGCAGAGGAAGAGTGATGTGATCCTGATAGCAGTCTGCTTCAGGGGAATTTCTTTTTGTTCTAGAGTGTGAACTTGGGCAAGTCCTGATCTCAGTTGAACCATGGAATACTAGCTGTGGTTTGGCCTTTTAATTATCCACCTATGACTATGCAGAAAACAGGACTAATCATGCAAATTCAACAAATTTTAAGGTTCATTGGAAGGAGTTATAGTTCTGAAGTATTATATCAGTTGCTTTAATGCATATCAACTTTAAAATTAGCACCTAGAAAGTGATCTGCCTCTCTGGACTGAAAGGCATTGATTCCTTTGCCTGATTGGAGTTGTCTGGTGACACTGGAGGTAGACGTCTTGCAGTATCTATCCTGGCTGCTGGGAGTCCACACCTGGGGAACCAGGTCACACTTTGGTCCTGTATCTTGCCTGCTGATTCCATTGTTTTGTACACTAAAGCATGACAGATGTGAGGACATGCCATTGACTATATTTAAATTATGCAGTTGTGCCCTAGTGGCTGGTCCACTGAATATACTGACTATAATTGCCTTTCACTATAAAGAAATCTTATATATTAAAATTTTAAACCTATCTCACCTATATGTCTAGTTGAATGTTGAATCCAATCAATTTTACTACATAAAAGCTAAAATAATTCTGTGTAAGCCAATTGAGAGCACCATTAGTGTGTTGGTTGGTAGACAGTCCATTGACAGACCACTTGGCCAAACTAAAAGACAGTAGAAATTGAAAGATTATTTAATTTCTTTTATACTAATTGTTAAAAATTAGAAGTGTAACATCTTCATGGAAATATATTTGGACTAAAATGTTGAGATCTATATTTTAAAAATTTACATTCAGATGGGTTTATTTAGAAGACTCTGTGGACAATAATAATTTTATTTTAATGATGAAACAATAAATGCATTTTAGCAATTTGTAAAGACATTAGTACTGCAGCCTTTCTTTTCTCTCTCAGTATACTTGAAGAAATATCCAAGAAACTCCTCAGTCTCATTCTAGAGTGGAAAAAAACCACAACAACAAACTCCAAATCTTCACTATTTCTAGTCTAATTTATCTTTTTCATGAATTCAAATGATGTGTGAAATAGAATACAGGCTGTCTTGAAAAGGTGAAGTTATGAACTACGACTATGCAAGCAGAAAAAGCAGCCAGCTTCCAAAGAATTTTCAGGGAAATATCTGAAATGTCAGTCTGTTTACCTGTATATCCTTGAAAATTCAGGACTGGACTTTGAATAGATTGAGATTTGTAGATTTGTGGGAGTTGTGAGGAGAAATAAAGCTTAATGGCCTGATAGAAGTTCACATTGTAACTGGTTCAAATTTTGTAGTTAGTCACCCTTACACCTTTAAAATACTTTTCATTGGAGAAGCCCTCTATAAATGAACAGGAATCATATAAATAATGGAATCTGCCTTCTTGGAAGTGTTCACAAACCAGGGTCACTGATGCTTATGAAAGTTTACTGGAACACTGCTATTAACTAAATCAATATTCACTCTTCATTAATACAATGTGCACCTCTACAGCAATTGTTTGTCTCTGGGAGTATTGATTTGTGACCACTCGACCCCCATTTTTTTCTGCTTTTCCCTATGATAGGAATAATTATACCTCCCATTTAGTCCATTGTTTTGTAGTTAGAAAAGCACAAATACAGTGTGAGGTAAACAGTTTGGTAGGTACAAAACACATGCCGCAACCTTAATCCATCCAGTCAGGAGCCCCCAGTGATACTGCTGGTTACAAACATGAATATCAGTCCCTCTGAAAATCATTGCTCGAAACACTTTAGCAATTTTATAATTCAAATAGGTTTCATTAGAAGACAAAACAATAGCTTACAGTCCAAACATTTTATATTGTTGGTAAAGCTGTCATCCCCGTGTTATAGGTAAATGATGCTAGGTTGTAATATAGCAATAAAAATTTATTGAAGATTTATATAAAAAGCAAATAAGCAAAACAGTGCGTTGGGCGGCCGGGGAGACCCCTGCTCCACTCACGACACGCAAGCGCAGTAAGCAAAAACAGTAACTTTTATTCCCTCATCAGTTCCCCTCCCATAGTCACTTATTATTCCTCTATTGGATCCGAGTTTGTAAGTCTGGTTCTGGTTGGCTTCCCTGCAGGCCCATTTCAGTTGCCAGGTACCTTCCTGTCCATAGTTTTAATTAACCCTTCGTCCTTGAGGCCTAGTGTGTAGCTCATTGTGTAGGTATCTCCATATGTCTGTATTGTTCTCATTCTTGACCCTTTGATCTTTGTCCTTCCCTTCGTTACTTTATGCGTGTGCTATGAGACAATATGCTTTTTAGAAAAATAAAATACAAAATACTTATTCAGCAAGGCACAATAGTTTGTCTTTTCAGCTTAAGAACTGCAAGCAGCATGACTATCAGCTTACAATGCTGACAGATTCATGAACTATTTGGCAACTTACAGTCTCCCAACCTTAACAGAACATTGCTTATAATAACATATATATGTATATAAGAATATAACATGCAATACAATCTAATGAGTAAACTGCTACTACTAATTTGATGAGTAAATTAAATTACTACTACTAATTTATTACACCTGGGTTGTTTTAAACATCCATTACTGAGGATAAGGGGTAAGTTATGTGCTTTCTGTTTAGTTACAGGTAGCATGTGCTCTCCTCCATTAACCACTTGCTTTCCACAATGCATTGAGTTAATTCAAACCAGGCTATGTATGTGTGTGTGCACAAGAGCGAGAAGGGATGAATGGAACATAATGGTGGTGTCGAAGAATTTTCAAGGGTATTATGGGAAAAAAAAAACCAAAACATGCTTGTGTAGGGGTATAATCCTTGTGTAGTCTGTATACCCTAATAAGAATTAAATTTGCAAAGGTAGATGTAAAAGGAAAAAAATATCTTTTTTTTTTAAGCTATACTTATATTAAGCTATACTCATTTTAAGCTATGCTCATTTTTTTTTAAGCTGTACTCATATATGCATGTAACAAATGCTAGCTACATGGGAATGGTAAATGGTGAATGGATTATGAGCTCTCTATTAAAAAAACAGCACAGCACAGTCTGTTTCTTCCAGCAGAAACAGGTTCGAATGCACTGGATGGAACTGCCAAAAACTGCCAGAGTAAGGTGTGAGGAAGGAAAATGTGCAAGCTGGGCTTCTGCTGCATCTTCCTTGAGCACTCTGTGATACATAATTTTTGAAAAGGGCTTTTTGATTTTTGGATAGGTTCTCAGGAAGAAAGCAGATTTACAGGTGGTGCTTAGAGGGAGAACATCAAGACCCACTTGGAAAAATGAGGAGAATGCCAGCAAAACCTGTTACTTGAGGGTTGCATTCAGAAGGGGCACACAGAGCCCAAAGTGCAGTCTGTTCTGAGTCTTGCTTTGGCAAGCATGAATATTCAGTGCAGATACAAGCAAAGTCATGAGAGAAATAAGACAGCCAGTGGTATGAATATTAGTGTTTTGCTTGTTGGCTTTATCATTACATTATTTAGGTTTCGGGTGGCTTTGTTTCTTCTGGTTTTTGGGTTTTTTTGCCTGTTTACTGCTGAACTGTCCTAGGACAGATTGCTGCTGCCTTCTCTTTTTCTTATTGGAACAAAGTGGTTGATAAGACCTGTGAGACAAACTTAGGCTCCTTTTAATAAAAGAGGATAAAAAGAGTGGCCTTAATGGGCAACAACAGAAAGTGATGACATCCCTTTTATTTTCAAGACTTCACGTGCTGCTGAAGAATGAGAACTTTATGAATCTGCATACTTTATCTCTGTGTTGTAAATACTGAAAGTGTATTGGAATCATATAATCCTTTTCTAATCTGGAGTACTTCTGGTGTGCTTTTGCCTTCTCTAAAATGAATTTGACTACTTCTATGTGCTTTTTTATCACAGCAGATAAAAACATTTTTATACTGAAGAATATGTCAGACTGGGATTTGTATATCTATGGGAGAAATAATCTGTTTTTCCATTAAAAACACTCCTCAACACTTTTGATCACTGCCAACATGCTGAGGAATCTTTTGGAAGTTCCAGTCTCCTGGAGATTTTTGCCTAAATAACATAAGTTTACAAAACGGTTACTCAGTTTTTAAAATTTTTGGTAAAGCTGAAATTACAACATGAAAAGAGATGTTTAATATCTAGATAAGTTAAGGTGAACTTTCACTTTGACTGAAGCTGAGACAACACTTAGATAAATAAATCACTATTCTCTGTCACATGCAAATATGTGTCATCCTTACATTAGAGACTAATCACTCTGAAGACAAGATCTAATCACCATTAAAAGCTGTCTCAGAGGTAAATACCTTTAACATATCGTTGAATAGAGATCAGTTATAAGCTTCCATTAGCATTATTGAATGCTATGGTTAAATTCCCACAAGTTACTTAGAAAACTTACTCTGCAAAACTGAGTTATTTTGGGTTGTCTAACAAAGAGAAGAACTGCTCACCAAGGAATTCTGAAAACATAATAATTGGAACATTAATTTGCTTCTCTCCTTGATCCAATGAATTGTTTCCTATTTGCACATACTATGATTTACTATATGATCATTCTTTCACTAATTCTTTTGCTCTGAATTATTAAGCATTTATCTTCCTACATTCAAATCCCCAATTATAATGTTACATTGATTTAAAGAACTTTTATGCTTCTATTTATTTTTGTTAAAAGCTCCCAGTTGGAAAACAAAACATTTTACTGTGATCCCAAAAACAGGTTAATATGCAAAAAAAACCCTAATATTTTTTTCTATGAAGTGCTGAATTTCCACACACGCTTCCTGCTAAACTTCCTTAGTTGAATTTTTTGGTTATATTTTGCTAATCTGTTGCCAAAAAGAAATTAATATATGTTTGGAAGAGTGGAAGGTGCTTATCATCTTACCTCTTCATGCCCATAACTCCAAAATTTTCCATGGATACCTGAACACTTCTTCATTTGTTCATAACTCACCAGAAGCAGAAATCCTGTGTTGGAAGACTGTTTCAGTACAAAACAGCTGTTTTACTTTAAGGTCCAAAATCACCATAAAAATCAACAGGTTTTTTTCTTGTAAAGTCTTTCACTGTATAGTTTGCCATAACTTTTATCAGTTGAAGAGTTTGTATTAATCTGTTTATTTTTATATTCACAGATTTAATTTGATATGGTTTTCTTCTTTGTTAACTTTTTGACTAATACAAATTCTAGGAGGTAATTTACTTTGTATTTCTTTTGATATGGAGGAAAATATTTTATTATCTATTTTGTCAGAGTCAAATCAATCCATCAATACACTTAGCAGCTGCTTGAAAGCCATTCATTTTAAACAATTATAAATCTATTAATCTTTATCTTCAATATTTGCCTTACTTTGATTTTCAAGTAAAAACTAACCTCAATTTTTTTTTCTGAGGCTTGTAGCAAAACAGCTTTTTTCTAGGGCATGTATCCCTGTTCAGAGAAGCAAATAACAATTGCTAGTTCAATGACACCTGGAACTTGCAGTCTTAACTCAGATTTACTTATGTAAAAAAATGAACAAACCAACCCTTCTATTGCAGCTGTGCTTGCTGGCCTGGTTTTATTGCAAAGGGTAAATCAATGGAATTAATCTTTAACTGAAAAAATTATTCCTTAGCAAAAATGAAAGAATTTGGAGACCAGCAGTGCAATATTGTTCCTAAATGAGAGGATTTTACTTAAGCAGAACTGGAATAATTACATTTTCTATTAATTTCTCTTAATCAGGTCAGCATACTATTTTAGCCACTAATGAATGACACTTCAATTTAAAAATAATGGAATAATGTCTCCTAAGCCATGATTGTGACAATAGTACTGTGACTGATAAACTGAACATACTCTTTGATAATTCTAGATACCACATTAAAACATCTTGTCAGTGTTTCTTATACATAAACTTTTCTCCAAATGCCAATGGAGTTCAATATAGCTTAGCTTCCTATTACAGACTGTCAGAAAGGGAATTTCAGTGACAAACAATAACAAAAAAGTTTCAGTGATGAAAACAGAAGGGAGAATGTTGCAAAAAAACAAGCGCATAATCCTGAAAAGTTTGTTTTAAATTCATGAAAATGTATTTGATTACAAATTTTACAGTAACAGATGGAGTTTTATTTCCATCTTCTTTAAACAGATTTGTATACACTTAAAATGTGCAATTTTTACATTGATTTTGTTCTTTATTGCTAAACTTGTGATTCTTCTTTTAGACAGCAAAGAAAATTACTTTAAAATTATCAGAAATATTGAGTCACTGACACTTTGGGGTATTTTAAAGATAAAAACGAATGTAGTAGTGAAAATCTAACTGGATCATTTGAATGTACGAAAACACGGTATTATGTCAATCACTGTGCATTGATGTAGCTTTGTGGTTAAAAATACTATTTTTCTTTTCTTTTAAGGTTTGTATGAGCCTTTGAAAAATGGCATATATTCCTTTGAATAATTTGAAACAAGCTTAAGAAATCATTGCATCTTTTCTTACTATAACACCGTATGTTGGGTGCATGATGCACAAATAGAATAAGGAAAAGCAGAAACTCTACAAGTCAATTCATCCCCTCTAAGTTTCAACTTCAGTCAGGAAGGACTGGCTGATGGGTAAGAAAATGTAGCTTTGAACAATCTTTTTGCATTTCTTCAGCCTTTTAAACTACTGAAGGGTAGCCCATTTCTCATCATAACATCTAATATATTGTGGTCAAAGCAGTGTTATATAACTTATGGAGACTTTTTGCAGTTCTGCTCTTGATACACTAAATATAGCAGTTAGATTTCCTCCTGATAAGAGGGCATCTCCAGTGAATTGGAACATTTGCCAAATTTCAAATTTTAAGTTATATGGACTTAGAGCTTTTCAAATATGCAAACCAGAGCCATGCTGTGGCTTGAGCACTGTCTTGTTCTATGCACTCACTGCTGCCATGAACCTGACAGTGCTGACAATGCTAGCTAGATCTGTCTCCAGAAACACATGGTTAGGGGGTCTTGAGGGTCAGTAGCCTTTGTGTGTACAGAGACCTTGTTTGGGTAAGTCAGAGTGTTTAGCTGTACAACTCCTTGCTGATTTTTCCTCATAGTCTGCAAATTAGGTGTCTAATGATTTTATTTACTAGTACAGGGATAGCTAGAAGACGAGACAGACATTGAGTGAGCTACAGTTTAGAAACATTACCATTTTTATACAATGTTTTCCCTGAAAGAAAAATATTGCAAGAGAGCGGCTCATGAAACATTATTAAACTGGCATGTGGTATTATCAAAAAACATAGGAACTCTGATGAAAAGAGCTTGAAGAGGTTATCTGTTTTAGGCAAGATCAGCTATATCATACCTTATAGTTGTCTATTTAACCGGCTCTGAAGTCTTTCTAGCAAGTCTACAAGCTCTTGGAGCAACACATTCTAGTATTGTACCATCCTAACTCTTGCAAACGTTTTCCCAGCATCTAAAGTACATCTCTCCTCCTGCAATCTTAGGTTCATTATCTGTCTATCTGTCTGTCTATCTATCTATCTATCTATCTATCTATCTATCTATCTATCTATCTATCTATCTATCTATCTATCTATCTATCTATCTATCTATCTATCTATCATCTATCTATCTATCTTTTATAAAGATATCTTCCTTCAGTCTTTCCGCCTCTAAATTAAACAGTACTCCTTCAGCCATTTCGAATAGCCAAATTTTCAAGATCATTCTTATTGCTATATGCTGGTGTCTGTCTATCTGTTTTACATCTTTCCTTAATTGCTGTGCAAACTTGTCCACTTTTCTAGCTCAGGACTGATGTATTGAAAATGACTGCAAATTCTCATAGATAATGTTGGAACCATACAAGATTGTTTGCTACTGGTTAGGTTGTCATTTACTGTAATACTAAATAACTCATTCTAGAATCTAGATGGTTGATCCCAGTCTTACATTTGCATGTTTATCTGATACTGGGTTCAGCTCACCAAGTATTAGCCATTTAAATTTCTAAATTCTTAGGGGTTTTACTATTAAGTTCTGCTGTGTTAAGAAGGTAGTAATACCCAGAACTCACCATAGCATACTCAGAAGGCCAATATCTCCTTATCTACATTTTTTATATTTTTGACTTAAACAGCAAGTTTTAACTTGTCTTTTGCCAAGTGCTTTCCTTCCTAATGATACCATTTCTGAGAACTATATGAATACTTTATTAACGGAGTATACTGCACAAGATTTAAAAACTGTGATTATTGTCCTGTTCCTAGAGAAATTACAAGTAAATATACATACTGTGTGTAAATATCATATCTTAAGTATGGTACCCTTCATTTCTGTTGCAGTCACAATTTTCAAATAGATTTGTGACATAAAATGCATATGCAAGTTGCTTGCTCTTACCACAATTAATAGGATAAATATTTGTAACATCTTTATTGTTTTGACAACATCAACTTACGAATGTTGTTAAATATGTAAATTACTGCTGTCCTCATGTGAGGAATGTTTGGTCCACATAGCATTTATTAGCAAGGTGAAGTGCTTTGGGTTTTTTTTGTTTGTTTGTTTGTTGGTTTGTTTTTCCTCCCTGAATGTAACATAAACTATAAGGATTAATGGCTCTGTTAATCGTACACCTCTGTTTCTAGTTCACCTACATCTCTCTGACCAAGTATGCAGTACAATACTGTAACTATGGAATTCAAACAGAATTATGTAGTTTGGCATAAATATAATGTACATTTAGATAAGAAGATTGAATTTAGGCATGAAGATTGAATTTAGGTATGAAAACTGGCAAACATTAGAGTCTGTTGTTTCAAACATTTATATTTACTATGTAAGAAATTACCTTGCATCTATCTACAGCTGCAGAATTCTTACTGCTGCAAATGAGAAACAAATTCCACTTGACATTTGAGGACATGCTCCACAGGTTAAAGGCTCTCTTACTGCTAAGGAGATCATGACAAGTGGTTTATGTGATCTGTGTCACCTTTTTAATGGGTACTTGAAAATTTTAATATTAATGGTGCATGCTGATTCACAAAAAGTATACTTTGAAAAACTACTGTGGTCCATAAATGCTACGCATATAATCCACTAATCTACTTTGGTTTACATTCTAATTTCTTCTACTGGAAAAGGCAACAGTTAAAAGGCATATTTTCTTAAATTCAAATCCTAGTAATTGTACTTTATGCTTAAGAATTTTGTTAAATTAGTATTAATAGTTCTGTTAGGTCAATACCCAGAGACTCCTCTTAAGAACTGATATTGTTTATTTTAACCGTATAGCAATGAATTTAAATAAATAGGCCCTGCAATTCCAGAATCTTGGTAAAATGCTTAATTCTTGTAATTTCAAAGGCCATTGGTAATTAGATTTACATAACTGATGTTGTTTACTTTTAATAGTGCTTATAGTGAGCATTAAGTGTCAAAGAATGAATGACTGTACACTAAATGACATAAGAAAATTAATGTATTTCTGAATCATTCATCTAATGGGGAAAATCAAGTAGATATCTGGATATCTTCCCTTTACATTCTAGTCACAATATGGGTTTACTTATGCAGTTTCTAGCTGCTCTACTTCATAAGAATTTTGATATTTGCATCTTGGAAACATGTTATTTGTATGTAATTAGATTCTGTTTTTTTCTTAATATGACTATATGAGCTAAGCAATTAGGTTTTAGAAAACAATCTGAAAAGTTGCTTCCTTGCTTCATACTGTTCAGTAAGAAGAATATTTGATGTTTATACCAGCTGTTCATGTATACTTGTAATTTAACTGAGTCAAAACCAGACAGAATGGGGGCACTGCAAAGTGACTTGAGTTCCCGTGCTGTGTCTAGGACCAGGTAGATTATTGGATGACTTACAGCTCCGGCTCTTTGACTGCATAAACAATGTGATTTTTATTTTTTTTTTTAATCTGAAATATTTTTATATGGAATTTTAGTGGATACAGTATGAAAATTCTTTTTCCTGTTTTATAAATGGCTTGTCAGTACAGTTTTATATTTAGCATTGACATTATGAACTATGACACACAAGTCTTTAAAAATCTTATGTGTTTTTGGATCTAACTTAAGACTAAAAAAAAAACCAACAAAACCACTAGTAGCAATGACAAAAATTCAACAAAGATGGGATTTCCCTTAAGGGGTACACTGATCTCACAAGCTTCTAACTTTAACAAAGCAGGTAAATTGTGTTTGGCCTGGAGTCCTTGAGGAGAAAGGTACTGCCAAAATGCCAGGCTGTGGAAGGACTGTAGGAAAATTTATTTCCAAAGTCAAGAACACTACACATATAGAACATTAATCTTAATGGTGTTTCAAACACTGGGCCTGGTGAAAGACAGGCCCCCTGTTCTTCTCAGGGCTTCTATCATCCCTGACCCCCTACCCCTCTGTGGGGGCCTTCAGATGGGACTGCAAGGACTTATCTTTTTCTCACACCAAGGACAGTTCCTCTGAAATGCAGGGAGAGAAAACATCTAAAACTGTCTTTGGGAAAAATGCTTCTTCCCCTCCAAATGAACCCTGCTATTTGTGCCTGGTGCAGTGCCTACTTTCTTTTGATCTTTGAAGAATATTTCAAAAATTTCACATGGTGCTCTTTGAGAATCGGAGCACCCTAAATTGCACAGCTTTCAATGCCAATAGACATTCCTTCACATTATGTAGGTTATGTTCATACCGGGGAATGAAGCACCCTAGAGACAAATAACTGTTTAGGAGGAGGGGAGTGTATTATTGTATTGGTGTGTTTTCTCCCATGCTAACTCATGGTAAGCTTGTAGAATGGTTTGGAGCACCTCAAGCATTCCTAAAATGCTCTGTGGTCCAGGTTTGGGCCTGAACAGAGTGTGGATAGGCAGAAATTCTGGCTTAGTATGAAGTAGGGTTTACTCAAGGTAATCTTTGACATAGACTTTCCACAGCGGTACACAGCATCTCCTTGATGGAGACAGAATGATTTGGGTTAGAAGGGACCTCAAAGTTCATCTAGAAGGAGGGGAACTCTATATGTCAACATTTTCCTAAGCAAAATCAATTATAACTTTACTGGGAATTCCCTCTCTTCATGTTCACTGAACCCGGCAATCTGTCTCTGCTGCATGGGAGGAGAAATGTTTAGCAGGGTCTGGCCTCAGAAACTTGGGCCTCTTTTTTCAGGTAATGGCTATTTCCTACCCTTACCCACCACAATATGTTCACTACTTCTGGGACTCAACCCTGAAATTTTTGCCATCTGTCTAGAAGGAACCTGAATACATGATTTCCTAAATCAGCATGGGGAACTGCGGGATGGGTGGATGTTGTGGTGCCAAAATCATGCACAAAGTAGTAAGAACCCTTTAAATTTTATCTCTTCATATTCAAGTCCAATGAAGTAAAGGCTTGCCTCTCTCTCATGCTACTGACATACCGCATTGATTTAATTTCCTGAGCAGGTGCTTTGCCTGAAGAAAGCTGACTGGTGAAAACATAGCACAGCACCTGGTGAAGAAATTAAATAAACATGCTATAATCATCTGAACATGTGATTCAGGCTCTTTTACTTACTTTTGGACTTCCATCAGCAACCTGCAGCCTTTAAAAGTTAGATTGCAAAGCTAGTTCTTTTAATGGTTTGCTCATCCTGACAAGCACTTCACTCAAAATATTGTATGCAATATTAAATCATAATGACCTTGAACTGCAGGTGAGATATCTTTTTATTATACATAAAAACCCTTTTAGAAGTTTTTATTGCCTGTGGCTGAATTCTCTTCTGTTCCATGTTTTCTGACAGAATACAGCAAGACACAGTGGTTAAACTTTGGATGGTGGGGCTAAAGTCTGCATTGAAAAAGTGAAGTTATGTATTTATTTACTGTTGCAAGTCCCCTCCAGTGCATTACAAGCTTCTCAGAAAGAAGGTTTAGCAGCACAGAAACAGCTGAACACCTAAATGAGAACTTTAAATGTCTATGAAATATACTCCATGGGTATTTTGCTGTGCAATTTTCTTGCTCCTGAGAAGGTGATGACAGATTTTGTTAACATGGACAGGAAACTGGGAACATGTGTGAAGGCTTTCTTCACCCACATATAGGTTTCTGAAAAGATGTTCAGAAACAGTGCATGTTAAACTCAGCTGAAGCAGACATATAGTTGCTAGGATTAGTGCAGTCTGCTGTTTTGAAGTGCAGCTTCTACTTGCTTTAATCATATACGCTTGTCAGTGCTGCCAGGTACCACTTTTTAATGAAGTATTGAAATGGTCAGCAAAAGTTAGAAATCAAACCATGAATGGGTCCTTTTTTCAGATGTTTTAAGTCACCTGAAATTAAATAATCTTGATCTAAGACAGGCAACTTTCCTTAATAATTGAAGAGAATAGGTGCCTTTGTAAATTAATTTGTCTCATTGTTTTTTAATTTTCTCTTTGAATGAGTCATCCTCAGTTTGTATCTATTTCTTCCTATTTACTGTAAAGCAAGTTTCTACAAGGTAGTAAGATAACTGAAAAACTTGCTATGGACTCCTAAATTAACTGAAATCATGTTAATCTCAAGAGATGATAAGAGAATTGAAATCAGTTTCACAACTACTCTCGTTCAAACAGTATCTATGTAGGACAGGACAGATATGGAATTAATGATCTCAAAGTGAGCCGAGAATGTGAGGATTTAAAGACTCTTAAAGTTAGCTAGAAACATGTACTTGAGAAGAACTCCCAGTAAAACACATTAGGCATCAGGGCTATGTCTTCTGTTTAAGTCTGGAAGTGAGTAAGTCTGACCTGTAACACATTATGGGACGACCACCTGGAATATGAGGAATAAGAGTGTTACCCTCCTCTACTGTTTTATGCAGCCCTCATTTGGAAGCGTGTGAATTGAAAGTGGTTTTGCAGACAAGTTAAGGAAACAAATGTTTCGCATAGCTGTGTTTTGGAGGATGAAGACCCCAGCTTTTTCATGACTCATGTAGTTGTCATTGGTTATAAACATTGAAGTTTAAGTGTTTGGTGAGGTTTTTTTGTACGTTATGGTCGTGGGTTTTTTTGTGGTGTTTTTTGAGTTTTTTTTTGGTTCCTCCCCCCCCTCTTTTTACTGTTGGAAACACAGATACCTAGGGGACCTTTATGTATCCTGGATATAGCAGCTGCTGTATTTAACTCTGAAAAGCATGTAGTTATTTTAGATTTAGGAAGCTGTTAATCTGTTTCTTTGTGATTGTGAACAATGCTAGTGACTAATATTGCTGCCTAGATTTAACATCTTAAAAAAGAAACTTAAAAAAGCCAACCATTTGTAAAATGGTTTTCAGTGTTGCTTACCTTGTAATGCCATTAATAGTCCTTTAGTTTCAGAGAAAATGATTATGTTTATTGTTCTGAGGCATATGAACTCTTTGCATGTTTCTACGGTTCATCTGCAGAAAAGAAGAAAATGTTGGATGTTTCTTTTTACTGCTCTAGTCCCAATTTATAAAGCTTAAGTATGTCTATATTTCAAACCATATTCTTATCAATGTTATAGGCTTTCAAATGAATTACACTTCAAATAAAAGTGAAGAATGAGCATAGGTGGTTATAAATGAGAAATCGAAATATGCAAATAATGTTTAGTATGAAATAACAGATTATAGTGACAAACTGTATTTAGCAGTCCTATAATTTATAATCATGGTATAGATTAATGAAAAGTTATAATGGTTGGATTTATTTTTCTTCCTTTGCAATAGAACTACTTTTTTAATCTCTCTTGCTTCTGTTAGATACTGGAAGGTGGAATAATCTCTATGAATCTTGAAGTAATAAAAATGAACGCTATTTCATGAACACGTTATTTTAAACTCAAGTGAGCGATGTCCATTACGCATTGTGAAGGGTGAGAATAGGATCAGTAATAACTCCTAAAAATACAAGACTGTACAGTCTCAAAAATGTTTCTCAGGAAATTGGGACTTTTTTCTATGTTCGCATCTAGACAGTGTCACTGACTCTTGTTTAGGTGAACATGGCAGGGTTTAGTGTCCTAGGCTTTGTTGGACTCCAGCATCCATTTGAATGCAGGTTTGCAGTGTTGCTCAGTTCCTTCCTGGTAATGACAGCAAAGGAGTCTTGTTGTTTTCTCCCAGCGTGACACTAGTGAACATAAAAATCTGTTCTCTGTGGAGAATAATAAAGACTTATGCCATGATCTATGAGGGTGTGGATGGTTGTGTCTACTTATTATAAAAAATAATAGTTATTGAGGAACAAAAGAGACAGGGAGTTTCATGATAAGAAAATCTCTCTTCTTAAAGGCAGCCTGAAACCACAACTGCCCAACTGGCATTACAAGGGAGGACAACTGAAACAGTTCTCACTGCCAGCTCTGTGGCTTATTGTCTGTTACAGCCCATATAGTGAATAGGATCATGGTACCTCTTTGAGGGAGAAAGGACCTTTCATTGTTTTTTAATTTTATCACTTCCTTCCCTGCTTTGTTTTTGTTAAAATAAAAAACCAAAAAACAAACAACACAGGAGATGAAACAAAGGCACTTTGAACACAAATAAATGCAATGTCATTCAACTGGCTTAATTATGATAGATGTTAGATTCTATTATATTTGTCTTCATTTTGTACTTCTATTTAAAGACTTTAGGATTAATAGTTGCAGAAATTATTCCTTTCTCATTTTGTTAGAACAACAACACCAACATAATTTTTTATGAGCAAGAATATCAAACATAAATTTTCTTTTCATGTTGGCAGCATGATAAGACGCTGTGCTTTAAAGCTAATATTAGAAAGCAGATTTTTTTTTCCCAGTGAAGTATGATACATGACTGTACTTCTTCTGATTGTGAGATGAATGTATCAAAGTTTTAGTGTTCTCAGAAAATCTTTTGCTTCAACTATTTTAAAATTATTTTTATTAATGAATTTGTGCCAGAATTTCCATAGGAAACACCAGAACATCAAAACCAAACAACTGTAAAAAATTATATGTATTTACACTGTAGTATTTTTCAACTTCTACTATTTTTCCACACTTTACTGAAAACCACTCAAAATAATAATAATAATAAAGAAATATTGAATCAAACCACTGGTTTGAATTTTAAAACCTTGTTTTGAAAAGCTGAAATGTTATTTTTCAACTTTGTAGAAAAAAATATTCTCCAGATATTATTTCCAAAATATATATTTTGATGAAACAGTATCTTTGTAACAGGAAAATATTCCACTTTGAATACTTGTGTGCAACTGTAGTGTCAGCAGAAATGGAATGAGTCAGATGGCTGCTCTTGTGCTGCTTGTGGAAAAAAAAGGTGCTAGAGACAGAAATGGAATTCAAATGTGAGAGAAGTGTAGAGATACATTTGGGTTTCTTTCCCTTGCTTGTGCTGAATAAGTAAAACCCCTCATCAGTTTTAAAACTGGGAAAACAAAGAAGTTTTCATCAGTTTCAGTAAGTCTGGGCAAACAGCTGTTTTAGACAGCATTCTAAGAGATGAACAAAAGCAAAGCATATACACTTATAAAGCTATATTTACCTTCACACATATGAGATTTTTTTTTAAGAGACAGGACATTTATAACCATTAAATCCATCATTTTGGACTGCTGACACAACAGGGACAATGTGATTTTTACATACTTTTACTTCCTCCAGTTTAATGAAGAGGAATTGCAAGATGGCTGCATCCCTGAAGTAATTCTTCAGCAGGAGTAAGGCTGAAACAGCCAGCAACCCTAATGAGGAAAAATGAAAGGGCATCACCACTTAATTCATCTCATTATTGGCTCTTAAAATGGAGATAAATGAGGGGGAGATAAAAAAGGAGAGCAAGAGACAGACATGTATTTCATTTCTGAAGCATATCTGAGTTGGGCTGTGAGTGTGAATTCTGGAGTGCCATTAACAGCTGGCAGAGATGTCGGCACAGTCATTGCACTGGTGACAAGTGGGCACTGACAGGAATGTGATTGCTTTAATTGTACCCTGCCTGGTCACACTTAAAATAATTTCAAATATTCTACCAAAAAAAATAAAGTTCGTTAGCAAGATCTGCTGAAGCTAAGTTGCACATTCAAAGACCAGCAATTTATGAGCAGGTTCTGTGGGAAACATTTAATGCAAAGATGAAATCTCTGTGCCCAAAACCAGGAAAACTACCCCTGTCCTAAGCACGCAGAGAGGCTTCATAAACTCATATTTTACTGAAAGAGGGAACCTTCACAGCATTGCACAAGTAACAGCAGTAGCTCTCTTTGTGTGTTCCTCTAAGTGTACAGGAGTCAGAACAAATTTAGTGACCCATAAATTTTATGATATAATAGTATAGTCAATGTGTTGTATTTCTGCAGCATACACATAGAGTTGGTTTTCAGGAGGAGATGCAGAGACATTAACTCCTGTGTGTATTGGTCACTTGACTTTCTATTTTATGAAATTATCTGGACACACTCCTTCCTCCTCAGATGTTTTTCTACCATGTCAACCACTATGTCCCCTCAGCATGCCATAAAGGACATGAGGTGTCATTTCTGACCCAAAAGATACACTTGTTCTTTGACATATATTAGCCTTTTCTAGTTGAACTGGTTTAGACAGCAATCTCCAAAATGTTCTATGCTAAAAATGCACATTTCTATGCATAAATGCTTCTTTTTTATATGAAAAAAAAAATGGCATGGGTCATACTTAGGGGCAATTAAACATTTTGTAACTTCTCCTTTATTCAGTCATTCAAGTTGATTCACTGTAATCTGGTCTGTTTTGTGTTTCTTTTATTCAAGTAATGCTAACAATGCCCTTAATCAGGTCAGGAGTTTCTCATAGCCATAGAGTGCCCTAAACACCTTGTAGAGATACATGCTCCTATTTGCAGCATTATTGAAATCAGGGGAAGTCCATGGTGGTCCAGCAACAGAAATAGAGTAATTTTAGTAAGAAAAACCTATGTAAGAAACATAAGTAGAAAAATGTAGGCAAACAGAACCCTTTATCATTAATCAGTATTTAATTTTAAGGTCACTTTTGCAAAGGAATAATATTCTTGCATAGAGTAGACAGCATTTCTACATGTATGCCTCTAATTTTGGTTAAAAAACCCCCACGCTTGATATCATTTTAATCTAAATTCTTTTTCTGAGGGAAAAATCTGAATTCCTTCTTGTACCAAAAATAGAACTTTAAATCTCAGGAATCCATAATGAAAATAATCTAGCACTAAGCATGTCAGAGAAATGAAGTATCATCCTTCCTCAATGAGCAAGAAAAAAATTTTTTTTGTTCTTCTTTCCTCTTCAGAGAGAAGTGAACTGCTGCTTTAACCTCTTCCCATTCCACTTGTGAACATGGATGTTTCCAAAGTATACTCATGATGCTTAATCTCAAATCTCTTCCTTTCATATTCATCACCTAGAAAAGCAAGTGGCCATGTAGCAGCATAAAATGTCTTTCTTTACTGAGAGCATATCTTCCTTATTCTTTTACTCATGGTCATTCTTTCTTGGGCTTAGTTTCTTTCTTTTCTTTGATCAACTGCCCTCAGTAAAATTACTCATTGAAGCTTTTGATTTTTGATTTTCTGAATTAATTCTTCAGTATGCTTAAATCTCATATTGATATGTTTCACTGCAAACACTGCAACATCCCACTTACTTCTGAATGGGAATTTTGAGCTCATCATTAGTTATTACATGAATTGGAAGTAAATGAAAAATCTTGTCCTTCAAGTAAATAAGAGTTTTCCTGGAAAAAAATTTTGAAATTTTGGTGACTACTCCAACTTGAAACACAATAAATACAAGTGAGGAGGAAGAAAATAAAAATATATAAAAATTTTGAACCATATCTAGATTTTTTTTCTCCCTCTGCCTTCCATTTTTTCTTTTTTTTTTCTTTTACACTCCCTTTCTCAATGTAAGAGAACAATCTCTTGCCATTTGCTTGGATTTCAATTGTTATTTCTGCCCCACTCTTATTTTGTACACTCTCAGTTACTTTCTACATTTCTTGAATGAATATAGTGTAGGAATTTGATGACCAGCTTGCATTCTGATTTATTTTCTCATAGTTGCCCTGTATGTCTCTCATACTTTAAGAGGTTTTTTATTTGCTCTGCTATGGAGTTCTTCTCCATATGATTTTAGTTCTCTCAGACAAGTTCATTCTACAATTTCTGGTTCATTTGCCTTGAAGAAAATTGAGACCTCCAGCTCCTAAAAACTATTTTTTTCTCTTTGGAAATCAAGAGTTTCAGTTACAGAATGTAATAAGGACATTAGCCACATCATGGTTGCTTGTTGAGTTTTAACCTGGGAAGAGATATGAAATATCAGAAACAGAGACAATACTTCAATGCTCTCTCGAGTTAATAAACTTTCAGAAGGCTCGGATCCTACATTGTGTTTAATTAAAGGTGTTGGGTATAAAATCTATTTTAGTCTTTTCCACTGTATTAGTTCTCATACTAGTTGCTTTTGTTACTTTATCAGTGGTGCAGTTGAAAATGGACCCATTGAAATAATGATTTATGGAATAATATCTTGTCATTGGGACTTACTGGAAATCAGTAAATAGTCATGACAGGTGAAAAATTAATATGTCATTCCCTAAAGGTAGCCTTTGGTGTTATGAAGACATGAGATAAAACTCTGCACTTATAAGAATAAATATGTTCCCTGTATGCCAATAGAGACATGCCCATTTACATCAATACTAATTTTTTTTTTTTTGACCAGTGTATATGGTAGCTGTCCCATATGTTCCTGTAGATTTATGGATTCTGCCACCAGCACTTTTTAAAATTAAAAAAGTGAAATGACTTGAGAGATTCATTTCTTGAACAGCACATTTTTCACAGTCTTTCATCAAAAACTATGACAAGAAGCTTATTATCCTTGAGAAGTTGCCATTTAGTACTGTCAGGATTTTATTATTTGGATGCTTCAAGTACTTGACACTTATTTTATTTTATAGTGTTGCAGTATACAAACTTGCAGATTTCTTAAAGCAAATGATCTTGATAATAATCATCTTTCAGATCTAAACAAGGAGTAAATTTTAAACAACTATAAAAAAAATCTGAAACATCTGTTTTGAACTTAGGTGTCATGTCGAATTCTGTTGAAGGTATTTCATTATCATGAAGTAACTAAGATCCATTAGTATTCTTATGATAATCCCTTCAATATCCAAAATATATGACCCACAATAATTAAGTTTCATATCTCTTCTTAGTTTTAAAACTGTTTGCAAAATCAAAACTCATTAAATCTGAGGGTTGTAAGAGCACATGGTACAGATTAATGATTAATTCTGCAGATTGTTGGAATGCTGTTCAAACAATCAAGCCACTTCTTAGGAAGAATCTGTATGCTTACATGCCCATTGTTGTTATTATCTCCCCTGGAATTATACTGGCATATTCTAGTACTTTCATCTCAGAGTCTGCATATCAATCAATCAACCATCAATCAAACAATCAGATTTTCAACAGGAACCAAGCTGGATACTTGGATTTCTAAAAATCCAATTTAAAAACATTTAAAAATTCAAAAATGTTTACCACAAGATTATCTATGTTAAATACCTTTATTGGACTGCAAAATTTGGAAAAGTTGTTTTAATTACCTCTTGATCATCAAAGTGTTCCCTTCACAAAATGCATTTATATGTATCTTTAACCTTTAATAGCATGATGCCTCCTCAAATGAACAAGGATTTGTCTTCTCAGATCCTAATTCTACTATTTAGTCCCTTCTGTATACCTTACATAATGCAAATGCCAGAGCATGCTTCCTCCATTTTATCATTGAAGGTGCCAGTTAGATGAGAATACAATGCAAACACAGTTTATTCCTAGAGGTTCCAGACAATCCTAGCCTAAAGACAATGTATTTTAAGCTGTGCTCTCTCTCATTTATTCTAGCTCTCTAATGCTCTGAAATGAAAACATGAAAAGGACTGCCAAAGATGTACAACGTGAAATATTTGTAAATAAACAGGCAGATTAAACAGAAATGGGTAAAATACATTAACACATTAAAATATATTAATGATTTTCAAAAAATAACATATGAAACAATTGGTAAAAGGCACTTATATTTATCACAATGAGGGTTTTTTAAGCATTTTGCCTAATTCAAGCTAAGATGGAATTCTTAAGCAGAGCCAGAAATTGAACAGAAAATAATGGCTCATTTTGAAGAGGTGGATGCATTTCTGCTCTGGCATGTCTTTTTATTACTTCAAGTATTTGGTTATCATAAAATCTAATTTTTGCTGTGCTACTGTTGTCATAATATTTCACAAATATTTTTGTAACTTCTATGTAGCTAATAAAAAAAATATCTATTTTTCACTTCTGGATGTTTACTTTTCATAAACCACTCCCTTCTATGACTAAAATTTTGGATGCAAGGTGTTTAACGTATTCCATCAGCAACTATGTATTTCAACTGTATGGAATGCAGTTACTGTTTTGCAGGAGGGCTCACAAATTCCTTTTTCTGTTTTCACTTTTAATCTACTTATATTGGCATTTGTGTATGGTCAGAATCTTTGAAAGTCAAATCATATCTGTTGTGCTACAGAAACTGCTTCCCAGAGTCAGGTGCACTTGTTCTTATGTGGTTTGTAGCAGAAGTCATTACCTGAGAATAGGGTTCACAGAAAGTGAAAACCTCAACATGGGAGATATCTAAAAGTTGATCTAAACAGTGCAAGATGCAAATGGATAGGAATGCTCTTTGAGCTGGGCCCTTGTCTGGTGACCCTGGCACACTGAGTCTGATCTACTTTTGTTTCTACTTCTCTGTGTAGATGTAGTCAAAATATCCCAGTATGAAATAGCTAGGACAGGAATGACTAGCAGCCTAATGATAGCATATACAGTTTACAATCCAAAAAGATATTTTTGAAAACTCTAATCTGTCTGGTTATTCAGGAAAGATGTAATCCCATTTGTTTTCCCCAAACCATCAGATCAGTGGATTCTCACGTTGCACTTTTCTCCTGTTGAGTTTCTATACTAGTTACATAATTAAATATTAATGAAGTTAAATGAAGATCAAAAGAGAACCTCATATGAACTCTTTGACATTAGTAGTATCCAGTTGCTTAAGGATTTCTCCAGAAATTAAGGAGAATAAGGTACTAGTTCCTTGCCCATGACTGTATTCATATTAAGAAACTGAATGTGCTCATGACTGTTCTCTGTCTCTGAGGGTAGTTCTCACATGTTAGGATTACAATCTGGGCTTTGATGACTTTGGAAAAACTTTGTCTAAAGACCATTCTCAAAAACGCAGGTGTTGACAAATGACTTGCAGTACCCAGGGAGGTTTTCTGGAACTCATTTAGAGCTATAGATGCAGCCAGACCATTTTCTGACTGCTGGGATGAATGTGCCCAGTCCAAACATTTTTGCAGCGGTGTGTTGTGTGGACAGACTGTGACTAGAGTTAAGAAGTCAAGGGAAATAATCTGAGAACTGAAAACTTTGTTTATTTGTTTTATACCTAATAACAGAAATACAAACATTTGCAGAGCTAAGAAGAGGCCAGGCTGACATCAGTAATAATGAGTGGAAGGAATATCCTAAAGATATGTTGTGAACTTATGGTTTCAAAATGTTCATGTCCAAATTAGGAATTTCGATATAATATTTAATTTGTGTATATTTTACTTATACATTTCCTGATTTACCCAGGGTGAGAGGCCTTTTGATTCTCTTCTAAGGTGTTGCTTGAAAAACAGAGAAAGCTAAGTTGTCTTCTCCACCAACAGAAAAGTTGTAGGAAGTATTGAACTGAGGCAGTGCTCATCAATTGCAAACTGGCCACTATGGTGTAAGTGATGTTTCTAGTTATTAAAAAGCAAAAAAAGTACACCATTACATCTCTAATTGTTATTTTACTGTATTGTTGATACAGATTTTTATTGAACCAGCAGGACTTCATAAATATTAAACTCTGCTATTATCTAGAAATGTTTTTTGTCAGTTTTAATTTAAAGGCAGAAATTGAGTTCCAGTTGTCCTTTGCTTCAGATTTCCTGGTGATTCTTTATCTGTTTTTGAATGTCAATGAATAGGAGTTTCAGTTATTCATTAATATTCAAGAAGTGAAAATCTACTTGTTATCTCTTTGATTAATCCAGTCTATTGTGCCTTATAGCATCAATCACAAAACATTGCAGATGGTAATGAATTACTATGTGACTGCAGGAAACCATAAGGGATATTAAACTAAACTTAATCTTTTTAACTAATGACATTCTAAAATGAACGGAGAAGATAGAATTTCTCAATAAATGGCAGAGTGGAAGGCTTTCTCTGGGTTTTCTGACAGATATTCTTGTTGCACGTTTTCTCTACAAAAGACATACACAGTAAAAATAAAGAAAACAATGTATTTTTATTTTTCTTACTAACTAATACTAGTCTCTGGTAAAAGTTTTGAAAAAAGTCAATGTTCAGTATTTCACTGAAAAACTTTAGAATTTAGTTATTGACTTTTTGTGCATAATAAAACAAAACAAACACAAAAAGTATCTCAAGAAATCATTTTTTGGATAACAAAAGCCTTAATAACTAGTGAAATATGTTCACCTAAGTTCATCTCGCTGTGTGAGAGCTTTCTATTGGCAGCACCTCTAGGGGAGGTTGTCTCTCGGCCTTTGGTAGTTGCAGGTATACAGGAATGAGCTTCCTTAGCCTGACTGCAAGTTTCAACTCCTAAAGGTGACTGGAGGCTCTAAAGTATAATAATTTTTGAAGAAGGTTATAGAAATTATAGATGCAGAAATTGACCCAAGAAAGTATCTTAAAATGAGTTGTTATTTCCAGTCAGTGTTTAAACAGATATGATTTGTATGGATAGTCAGGTCTTTTTCCATCCATTGCCTGAATTATGTCTCCTACTTCCATAAACAAAAAAAAACCCAAAACATACATAGTGGAAAATGGAGCATGGAAAATTTGTTCTGTGAACACATTTGTTCTTTTTCAATGCATCTGGTTAAAAGTTTTTCTCTGCCCAAAAAAAGAACAAAAAAAAAAACCCTGACTTTCAGTAAGTGTAGAGTGGTGTCACAAAATGATATAAAAGTCTAGTGTGTAACAGCTTTCCACAGTCATACCAGAAGTAAGGTAATTATTAGATTCCCAGAGTTCATTTTGGTTTAAAATCTTACTTCTGTCCCAAACCCCTAAGTCTAAATCTAATTCTAGCATGAGGTTTTAAAATCTTATTTTTGTGTAAGTGCAGAGTTTAACAGGAATCCTGTGACTTTTGCTTGAATCAAGGCTATCCTGTTGTGTTTGCCAAAGGAGGATTAGCGAAAAATGGTATTAATAAATTATGAAGCCATTAAAATAAACTGCAGGCTAGCAGAACAACTGAGTACAAAATCAGCAAGACAAAACCTACACATTTTGCATCTGTGCAGCTCAGAATATGAAATACATGTGTAGTGCCTGTGATGCATGTCTATGAAAGTGAACAATGCTGAGTAGCTGTGATCATTGCCAATGCGTTTGCTAACATATCAGGCAGAAGCAGAAAGATGAGTGCTCTTAGCCCTTAATGAATTCAAATGGCAGAATTTTTAGAAGGCTCATCTCCTGGGACTGGTGTTAACACAGGCAAGTGGTATACCCACAGTATCTCTACCCTTTTAAGTTTTTAATTAACAGATGGAAAAAGAAGATGGAGTAATACAAAAGGAACATTTCTGAAGTTCAAAGCATGTTTGGGTCTATTTCTGGAAAGAACTGTTTCTAACACTGTCTTTCAACATTGGATCTGTCTGTAATGTATCCATATCTTAGCAGGTAACTGCATATATTTGCTAACTGAAAAGTAAAGAAAAAAAATAAAATTATTTTAAATGTTCCACCTAGGCAATACCAGCATACATTTTGTCACAGCACTGAGGACAGGAGGAGCCAAGCAGACACCTATACGTGGAACTACCAAAACATAAGGTGTTCCACAAGCCTTTATATGATATGCATGCATTATTCCACAAGTATATGTGGTATGTGTTATGTGATGAAGAGAAAACACTAGAGACGGATAAAGTGGTAGGGGGCCATATTTTTCTGTGTTAGCCTCTTCTCTGGTTTCACCAAGAAAGAAACTAAGAGATGACAGCTATGCCAGATTACTGGCTTCTGCCAGAGAAAATTTAATGGAATAAAGAGTCAACCAGCCTTTATGATGTTCATGTTCTTGTGGATGCAGATCTGCTTGCCATATTGCCTTTCAATGCTGTGAAAAGCATAACAGCACACCTGAAATAGCACTTTAACCACAGCACTCCTTTCCATCAGGCAAGTTACAAAGCTGAGCTTGACACATAGAATCACTTCTCACCTTTCAGTCCCACTACATGCTGCTTTTGAACATGAGCCAATATGTTCTAGAGCGGAACAAAGGAAGTCTGTTGTGGGTCATTCTTTGAATATCTGTGGGAGCTTTTAATTGCTACTAAAATTATAAAGTCATATTAGGTAGGTGTGTTGCACTTATATACTTTTTCTACTAGGTGATGATACAGGGATGAGCTATGTGTGTGGTCTATAACTTAAATATTGACTTAATACTGTAGTAAGTACTAAGTATCATAAGTATAGGAAGCAAATAAGTAATACAGCATGCAATTAAATATTTACCAAATCTAAGCATTAGTGCATGATTAATGTGGAAACCTCCCTGATTAAGCTTTTCAGCAGAGTTCTGTCATGGTGAGGCAGAAGACAGAGGCAGAGACAGACACTATGTCATGTACCAGTGCAGTGTATCACAATACTGGGTGGTGGTCTGATTCAGAAAAGTAAAACTATTCTGACTTTTCTACTGAGGTTTACAATTCTTTTCAGAGAAGCTAATAGTTGTGTTTTTGACCTATGATATGGTTTGTTTTACTGCAGAAATTAAAATTGAGATGAAGTCACAAAGAATTACTTTTGTAGTGTTCTGTTTGTCTTCTTGGAAGGATTATCAACCATTAGTTCCTCTTCTTTATTCCCCACATCAAATTTCAAGAAATTCTATGAACAGCAATTAAAGTGAATTTAGGGAATAATAGGCATAAGATTGTGCTGCCTTAATGGTGCCAGCAAAATCCTAAAATCACCTAGCATTTTAACCAGACCTATCAGTAAGTGTCTATTTGCATGTACTTTCCTGTATAGGACAATTTTGCATTTCATCAGATTTGTCTTTGATAGGATTATAGTAATTTAATTCCTCCATTAAAATATTTTACCTTTTATCATTATATTAATTTAAATGGCTTGTAGATATTCAACAAATGTGTTTATGAAACAGTTGGTATTGGTCTCTCAGTAGCAGGAATCTGTTAATCTGCAGACTAAATCTGCTATAATTTTTCTAAAGATTCATCAGAAAGAATTTATAATTTGTGGCTGATGATGCAAATTCAACATTAATTAGAGCAGTTTAGACAAAAATTGAGTCAGGCCCTTTTCTGCAGAACAGTGCAATTCTGTCAAGATCAAAACACTTCATAAAATTGATTTTGATTTTGTCAGTATGTACTTTGAAGACATGGGGAAAAAGGGGAAGGAAAGAGTCCTGAAAATGTTGAAATTTACAATTTTAGCATCTTATAAATGAAATGATTTAGTACTATTTATTTTGAATTATCTATTATAACATAAAGTGCTGTCAAAATGAAGCAGGAATGCTTAGATGTGAAACTATATTTTTCGTAGATATTAATTCTGTGAAGAGTTAGATTATCTTTTTAAATAAAAAGACATTTAAAAATCTGGAAAACCACCCTCGATTGATTTCCCGCAGTTCCGTCTTAGCTCTAATTTTTATCTATAATTCTTTCTGTATTATGAAAGCATGTTTAGAATATAGAAATGATATTTTTGCACATTTATTTTTAACAGTACTGTTCTAACAGAACAAGAATAAAAACTGCCATTATGCAACATTCATGGGTAAAAGAGCCTAATATCCATCACTTTTCACAAAATATGTTTCAACTTTGCAACACCACATGACTTCCTGTATCTCCTGTCAAATAAAGTAATAGACTGAGTAGTAACCCTTGTTACATGTGAGCACACACACATTGTAAAACAACTTTGGTGCTATAGAAGAATTTTTAAAAAATTAAATTTAAACATCTACATGTAACTTTCACTCAAAATTTAGTGGATTCTTGTTTTGGCTACCTGATGACTGCGTCTGCATTAACTTTTTTGATTTGAACCACAGAGTGTTTTTCAAGCAATTCTCCCAAATGTTTCCATTATCACATTTGGAGGGGGATGGGCATCAGAGACCACAAACTGTACTACTTTTAGATTAAATTAGGCTGGAAAATATGTGCCCAAAGTACATTTGGTGCAATGGTAACGGACATTCAGTCCTTGGCACTATGGTTGAGAGAGTCAAAAACACCTCCTCGAAAAAGCGTATATTGTGAATGTTAACTACACAACTTCAACTCCATTGATCCACATACCTACTTCTAACTTCCACTAGGTTACTTGTTAAAGTAAGTATACCCACAGGCATCATGAATTCCTTTCATGAGTCAGTTCTGTGTCATCTTGGAAGTACTGTAGCTGCAACTTTAATTTTTGTTGGACTACATTTTTTCTTCTCCCATAAAACTTATTTTCTGATTGTTAGAAAGTTTTCTTCCTCAGTCTTATGATGGAATGTTGTCACAATCCGTTGATTTCTATTTTTTAATGTATTAGTAGAACTCACAGAGATCTTCTTCTTCCCTGAGATGTAACTTTTAATGTATGAAGGAAGACAGTCACATCCTCTTTCAGTCATCTCTTTGTAAGATTATACTAACCAAGCTGTTCTCTATGTGTCTATATGTTTATTTAAATTGAAGCAAAGATTGGTAGGATCTGAACAATTACTGTATTTTTAAATCATTTAATTAAATAAACCTTTGAAACTTCCATTATGGCTCTGTAATCATGACAACACAGAGATGGAAAGTACCTTTCATCCTTCTTATTCTTTGTTGCCATGGTTATAGTTTTAACCACCACTCTAAATTACTGCACTACTGCATTATATTCAATTTCTATTAGATTTTATTAATTTTTTTAGAATAATATTTCTCTAATACCAAGTGAAAAATAATGTGTATTTTAAAACATAAGCCTTTGCAAAAGAAAATACACTTCTAAATATACTTAGGAAGCAGAGATCTATGATTTATCTTAAAACTAGCATAATCTAGTAGTGGAGGTTATGTGTATATTTCAATGCTAAGAAACACTAGAAAAAAATGACTCCTTGAACTTGCTTTCATTTCATAGCAGTTGTTTTCAGAATGAAGTTTCTCTGCTCCTTAAAATATTTAAGACTTATGAGAAATATTAAAACTAAAATTGCATACTTTGCTTAAACACGGATTGGAAGATTAAAGCAATCTTATTGAAACAAAATTACTCTTGTTCTTTTAAAACCCTCTTTAATAGATTTTTTTTTTTTGTCATACTATGAATGCTCTTGCTAAATGCCATGTTTGATTTTCTCATTTTAGGAAAATCCCGAGACCATTTCAGAGTCTCCAAAGTACTGAGATGTTTTTGGATTTTGTGAACAGGAGTTTGAGGCTCTTGGTTTCATAGTATGAACAGTTCATTTATTTATTTTATTTTGAGATTTAGTTTAGTATGGGACAGACTGACCTGTGACTTGTGCATGCCCAGAATGGCCTCCTCTGTGGTACAACTGCATGGTTCATAGCTTATGCTATTCCTGACCGGGGTTTCATGGTTTCCCACTTTGCTCTCAAGGTATAGGTGGGATCTCCTCAAAATATGCAGAATAGTACTTTTTTCTTGAGCATGATGTTCCGAGCACTGAATCAGGAGAGGGTAATGGTAGCTCTGGTCCCCCTTCCAACAAAAGTAGCTATCTTCCTAGTACAAACAAATCAAGCATTTAAAGTAGAAGTGGAATGCTGAACTCCTGACTGCTATGTCAGTGTTCATGTCACGGAGCTATATGTATACTGCTTTTGCCTCTCCTTGAGCCTTAAGGAATCTTGGGTTTGTTGCCGTGCAGTGATAATTTACCTGGTAAAGATACAATCCTGTCTCAGAATAGCCTATAACTTCAAATTGAAAGCTAAAGTAATGTTCTAGGAAAAAAAAGATAGGTTCACCTATTTTACTCCCTAAACACAGAATGCTAAGAAATTAACACTACATATGTTATTTTTGCAGTATTTGATGTCTTAGAATTCTTCAGTCTGTGTACTGGAATTATTTGAACAGTTAAAATTTGTAATGTTGTCAAGAGTATGCCAATGATAAAAAGACAAGGTATATTTGATTCTATATCTCTAGGAAAATTGCCTGCATGTATCCACCACATGTATATTTCAGTAAGACATAAGAAGGCAGACAATTTTTTTATCTGAATATCTCAGGAGTATTTAACGTTCTAGCCTATGCATCATACCCAAATTTACTTTGAGAGTGGCTGTACACAACTCTGCTTCCAGTCCTTACTGTTTCATATGTGATAACATCTAAGTCTATAGTGAGCCATGACAACATTTATATGTTCAGGAGTCCGTTGAAGAAAAAATATTTTGCTAATCAGCCCTATGATCTCTATTCCAATTACAGACATGGCCCTGCTGCCAAATAACCTGACAATAGCATATACAGTTTAAATTAATAACAAGAGATATCTTTTTATTTGTAAGTTATTTTGATAGGATTTTTTTTCCCTGTTGTTGTTGTTTAGGATTTTTTAATAAGGGAATGAATATATACAACTCACACATGACTTTGCCCATCATAACTCTGTTTGACTGTACTTATTTTCTTATAAAACACTCCCCCCCCAAATCAACAAGCTTACTAACTGTCCTGATATTAAAGCAAATTCACACATGTGAGAGAGAATGTGCCCCCTGGTAAAGCATTTATATCCCACTACCAGAAATTAGCATCCACTTGTCCCCTCAAATGCTGCAAAAGGAACCCAGATGACAGTCAAAAGGCAGTGAAAATTTTGGAATACCTGCAAGTAGAAACCTCCTGCTGCTGAAGCTGACAGATGCCCCTCCACTAGAATCACCATGAGATAAATTCTGGAAGAGCTTTGTGGCCTCAGATGACTTTCCTGGTACCTTGAAAAATTACTGTGGTCCCACACCAGCTAAGAATCTAAAGAGCTGTTAAAGTAGTCCTTTCAACTTCTTAAGGTTTTGCAATCAGAAATCATTACAACTACTTCTTGAAATGAAAAACAGGCAATCTTTCACAGGACACACATGGGAAGATTTTGGGCATTATGGTTAGTGGTAAAAGCCTTCTCAGCCTCTGTTTAGTGTTCATTTTCTAAGATGTCTGTCTATCTGCTTTACACAGCTAACACACCATAGTGAACCACAGCTTGATCTGCAATGCCTGTATTTGTTTTGCTATTTTGTGCATTAAATCAATATAGGCTACAAGTCTTTACCCCAGAGTATATCTTGAGCAGTTTACTTAATGTGATTTCCTTCTGATATGCACTCTTGTGTTTGCTTGTAGCCTTTTACTTTCACATTTTAAAATGATCACAGCCTAAATCAGGGGAGCTGAAAAACACGACTATTCTCTTTAAAATGCAGAGCCATCAGAGTCCTCTCCTGCAGAGGACTGATAAGTGCTTTAAATTTTTCAGATGTGGTAGAAATTGTGGCCTTTCACCTTTAGCCTTGATTAGGGTTGGGATTTAACACATGCTGCCTCTGTATTTTCTGTGATTAGATTGTCCTTGGACAAGTGCATCCAGAAAATTCTAGGCAGGTCAGCGATCAGTCGTCCACAGGGAAAAGAACAAAACCAGGAAATATTCATAATTCATTCTGATTAGACATTTAGGAGTACTCTAGAGAGATCTCCTGGTTGTGGGCATTTATTCTACAGTCTTATTATTATTATTTTACAATTTGCTCTTCATGTTGGTCTTTACTATATGTTTCAGTTATTTTAAGGCATTAGTATTTCTTGACTTTGCATACACAAGCTAGAGTTTAATTATCACCATATTTGCCTTTAGAAATATTTTGTTCTTTCAAATAATGTTCTCAAGCCTAAGAAAATATTCCCTATTTTAAAATAAATTAATCAGGACAAGATGTGATCTTGAACTTAATAAGAACTGCTGAATATTAACAGCATATGACACTTCTTGCAAGATTTTAAGTTTTCTACACTGCAGTGAAGTAAACATACATGAGTATGTCTCTATATAAATATTTACAATGTACCATTATCAGTTATAGAAAATCTGTCACTTTTTCTTCTAACTTTTCTATCCCTATGTTGTTTTTAAAGATCTTAAAATTATACGCTCAGACTTTGGGCTTGTGTGTATAGCTGGACACTGAGGAGTGAAATTTGCTTTTCTGCAGGAAGCCAATGTGATTCCTGTGCAACATAAGTCCTACATAAACTCGAACTCAGAAAGCTTAACATTTCATAGAATCACAGAATAACTGAGGCTGAAAGGAACCCCTAAAGACCACGTAATTCAATCCCTTTCTACAAAAAAGGGGTTAAATAAAGCAGGTTGCTTCAGGCCATGTCAAGTTCCATTTTGAAAATCTCCAAGGATGGAGACTCCACAACCTTTCTGTGCAATCTGTTCCGCCACCCTCAAAATAAATAGACTTTTTCTTACATTTTGAAATAATTTGTTTTATTTCAGTTTGTTCCCATTAAGTCTTGTTCTTGGGCTAGATACCACTGAGAAGAGTCTGGCTTCATCTCTGCTTACTGCTGCAGTGGATTGACCTGGTCTGGCTGCCAGGTGCCCACTAAGCCACTCTATCAGTCTCCCCGCTCGACGGAGCAAGAGGAGAAAATAAGATAAACTCTTGCATTGAGTTAAGGACAAGGAGATCATTCAGCAATTACCATCACAGGCAAGGGAGACATGGAAATGAATTTAATTTATTGCCAATCAAATCAGAGTAAGATAATGAGAAATTAGAACAAATCTAAAAACAGCTTCCCTCCCACCCCTCCCTTCTTCTTGGGCTCATCTTCACTCCCAACGTCTATTTTCTCCAAGCAGTGAAGGGATCTGGGAATTTACTGTTGCAGTAAGTCCATAACACTTTGTCTCTGCCACTTTATTCCTCTACCTGTCTTCCCTTGTTCCAGTGTGGGATCTCTTATACATCAATTTCTCCAGCATTAAGTCTTTCCCACAGGCTGCAGCTCTTCATAATCTGTTCCAGTGTATATCTTTTGCACAACATACTTTTTTTCAGGAATGGACTGCTCCAACAGAGGTCTCCCACAGAATCACAGGTCCTATCAGCAAACCTGCTCTGGAATGGGTTTCTCTCCCCAGGCCAGAGTTCCTGCTAGAAGTCTGCTCCAGCATGGGCTTTTCAAAAGATCACAGCTTTCTTTGAGGTACATCCACCAGCTTGGTGGGGGATCCTCCACAGGCTGCAGATGGATTTTTACTCCCCCTTATATCTCCATCAGCTGCAGTGGGACAGCCTACCTCATGGTCTTCTCCACATGCTGCAGGCAGATCTCTGCCCGGCCCCTGGAGCATCTTGTCTCCCACCTTCTCCACTGATCTTGCTGTCTGTAGAGTTGTTTCTCTCACACAACCTTGCTAATCTATGAACAAAGCATTTTTTTTTACTTTTCCTTAAGTATGTTATCACAGGGGTCCTACTAGTGTTACTGGTGGGCTCAGCTTTGGCCAGCAAGAGATCTTCTTGGAACCAATTGGAACTGGCATCTCACAGAAACCACCTCTATAGCCCGCTTCCCACTGTCAGATCTTGTCACATAAAACAAATGCACCTACTTCATATAGGAATATAAACATTGCTCAGATTCTCCTTAATATCTTCTGCTTGAATCTGATCAACTACATCTCTCAGCCTCCCCCTGTATGTCAGTTTCTCCAGTCCCTTGAGCATCATCATGGCCCTTAGATGGATTTGCCCCAGTATGTCCCTGTTTCTTTGGACTGAGGAGCCCCATATTGGACACAGAGCTGCTGTTGTCTTTCACCGGGGATGAGTAAAGGGGAAAGGATCATCCTCTTTAACTTTATGACTATGATTTCCTAATACAGCCTAGGTAACTCTTGGCCTCAGCTGCAAGCGTAGTTTGATGGATCATGTTCAATTTGGTGTCTGAGACCTCCAGATACTTCTCTACATAAGACATTGATGTATCAACCACTTCTTCCAGTTTTGAATTATCTGCAAACTTGCTAAGAGTGCACTCTGTCCTACCATTCAGGTCACTAATGAAAATAGCCTCTATATTGGCCTCTAGGGCTACATTTTCTTTTATCCTTAACATGTTTGGAAATTATTTCCAGGAGGATTTTCTCTACCACCTTCTCAGCATTAAAGATTAAGTAAACCAAGTTGTAATGCCCTGGCTTCTATATCTTGTCCTTGTAGGTAGAAGCAACATTTATTTTCTTCCAGCACTCAGGAACCTCCCTTGATCACCACGAACTTTGAAAGGTAATAGAGATGGTTCCTCAGAGTGACATTGGTCATCTCCCTTGGCACTTGTGGGTCATCCCATCAGGTTCTGTAGACTTGTGTATATCCAGTTTGTTTACCTGTCCCTAATCTGATCAATCTCTACTCAGAAGTCCTTCTTGTTTCCTGGTTTCTGGCTGGTTTTGGGGACTTGGCATTACTGAGGGAAAATCTTACCAGTAAAGACAAAAGTAGAGACTGCACTCAGTATCTCTGCCTTCCTCATAGTCTTTCTCACCAGGACTCCTTCTCCTTCAGCAATGGACACACATTGTCCCTCATCTTCCTTTCACTGTTAATATAACTGTGCAAGCCCTTCTTGTTGCTCTTCACATCCCTCAGCAGATTAAAATCAGGTGGATTTGGCTTTCCTAACATAAGCATTGGGGTCCCTTTAGTTCTTTTGCTGATTACAAGGTCTATCTTGTCTACATCCTCCAGCACTCTTTACTTTCCAACCAAAACCACCTTTTCTTCACTTGACTGGGGATAGTCATCTGCTTTCTTCTCTCTTCCTAGTTAAAAGGACATCCATGGACATCATATTGGCCAGAATAATCTGGAAATTCATTTCATAGCCATAACAGTAATTAATTTCAACTTGAAACTTTGGGCAAAAATGCAGGCTTTTTCTGATTAAAGATTTGAAGACAACTGAATTGATCTTCAGAAATTCAAAGATTGTTGTCTGACTACGTTATGACATTTTTTTCTGTTAAAAAAAAGCACCATTCTGAATCACAGGATCATGGAATCAGTTTGGTTGGAAAAGACCCCTGAGATCATCAAGTCCAACCTATATTATAGGGTCTATTTATAGGATCTATTTAATCACTTTTAAAAAGAAATGTCAAAAAATGTTCATGTTTCTTTAAACATTAAAATCAAAGCCAGCCTCAAACCTTTTTCTGATCTGTGAAGTCATGAGCCTTCCAGTAAAGAGGATGATCTTCTGATTGCATTGGAACTGTTTTCTTCACAATTGTGTTCAGCTTTTGTATTTGCTTTCTTTTAATCCACAGGAATAATTCTATTTTATATAGATGAATAAAGAATACATTCAATAGAATCATAGAATCATTTAATGCTTTGGATCAGAAGGGACCTTTAAAGGTAATCCAGTCCAATTTCCTGTCATGGGCAGGGTCACGTTCCACTAGACCAGTTTGCTGAAAGCCTGATCCAACCTGGCTTTGAACACTAAATATATTGTCAGTAATAACAACAAATGTTATGTAAGCTTATTAATATTGAGCAATTTTTTTTCTATAGTTAAAATACAAGGTATTTTCTAAATATCCCTACAGTGGAAGGAGTGAAACTTTCAATATTAAATATAGTCAAACAGTTCCCTACTCACAGTTGCTGTGTAAAGAATTTTCTCCTCTGAAAACAATAGACTCTCTTGCAACTATCATTCTTTCGCCCAGTTTCTGATTATTTGCAAACCAATAAATATTTGTGCAGAAGTTAATTGCTTCTGTTCAATCATTTGACACATTCTTCATTACTTTTAGAGCATGTGAGCCTTTCATCCAGTCACAGTTACAATTAAGACTGATGAAATCATTAGATGTGTTGTAAACATTCAGTTTATTCATATAGAGTTTGGCAACATCTTAAAGGTCTTCTGTCAGGTTCATTCACTGTTTAAATATTTGTTGTTTATACTGAACAACAGTATGATTGCTGTCATTTGTCATTACACTCCATTGCAGGCACAGCTTTTTCACTGTATGGCTGGTGGTTCCAAGAAGGTTTCGGTTAAGTGAACAGGAGAGTTAATAGCATCTCATGAAAGTCTGTGGTTTCCTTGTGAAATAAAACCACTATTTTCTTGTGATTCATGTAGAATAGAAAAGAATACTGTAATTGATGAGGAAATACTGTGCCCTGCTATACTCAAACCTAACTTGTTTTTCTTGATAATTATTGCTCCTAACCAAACAAAGAAAGTTTTGAGCTTTAGAACTGTCTCTTGTTGCCCTTGAAGCATTTCTAAATGAAAGCTCACAAGGCACAAGCTAGTTTTCTTGGTTAAAGAGAATGTAGAAATGACATATGCAAAAGTATCTTCAGGAGCTTGTATTCTGTGATTGATTTGCAGAGTCTTGTTGCATTTTGTATTTTAACAACTTGTCTGAGAAAGTAGATAATGTGTGGTATCTTCCTTGATTAGCTCATTAGGACTGAAGTAATGGAAAAATACTGCTGTGTGATGGTAATTGTGCTGGTAATTTATAAGCCATCTATATCCTCACCTTGTCTGTTATCTGTGAAGTATTCCCTGTGACTCCTCAAGGGATAAAGCCTACTTTACACAAGTAAAGTAGGCTTTACACACTTTCCATAAGTGTGTAAGTATAGAGCATGCTCAGCAACCAAAAGTTCTTTGTGGCTGATGTACAAACTTTTCCTCTCACATGTACACCTTTCCTCACATACAGAAGGTTGATTTAGTTACGCACACCATCTATACCATATACTCTACTTTAAAACTTACATCCATTTTAACTGAAAGCAGAGAGGCACAGAAAGATAGGGATCTGAGATCCTTATTTTCAATCCATGCCAGTTGCCACATTTATGTTTCTGATCCTCCTCTCTCTAAAAAAAAAAAGATGAGATATAGCTCTCCTTTCTGTACTTGCTTCCTTGTTCCCTTGTTCCATTTATATCTTTCCCTCTAAATTGAAAAATACCTTTCAATGAAAGGACCTTCCCTACAAATGTGGCTTGTTTATTTTCAAGGAAGAAACACGTATAAAGTCATTCAGTTTGAATGTTAATAGGAAACGATTATGATGACTTCTGGGTCAATTTCTGTACTTTTTGTCTTTCTACACAAATATACTTGTGGTTGTTTTCATCTGGGACTTCTAATGCCTGGACCCCTGAGCTGCTTTTCATCACAACTCTAAAATTGTGTGACAGCAATGGAAAATGTCTTGATTTTTTGCTCACAAAGGTGTTGTGAGGCTTAGAGTGAGGCTTAAATAATTAATATTTACAAAACACTTCAAAATCTTTAGCTTAAAAGAAATCCTATGAAATACAAAATAATAACAACAGGTTCATCTGGATGTAGGCAGTAAGATAATTTTGTACAGAAAGGCTCTGAAACATTGTATGTATAGTCAACAGCAGTGATACTTAAATGGGCTGCTTTCATTCCCTCAGAATGACTCATAGCCTTATCTGAAACACATTTGCCACAGTGATCCAGGGTTGCTTATTACTGGGAATGCTCAGAGTAAAAAGACTAAATATCCATGTACCACAGTAGCCCTTTTATACAAATTAAAACTGCTGTGACTCACGATAGGAAGCAGAGTATATTAGTCTGGACAGAACTGTGTTAATGCACTGCTTCCACTGTACTCGGAGTGGTAGGAAGTTATTCGGTAATAAAGAGACTTGCACATCCTTCTTTCTCCCCTCCCCTCACTGAAATTCTAGCACTTCAGGCTTCCATCCTAAGTACTGCCAGGGATGTGCTCTTTTGCTTGACTGTGTGTCCGTAGCAGCTGACAGCACTCAGGCTTTTTTGGTCCTATTTTGATGACATCCTTTTTTCCACACTCTACTGCAATGCTGAAAATACTAGCTTTCAAGAGCTAGGCTGGTTATCTTAACATTACTCATTTCAGGTATCAATGTAGACATCAGCTGAGAGAGGATTCACTTCGCCTGGGTTCCGATGTATGCACCTGAATTTGTTAACTCCTCTTACAGTCATTTCAGAGAAAGGCATGGTTACAATTCTGATGATGAATTAATGATCAGGCCTCCACTTAATGATGAGGTGAAATACTTTTTAGAGTTACTCCTAGAAGGAATTTAGAGGAAATCTAGACAGTTAAATATAGGAGTTGGACTAGATAACCTTTAAAGGTCCCTTCCAATCCAAACTATTCTTTGATTCTATCAATTTTAATCATATGCTTCCCATCCTAAATGATGAAATTTATTGTATGGCTCTATGATGTATTGCCTGTTACACAAGGAGATCAGCCATGTCTTACATCTGCCTCAGTATTCCCATTTGTACATTATAATGAAAATTGTATTTCTGAAACTGAAAGCATCAGTAAAAGAAGCACGGGCTGATGACAGGGAATAGGAGCGTTTAGTGTATTTGTATTTGTGCTGAAAGGCAATGCTCTGTCAGATGAAGTTGACTTTTTTTCATGTGCTACTTGTATGTCCTGTAGTCTTGTCACAGGCACCTGTTAAGTCTTATATTGATTTTAAGGTGCTTAATAAGTCACAAAGCCCAACACCTGAAATGTCTCAACATTTCTTCTTGACCTTCCATTGTCTTATATTTCCAACTATTTAGGCAGAGCTATAGCTGGTGATTATATGTCACTGTGGCAGTCCTTTTGAAAAGTTTTTTTTTTTTTTACCTTATCTCGGTGGCAGAAACAGCAGCTTTAAAGGGACTTATGCTTCATTGCAGTTCAATCATGTTTTGAGTGACAATAGCAGCTCAGAGTTCTTTCTTGTTTCTTACTGTAATCCTGAGCATACTGTTTCTCAGAGCTACCCTGAATATCTCAATATCCTGCAGTGTAGGTGATAGAAATAGAACTCATCCCTCAGAAAAGTAAATATCTACTCAAAATTTTTTGTTTACACTAATTCAATAGAAATTGTTTCACACTAGTGATAATGAATGCTTGGTGTTAGCAGATATAATTTCTTGATGAAATTTTAAAGCCAGAGCTTTTGAAAGGGAATAAAGGAAGCTGATGTAATGTTATATTTAATTAATCTCTTAGTACAGATGTCCTATTTAAAAATAGTACAATTTTCCTTCTTGTTGAATTGTTCAGAAAATTCACAGCAATTAATAAATAGGCAAAGATCTGATAAGGGGCTAGGTACATAGGTCAGGACAAAAAAAAATGAGAGTAGTCTAAACGTTATACTCTGCAGGAACTCTCACTAGCTTTTCCTCTGTCTCTGTGAAGCCTGACTCTGCTGCACAGTAAATTATCTTCACAGCATAGTGAGGCTGAGGGCTGAGCACATGCGGCACAAAATTTCACTTAGTCATCCTATCACAGGTATTGTTTGAAAAAATAAGGGTTAGGGCAATTAGTCCCACCATCTACAACATTCTGAGGATATTGGTAGATGGGACTCCTGACACTGAGAAAGTCTGCAGCATTTTTGAATTTGCATAGGAAAAGCTGCTTCTTAATCAGAATTTTTTTCTTTAATGCAGAAGGTATTTCCTATACTACCAATCCTGATTTTCTTTCTCATTTTTTTTTCCCATTATGATAGAAAAAATTGCAAGGAGATGAGAAAATTTATCTAGGTATTTTTTAGTCTGCAATGTGTCATTTTTGAATCAGAGAAAATTACTTCTGTTTGTCACCTCAAGTGTTCCATCCAGCTATCCATATTCTTCACTAGTTGTGATCACTACAAAATATAGTACCTCTATTAACATACACTTGCTTTTATAATACCTCTTTGTAGTCAGATAGTGTCACTACAAGGAGAGCTAAGAAAATGAAAGAATGAAAGTAGTTTCCCAAACACTTGGAAAACTTTTTCTTTTCCAAAATTGAATTAGGTGACAGAGATTTACATTTCATTGCAGGGCAATGCTGTTTAGGGTCTTAAGGAACCTTTGAAAATCTTACCTCTGGTGACCTGAGAAGATATGGAGTAAGTGTATGCAGAGAACTGAAATCATCCCTACCTCCTTTAGGTGATTTAAATAAGAATTTTTGGCTGAATATGTAATGTTGAAGTCTGACATTATTGCTTGGTTTCCTTGTTATTTATATATCACAAATACTTGCTGGTTCATATTGCCTTCTGCTTCTACACAGAAGTGAAAGACTAATTAACACTTTTTTCCTGCCATTTATATATTTTTATATTTTAAATTAAAATTGAGGTTTATTTTTTTAATCTTATTGTATGGTCCGTATTTGGCCCTTCTGGAGTTATGCTTCTTTCGGATTAATTGGTTTATGATTATCCCCCTATTCCATCTCTAAGTAGTCATTGCTTTTTACTGTTTGCTTTTTTGCCTCTTGAGTAAAATCCAATGCCTGCTGTGCAGGTCAACAGTTTTCCTGACAGAAAGAAACTGCTGATTATCTTTCCCACAATAATCTCAATCATACACTGATTACACACTTGCCTCTCTGATTGCTTTGGTCCATTCTGCATTTCTACCTGAAAACTCAAATTACTCTGGGACCTCATCTTCTAGTTAAAAGCATTAGTGGCAACAGTGCATCTCTAGATCTTAAAGTTCATTATTTTTTCTAGAAAGTGTCAGAATCTTTATATAATTAGTATGTAGGCAAACTTCCTTCTGCTCAGGGTTTTGGCTGCTGGAAAAGCAATGTCTGATTTCCTTTCAAAGCTGCAATAGCAATTTTCACCCACTTGCTAATAAAATCTGTTTTATGTCTCAGAGGAGAGCAGTGACAAATCAATACTTGTATTATTCAGACTAGTTAATTAAATGAATGATTTATCAATTTAAAATTTCAACTCCCTTTTGCTTATTTATTTTTTTGCCTTTGTTACTTAGCTATGAAAATGTAAATCCAGCTTCAATAATCATATTTGTCCATCATCCAAAGCTCACAATGTCCTTGGTGATCTCAAATTCTACAATAAATGCTCTGCAGGCCGTTTGATAAGTAGGACTTTACACAGTATAATCACACTGTTAATTGTCATTCTCACTGAAATGTCATTGTTTTTTCCTTGCAAAATGAAACTTTAGTAGTCTAGGCAATACAATCTGGGCATATTTGAGTTAAGGTTAAGTTCTATGCAAAGAAGCATAGAGTCTGTATATTATTTTGGATATTAATTAAATTAAAAATAGGAAGTAATATAGTACAGTTTCCTGTTGTTGGAAATAGCTGTTCTTTCTCTTAGAGCCATACACTTTCCTCTATTTCTTCAAGGGCAGGTTGGAGAAAGTGCAACCTTATGGCTGAAATTTTGTGATTTCCACACACCATTCCAAACTGCAGAATCCAAGCAGATTTCATGTAATATATCAAACTAGAGAAAGAGGAGTGTGAATAACTTTTTTGTTGCTGCATGCCTCTGCATTTTTTTCCTTCAACTTGAGAGTTGATGGCCAGCTTTCATCAACTGCACCATCAACTTCTTCAATGTGCGCCCATCAGCTGTGTGCAGGGTGAGATTGTGCTATGCAAGGCAGCATATCCAGTCATTCTGTAGAGACTTCTAATATGCAGAGTGTAATATGCTGTGTTTTCTTTACCCTTTCTTTTTCCCTTGTTGCTGTTTGTTTTGTGTTTGATTTTTTTTGTTGTTGGTTTCCTGTTGTTGTTGTTTGGTTGGGTTTTGTTTGTTTGTTTGTTTTTAATTGTCATGTCAGGTCCTACAAATTATGGAAAAGATCCTAGAGGCACTTTTGGGCTGACAAATATTCTATTTCCCATCATTAAGACTGTCACATCTTGATGTTGCAGTACTTCTGCTCACACTATCCTTTATGAAATAGGAGAAAGATGAGCATTTATTTTCATTTCTAAAAAAGAGTGAGTTAAAATGGACAAATTTGAAAGTGATGTAGTCTTTGGCTTGTTCCTGTAGAACCAGAGAATTTGTGCATGTAGCATTTGATTTCCAGTCAGGATTGTTCTAGGCAACATTCCCTTTGTGTTCCTGTTTCTTCTTAGTAATTAACATGGTAACTGTCATCAAAAGGCCAGTAGGCATTGATCTGTTGGTCTCCCAAAGTGATTAGCAACATGAAATTTGCTAATAAGATCTGCTTGAAACATCACTGAGAAGCAGAAAGGCCAGTTTCACCTGTGTAAAAATTTAGTGTGGAAGGGCTGTCACATCCAAGGATCGACTTCCTAGTTCTCATATTGAATAATATTGATATTGCTACTTTATGCAAACCTTGTATTTAGCTATTTTTGCAGTGAACACATTTAGCTATTTTGCAGTGAAGACACTGTTCTCCACTACCCTATCACAAACTGGCAAAGCTAAATTCTTCCATATGAAAAATTAAATGACACTATTTAGATGAACTACTCTCAGTAGGGTTATGAATACTTGTTAATTTTGTTTTGAAAATGTTTGAAGAGACAACGATTAAGTAAACTGGATTTCAATGAGATAAAGAGAATTTGTTAAAAAAAAAATTTCTCTATTTTTAGTATTTCTATTTCTCCTGCAAGTGGAAATGTGAAAAAGAGACCACATGTATTTATCTCCATGTATGTGAGAGAGAGACACAGGAAGATTTGGCTGAGTGAGGATTTCCTAGAAAGAAAGTGACAAAGATTGTCTGTTTGCCCAGATTCATTTCATAGTACATTTTCCATGATAAATGAAGCTAAAGAAAATGTAACTGTCATGTACAGCGCTTCCATTAATTTCTTGGATTAGCATTTCGGTTGTGATTGGATCTGTTAGTAAGGTGATCGTAGGATGGAATTTGATAAAGAAATAATATTTTTCCAACATTTCATAAGCTGTCAAGAAATTCCTTCTTAAAATCCATGATACTTGGACAACTGTAACTTTTAACTGAAAGTGTTGAAATGGTTCTCCAGGAAACAGAATATTGAAATTGTACAGTTTGCATAATAATAGTTTGATTTGCATATTTATTAGTTTAATTAAATTTGCTGCAAACAAAATGTTCTAATCTGGTTTCAGGATAATCTCTAATCTTCTATTGTTCTTCATTAAGTGCACACACATATGCACACACAGACACTCATGTATTGGCCTTTATCTACATTTCATAGAATGTGTTTGCTTTTTCTCCAAACTAATTTCCTGATTCCAAGAAAGAGAATTTTGGGGGGAAATCCCAAGAAAGAAGAAGAAAATAGTGACCTTTACAGCTTTCTGTTTAATTGTTCCACATTTATTTTTTGTTGTTGAATCGTGAGGTCTTCTCTGGGGTGTTTGAATTGCTCTCTCATGTCTGAGCTAGCAAATAGAATTACAAATTCAAGAGTTAGCAATTGCTGTTTTTGAAGGCATGTTTTTAGTGATGATCTTTGTATTTAATGGTTTGTTAATGTTTGAGCTATAGAGAGACTTCCTTCTATAAATAACTTAATCAAAAACTTTCAAGTTTTTCTATACATTAATATTTGTAATCTTAAAGGTTTTATGAAAAAATAACATTAAGGGGAAAATAATTCCCCAACATGGGAATTCCTTGTCAAATATTGAAATGTCATTGTGCATAATACTAATATAAATGCTAGGGTGGAACCATGAAGTAAATACAATTGTCTTATTAACACTTCAATATGCTATGTCTCCATTACCGTTGCCATCAGGTAGGAGAATAGATGTTCAGTAGTAGCAGGCAATAGCTATGACACAATAAGAAAGTACAGATGGAAATTCTTGTACTAAGACAAAGGGAGTGCCAGAGATCTGAATGAATCTTCCCATGAAGCACTAAAACAGTGACTCCAAACAGGAAATATTTCAATTTTGGAATATCTGTTTAAAAAAAATTAAGTATGTTTTAATTTAATTTAATCTAGAAAATAGTCACGGAAGTTCTGTTTAGCCATAAATGCGTGGATTTTGAAACTGAACTCCCCATTTGCTTCTTATCTTGGGCTCATCACTTTGCTAGTGCAGCAGCCTTCCTTTCTGTTCTGTGTTCATCCTGGACACCTTTGCACTGCTGTTTTCTGTTGAGACATCAGGTGTCTGTCGTCTTTGTGAAGTGTGAAAAGGTAGGAGGAATTCAACTTGGAATGGGGTCAGCATATCATGGGCTCAGCTTCATAACCACCACCAGCACTGACAGGAACCTCTCTCTGTGGTCAGGCACATCCCCCTGCCCATAGCATGACACTCTCAATTGCTTGCTCAATAAAAGGTAGCTGAGCAACACTTACACTTTCCTAGAGTGAAGGTGTCTCTAACCTTTAACATTCAAAGGCACATTTGTATTGTCTTTTGTAGGCAGATTTGAACAGACCTAGTTATCTCATGCAGTGTCTTGATAACTGTAGATGCAAAGCCCCTAGGGAAGAGCAAATCTTGGAGCATGGATGGACCAGGATCAGCATTCAAAAGGTTTTATTACTATTTGAACTCAGACCCCACTCCATCTATATTACATCTCCATTTCTGGAAGAGTTCTGGTCTCATAAAAAACTGAGTATAAAGGCACTTTTATAGGATGTCTAAGTTAATCAAATATAAAGAACATAACTGTATAGTTAAATCGAGTAGTCATGCTTAACATTGAGGAATTCCTAAGACACTGAGCTCTTACTTGAGAAATAGTCCTTCTAGGGAAGAAGACACCCATTAGGGGAAGAAAGGAACCTTGGAAACAAGAAGATGGACAAATGCTTCATTATTTGGATGACCTTATTACTCTAGGAGAATTAGATAACAAAGAGGAGCTGAAATGATAATTAAAAAAAGCTAAGAGGCAAAAGTTACTTAAAGCCTGTAAAGGAACAAGGTGCAAAGTAATATATTTCATCAGAAATATGTAAATGTATGCTGAATATTCTTCTAGAAATAAAAAAATGCACTTTTTTTGAAAGAAAATTCTTCTCCTCTACATTCATCACAAATTCAGTATCAAAATTAATGTTATGACAAGGCTTTCAGGTGTCAGGATTTCCTGCAAAGGAAATTATTTTAACCTCAGACCATGCAAGCTTGGTGATTAAAAGAGGATTCAGATAAAACTGTTGCTGAACTCTAATGCAAATTTTCTAATGAACTGACAAAGCTATCTTTCCTTTAAAAAGTATTTCTGACAAAGTTCCATGTTTGATGTTAATGACACCTGGTTGTAGTTTTTGAAAAAAAATGCAAAGTTGGCCAAGGACATGATGCATGAACAACGCAAACAAAAAGTAAACCAATTATAGATACTTGTTCCCAGGCTGGCAGAACTGCTAAAAAGTAACATTTAAATTAAAGGAACCATTAAAGGTACATAGTTATATCCTGCCCATGCCCAGCCCCACTGCAGTCAGTGGAAGACTTAATTCCAATTTCAGAAAACATAGGAAAAATCAAGAGAAGTTTTGCTTTCAGTGTAATTGTAAGATGGTGCTAGGTATGCAATGTAGAGTACTCATATATAGGAGAGAATCACTCTAGGAATTTCATCTGCCATTTAGATGGTAAGTATCATATGTTTCTACTTACATGCTTTTAGTACTGTCATGTTGAGACCACAAAGAAAATTTTTCTAAACTTTAGTGAAATTAATCATATTTTCATTACANTTAAAAAAAGCTAAGAGGCAAAAGTTACTTAAAGCCTGTAAAGGAACAAGGTGCAAAGTAATATATTTCATCAGAAATATGTAAATGTATGCTGAATATTCTTCTAGAAATAAAAAAATGCACTTTTTTTGAAAGAAAATTCTTCTCCTCTACATTCATCACAAATTCAGTATCAAAATTAATGTTATGACAAGGCTTTCAGGTGTCAGGATTTCCTGCAAAGGAAATTATTTTAACCTCAGACCATGCAAGCTTGGTGATTAAAAGAGGATTCAGATAAAACTGTTGCTGAACTCTAATGCAAATTTTCTAATGAACTGACAAAGCTATCTTTCCTTTAAAAAGTATTTCTGACAAAGTTCCATGTTTGATGTTAATGACACCTGGTTGTAGTTTTTGAAAAAAAATGCAAAGTTGGCCAAGGACATGATGCATGAACAACGCAAACAAAAAGTAAACCAATTATAGATACTTGTTCCCAGGCTGGCAGAACTGCTAAAAAGTAACATTTAAATTAAAGGAACCATTAAAGGTACATAGTTATATCCTGCCCATGCCCAGCCCCACTGCAGTCAGTGGAAGACTTAATTCCAATTTCAGAAAACATAGGAAAAATCAAGAGAAGTTTTGCTTTCAGTGTAATTGTAAGATGGTGCTAGGTATGCAATGTAGAGTACTCATACATAGGAGAGAATCACTCTAGGAATTTCATCTGCCATTTAGATGGTAAGTATCATATGTTTCTACTTACATGCTTTTAGTACTGTCATGTTGAGACCACAAAGAAAATTTTTCTAAACTTTAGTGAAATTAATCATATTTTCATTACAATCTCTTTCCTGCTAGGAAGTGCCTTAATTCCTGTAAGGGAGCAATGTGAAAAAGCATACTTTTAATGGTCCTTATAAAAATTGCTTCCTAGTAGCTATAAAAACTGTTATTGGTACAAATGAGTATAGCAAGTGATGCTTCTTTCATGCAGATACTTACAAAAGGGGACAAAACCATAACCTTTTTTTTCTACCTGTTGCTTACCAGGGGGAAAAAAGTCAGTAATTAACATTTTTAGAAAACTCTTGCATCTTAATCAATAAAGGATTTTCACATAAACAATTGCTTTTAACACTGCTTTCAACTGCAAGTGACTTTTTGTAAATATGCTAAAGAATAGTCAGTGTACAAAAAATTTTCCCAGACAGTTTAAGACTGTGTCTCCAAAGACTGTGAAGAACATAGGTTTGAACTTAGTGATTCATTGTGCAGAATTTTGTGGAAAACTGGAAAGAAGGGGCAAAAGGGTTTGTCAGTGTCTTCTTAAAGATTAGTCGCCATGTTCTAAATGTTTTTCTGCTTTTCTGTCTGTTATAGCTTCAATACTCGGTGGAATTCCTTCCTAACTACCTTGGAGGCAACGCCTTTGTCTGTAGAGACTGGATAACAAAGGCAAACTGCATATTCATGTGGTGCCACTGATCACTTGTCTAGTTTTTTGTTCTGCTCTCTCCCCAGGTCGGGAGGGGAGGGGGAGGGGGGCGGCTCGTTCTTCCTGCGGAGGTTAGCGAGGGCAGCTGCTGCAGCGACCGGCGGGGAGTGAGGCAGAGTCACACCGGTGTCCGGAATTTACTGGATAGCTGGGATTCTTCTGCCTTCTCACCCCTGACTAGACCGCTTTTT
>VWZF01004482.1:12776-27494 GCA_013396755.1 Sclerurus mexicanus | reverse complement strand
TATCCTTTTATATATATATATATTTCCTAATTAAAGTTTTGTTTCTTTTCCAAATGTAAAGAGAGAGGGATTATCTTTTTTTTCTGGTCAACATTGATACCTTAGTCCTCCTTTTGAACTAAGACACTGTCATACACTGCTAAAGAAAGTATTAATTCTAAACTACTGTTTGGGCATATGCATGTCAGGCAGACTGGTAAATATCAAATCCTATTGACTACAGTTGGTATTTGCATGTGAATATCCAAGTCACTGGAATAATTTCCTTTTTCCTTGCCTGTCAAAGACATATGGAGAGTGGAAACACCTAATCTGAGACTGTTTTTATGGCATTTTTATGTCATATTCTCTAAAATCCTACAAAAGAACCATGTTCACCTGTGGCTCAGTTTCCCCATTTACAAGGTTTGTCACGCTATATCATCTACCTTAAGGATTCTACTGCCTCTGCCTGCAAACATTGGCTCATGTATCGCCAAACCACCATGATTTCCATACCACTCCTACTATTCTTCGTTTATGTCTGTTTAGTAGCTTTAAACAAAATATCAGTCTCTTCTTTCTCCACTTCTCCAAAAAGAGTGAAAAAATATATATAAAGAAAAGCTTATAACACAATTGCTACCTTAGAAAAAATGAGGTCTGTCTGAGATGATAATATGCCCTATATTCCCAAGGTTATTTTCAAATCTAGCCCATTTTTTATTTTAAGAATATTCTACATGTCAGTCTTCCCTTATATATCCAGGTTCTGCCAATTTGTCAGACTTGCTTTATCTCCAGGTTGTCTGCTATGTCAGTCCACAAAATAACATGTATACAAAGCTGTTTTATATATAGTAATGCAGTAAATCCATTTAAACAATATACTGGCTGTATAATAATTGTATGTGTCCAAGACAGTTTTCAGTTGGTACAGAAATCAGAAAATGCCAATGTTTTTATTACATTTCTGTTGAAGTGTGCATACAAGTACCATTTTGCTCCTTAAATCTCTTGACCAAAAATCAGTTGTTCTTATCTTTTACGAGTGAATATCTGTGGGAATTGTAATCAGACAGAATGAAACTGCAGCACTCTGAAGTTATAGCCTGAGCATCCCTCCAGTTCCTGCCTAATACACGCAACAGAAGGGGCCATACAAGTTCCTGTGGACTTGATTACCGGCACATCTTTTTTCAGGAAACTTCAAATCATTATAAGAATAATACTCTTCTGTTGGTTAGCTTGCAGACATAATGCAAGAGGGTTGTAACTACATTGAAGATTTCCATTCTAAATGAGAGAAACAGTTTAAATTTTCATAAATTTAGAAAAATACAGGCAAAATATAAGCACAATTGTTGCATTTCTCTTTACATTTCTAGTGCAGGGAGCAATTAAATTGTATGTTTAGAAAATTCAGTTTTATGGCAAATATACTGTGTTTATGTAGATGCCTTGTGAGGTGGTGTAATTTCCCAAATCAACATCCAATTATATATTTTTACTCATACTAATGACAAATTCAAAAGAGCCAGAAGATTTCTTCCATAAAAAGTGAAGTGAGAGAGTGAGCAAAAATCATGGCTTTTTGACAGTGGGTAGCTTACTTTCAATCCCAGCTGGAAGGAACAGTGAAATAATGCAATTCCAAATGCCCTTGTGCTGGGTTTTCTATTTCTTTTTACTGCATGTCCTTAGCTGGATGTTTGGTAAAGCAAATTCAGCTATTACTTCCCATGCTTGCATCATTAAAAAGAGGATGTTCAGTGATCAAAAATGTTTGAAGCAGACAATAGATGAGAGTGAAAAATAATTGGACTAGGGTATTGATTAATGCAGACTTTCATATTACTACAGAAAATACCATTTAGTTGTGATCACTCACAGATAAAAGCTTTCAGCTTATTTCCTCTCTGTTTTTCTTCCTGCTTATGTATCTTAGATGTTCTGTTGTTTGTTAAAAAACACATTTGATTTTCATCTCTTTGATATTAGTATTCATGAGGCAAAGAATGTGTTAATATCATTGTTCTCTTGTTTTAGATAGAGATGGATTTGAAACAATTAACTCTGAGGAATATAATAGTCTGGGTAGCTGATTGCTCATGATGTTTTTGAGAAAACGTTTATTGCAGCAGCTGTAGGGAGATGCTCCCCTTCGCCTCCCCCACCCCGCCCACACAGTCCCTGAGATGCCCCAGGAGAAAGCCACACAAAGACCACCAGAGAGGGGAAGCAGAGAGAGAATTTATTCACATGGTCAGGGGTATTTAAGGATTTCACAGCCAATGGGGAAAGGGTTAACTAAGGGCCAATAAGGGGACTTCACCTAGCACTGCAAGAAAGAATTCCTGCATACTAAGGTAGGGAGATAAGAGTTCTCTCAAAGGGTTTTGGGAAGAAGAAAGGTGATTCAGGGAAAAAAGACAGGCAATCCATTTTACAATACAGTAAAAATTTCAGTTTTTAAGGCATTCTTCATTTCCTTCACAAACCCATTTCTGGCATGACTTCTTCCATTCCTGATATTGTAGGTCCACTCCCACAGTTTATTATGGATAAACTTTTTTATGAAAAAACTTTTATGGATAAACTTTTTTATTTTTTTATGAAAAGATGTGCTGCAGTATGGTGTGATTATGATTTAGGCTTTTATTTAGAAGTTTTTAAATTGATATACTTTGTTTTTCATATATTCCTATGAAAACTGGAATGCGTAAATAAAACTGCAGCTACTCTTGGGAAGAAAAACCTAGACAGTGACTAAGCAATCAAACCTATGGTTAGTCATATGTCTTTTAAAACTAACAATAATTTCCAAAGAGTTTGAGAACTTCAAGCTTTTAAATTACTTTGAATTAGTTTCTCTTGGCATTTATAAGCATAATTTTTATACACTGTTTTATCACTTAACCATTTTCAATTTTTAAGTATTGACATATCGGATAGGCTTAAAGTGAAATCTTACATTCAGTAAGCAATAAGGATGATTATTTTTCATCGCACACTAGTGAATATTAGGGAAGATGGAGATCTAGTATGGACAAAACAGAAGATTTTTTTTGGGAAAACAAGAATAATAGTATACAAATACTACAAAAAACTGGTGACAGAATAGATTGGTATTCATTTCCATGGATGTATCACATAGTCGCCTTAAAACACCAAATGACTAGTCATTATTTTGGTAGGCACTCTGATTATTTAGTTTCTTTCTGTTTGCTTTGCAATCACATAAGCATTGTGACAATAACAATGAAATCTGCAGGCAATGGCTTCAGAATCTGATAAACAGTGAAGTTATAACTAGACATTCTGCAGGTGACATGAAAGTCTGCTTTAGCAGAGTTGCATGTAGTGATTCTGAACTTAGCCAAAGGAAACACTTAAAGGATGGTATTTGCTAACTAGTAAGCTAGAGGCCAGGACATGTGTGTAAGCATTACTGTCCTGTCATCTACAGTGTCAAGTCTGTAGACTGGTCTCTTGCAAGGATGTCAGGCAATGCAAAGGTGTTGGCTTGGGCCAAGGACCACTTCCAGTGAACAAACTGAGTGGGCCAACACTGATTTAGAACTAAAGAAGATTAACTTTATGTAGACAAGCTATGCTGTGCCAGATGTCTGCTGTGACAGGCTATAGTCCCTTGACTATTTCATATATTAGCATAGATGTAACTTCAGAGCCCAGCCTCTCTGGATTCTTATGGAATTATGTCATCTGACAGAATTGAAAGAAAAAAAAAAATCCTGTCATTTACCAGAGGTAATAAAGCTAAATTCCAAATAGACGAACCACCGAAGGCCTTACTCTGATTTAGGTTTTTCACTATCTGCAGTGAACTAACTTGTAAATGAACATATTTTAAAAGTATGATGAGCCAAAAAAAAAAAAAAAAGACAAAGCTAATACACATAATATTTCAGAAAGGTTTTAATAGTGCATAACACTAATACAACACTAGTTGTATAGTACAACACTAGCCACAGCTATGCAATCTACTGCTTAAAGCTGGCCTTAGTTCATCTGTGTTGGTGTGCAGGCAGTTCTCTCTTGCATCTGTTTGCAAAATATAGCTTGCTGACGTATACATATAATGGCATTTACAATAGCAGTTGAAAGCAAAGCTTTGAATAGTTAAGGACATCATTCATCTTACGCTGTCTACCAATAAAAACATTATTCTTATCAAGTAAAAAGAAATTCAAACTTCATCTCAGGAATATAAATAAAACGGATTTTTTATGAGGAAAGAAGGTCTTTTAATGCACATTGAACTCCACAACTATTTGTTCCAAAGTCTTTTTAAGAGCTGAGGTTATGAATCTGTTGGTTTTTATTTTTTTCTGAATAAAATGTTTGGGATATAATCAATACTCCATCACTTTGAAGTATTGTTCTGGGATATATTACTTTTCATTTCAGTTTGTAACAATGACTCCTACTGCTAAGTAAAAAAAATGTAGACTAAGTAGCAAATCTCAGGACCCTCAAATTGAGCTCGAAATGTGATGACTGCAAGATTGTGCCTGCATGTGAAAAAACAATTAAAACTGCATTTTTAATTTTTTTCCCCTACTTTGCCTTGCCTTTCTTTGCCTTGTCTTTCAAGTAGAATTGGCAAATCAATCAGTGGGGGTAAAAACTTTTACTTTGTTTCATTTTACAAGAAATAAATACTTTTTTTTTAATATAGATTACAAAAACCCCAACCCAAAACAAAAAAAAAGAAAGAATAAAGCATGGAAAACAATAAAAATAATTAATGACAAAACCTTCCATATTGGAAGAAGTCCTTTTTTTCTGATATTTCTATTCTACCATACCAGGTTAAAATATCAGAATATTTTGGGTAAAATTTGGCAAGTTCCTAAAGTACTGGCACTTAAACTGCACAGATTCTAGCACGATCACTAGTGGATACATCATAGCATTTTCTTTAATAATTTATCTTAAAAGAGGATCTCACTCTTCAGATTGCCTAAATAGTTCAGTAAGTCCAGGTCCTAGGCTATTTGTTCCTGTAGTTTCACATTTTCACATCACTAATCCATTACTGTGTGTATCACCACAGTTTTTAATTTTCTCTCTTTTTATTGATTACATGGCATAGTTTAAAAAGTGTATTTTACATTTGCAGAATTCTATCTGTGCTGGACACACCTCACTATACTCTGCTCCCTTTTATCGATTACTCTCTCTAATTAAAAACAAATTTTCTGCCTGCATGCCCTTTTAGGTTTTAATTATAAGTATGCACATTTACACACTTATATTGTTACTAGAGTCTTTAGTAAATGTTCTGATTTGATGAAGAAAACTAATATAAAGTATATTGTGAATGTTTTTGTAACTATGAAAGATTTTAAGGGTTTTCTAAAAACTTTTTACATTTTCATCCTCTACAGAAAACAAATAAACAAGCAAGAACACCTGTGAACTTTTGGTTCAATTATGTTACATACTGACCATTGGGATTTTCAGCTTATTGAATCTCTCTTGTCTTCATCAGAGCTGTAAAAAGATATCATCTCTCATTAAAATTCCATTGCAACTTTTCCTCACTTGAACATTGAAACTTTTCAGGCTTTTGGGCTGGATTGTTTGTGTTGTTAGAGGCAGCTCAAAGACACTGACTCGTATTTATCTGACAGACTATCACTTACAGTGCAATGAAGGAAGGCATCTCTCTGTCAGCATAATCTGCCCACGGTTCTTCACTTTCATTACATTCTGCTGCATGCTGATTGTCACCATGGTGTTGCCTTAACCAAGGAATAAGCTGTAGGGCTGAACAGAGAAAAACAAAACAAAACAAAACAAGACTTGCTATGTCTATACTCATACCCCTCTGTTTCATTATCAGTATGTTGTAAATCACCAAGCAGCTGATGACATTTAGTCAGAAACAGCAATCAATAAAGAGAAAATCAGAGGTTTTAGGATACCTCTGCCACCTTTGTCTGCTCAGCTTGTTCTGCCCCATTCAGAGCATGCAGCAAATCTGAGTTTGAAGTGTAGCACAAAATAATTTTTTTCACCTCAATTATAAATGATGGTTACTGAATATTTAATGACATGATTAACACTGTGATCATCCATGTCAAATTTTTATTTGTCCCTTTCATCTGAAGGATCCCCAAATCCTTTCTATATCTCTGATTACACAAAGACTATAGAAAGGTTTCTTAATCCAACAAGGGAAGAAAAAAAGACTGCTTTAACAACATAGCACATCTCATTGTTATTAATGATAATAATCATTCCTGGAACTGGCTGTAAGTTTCACCTTTTTTATGGGGCTCTCAGAAAGCAATTTATAATCAGGTATTGGAAGTCTTCACACACAGCAGTTTCACAATACAGATAAGCTTGTAGCTAATATCTACAGTAAAGGAAAGTGAAGGCACACACATTAACCATGCTACCCAAGTCAACAATGAAGTTATAAATGGAGAGCTGAGTACCTTTGAAAGAGTTCACATATTCTCACCTCAATGTCCTATTTCAGCTGTTATGACATATTTCTGAACTAAATGTCAAGATATGATATGAAAGAATCTAAGGAAGAAAATCCAGTTCCATCCTGTTTGGATAATTAGTTTTTTTCTAGAATGAGAAAGCTCTGCCTTAGTTCTGAGATACCAATGCTAAAGAAAAATATAGAGGAACTGAGGCACAATCTAAAATTTTCAGGAATTCTGGAGATAACAGATTATTTTCAGGCTTATAGAACAGACAATTGCCATGTTTATAGTAAACCAGCTTAGTAATCAGGACAAATCTTGTGCAAGTGCCACATACCAGGCCCCTCTTGGAATGAAAACATCAACCCACATATAACAAGAAGTTTAGTTACCTGAGATGTGGACTTGGGAGCAGCTGGATGACAAAAATATCCATATGGCAGCTAATATCAGATCATTTGTTGATGACATAGAAAATCTGAGTTTTCACTTTTGTATAGGTTGCAAAGATTCACATCTGTCTCCTCTGTTCTCCACCACATCAGGTTCATAATCCCTGGGCTGCAGGCTACAGGCTGCTTGTGATGTCCAAGAACGGGAACCACAGTGGAGAGACAAGTTTCGTTCCATGTCGTCTTCCTCGCAGGCCACCAAAACGCCAAAGAATACATGACTCTTTGGACTGGTGGGACAGGAACCTTGAGGGCCTGATGTTAAAGCCTGAGTGAATAAGGGAAATGAAATGCCAGGACCTGTCCTCAGGTGCTTTACTTTCACGCCCAGCAACTTCTTTTAGTCTAGATAATTACTCTGCATTTCTCGAGTCCTCATTGTAATCTTATAATTCTTGAATTCCTGGCTTCATAGTGGCTGAGTTTCCGCCAGAAAGTTAGTGAGAAGGGTCTGGTTCCTCTAGGCAGTACAGGTAACATCACAAATGCCAGCTCTTATACAGCTTCAGTTTACATGTTGGGCATATACTGCTTACTGTTTTGACTGCTGCTCTAGAATACTCAGATGTCACCATGTGGGATATCAAAATCTGTCTCTGACAAAAGAAATCTTATAACTTAGTGGACCATGTCTTCATGTTATAAATTATCCAGATCCATTCTCCTCTCTCTCTAGGTGGATATTTAACCTGTACGTCTTCCTCCTTCTCTTATCCCTCCCACCATTTTTGTTTATCTTTCCTGATTATGTAGTTTAAAATGCAAGAAGTATTCTCTGTGAGATATGAGTTTAGGAAACAAAAATAGATGCTTCCTTGAACCAGCTTTCTTCTCTTCTGCCACACATCATAATAATTCCAAAGAAGGTATTAATCTCACAAGACAGAAGTTATAAATTTGTTTTGGTTGTTCCTGCAGAGAGACCTTTTTTTTCACTCCACTGCAGAGTCTTTGTATGGCCCCATTCATTTATCCATCAGTTCTGAAGACAAAGACTCATGAAAGAGAGATTTTTGAAGAACCATTTTTTTTAAAAAATTTTAAAACAAACAGTGAATATTTTCATGTAACTTGTTTTTCATATTTTTCCTAATTTTAGAAGCTGCCAATCTTTCCATGTGGATTGTGTCACTTTTTGTTATAAGTTCTAGACACAAAGAGCCTATTACTCTGACAGCAGTAAAGATATTCTTAATTTCTTTAGTATTCTTCCCATTTTGCAGACTGGGATCAGACAAAGAATGTGATCCTTTCTGAAACAGGCATAACGTAAACAGCTTGTTAAATAGATCATCTTTATTTAATATTCATTAATGCCTTCTTTTTCATGGCTTTTTAACTTAATTGTATTTATTTATAGAAATTTCCCACTGCAAGGCAGTTTGGCTACAGCATAGTTCCTACAAAAGAAGTATATTTAACTATTTGCATACTTAACACACAAAAGTTAAATGAAAAAATTGTTGGAGACAATTTTTATGTAACTGTTCATCATTTGAAAACAGCAAATTCCTTACCTTCTGTTCCCTTGTTGGTAAGAAAAAATAAAGTCACCATAAACTGCACATTAAACATTGAGACTGATCCTTATGGCCAAAAAATCAGACGTGTGAATGCAGGTTAAGTATAATAGTTGTCAGTTCATTTATTTGGTTGTACTGAGGGTCTGAGATAGTTTCACTGAAGTTGTATTCTCTGCAGTTTACTATGAAGAGACATCTTAGCCACTTATCTTTGTGAGAGACTTTTGTGTACCAGAGAACCCTACAGCATTAAAAATCCTTCACTATTAGTAACGAACTTCTGAACACGTAAGAGAAATGAAAGTTTTAAAAATAAATTTAATTGAGTACAAAACCATTGTAGTCCCTTACCCGCTAAATTGTTTTCTATCGGGCACAAACTGGCAACTATATTTTATACAGCATCAAAAGGATTGAGGCATCATGTGGGAATAAGCTAACCTTTTCTTTTTGTTGTTTCAGTGGGCTAATAATTAATTCATTATATTTCATGAATATGTTAACAAATCTTTAACAACTGCCCGAATCTTTTGTAATGACATGTTTAAATCGGCCAGGTATAAAATCCACTACAACTAGATGTCTCCTAGTGAAAGGTCACAGGTCATCCCAAGGGCATGCTTGCTCTTATTAATGCATTAGTAGCTGTAAGTTATACTGCCACCCTGATACCTTTCCATCAATTTTCTTATGGATATTTAGTAGGTATAGTGCAACCCTATTGTGAAAAGAGAAATGTAAGACATAATATGAAGATAATTCAACAGTTATAATTTTCAAGAATGTAAAGCTAGGTGGGATTGATCATCGCTTAAATCCTGCCTTCTTTACACAGGCTCTATAAGATCAAAACTGGAATGCAGACTTGGTTGATTCTTTACTCATCCTGCCTTTGACATCTGAGTTGAAATGTTACCTCGCTATTCAGGGGCTGACTACCATATGAGGACATTAAATGTCCAGTCAAAAATATTTCCTTTAAAAAAACACAGAAAAATACTCAGGTCTCATGTGTAGGAACAGCAGCAAAAGATGTCTAGATACTGCTTAGCACTTTCCTTAAAGATTTTTATACCAAGACTAGAACAGTTCATGTTTGACTACATTTTCTTTTACATCTGAGGGTTAGTATGAAAAAAAACCCCAAAACTCACGCTTTGACTGTTTTGGTTTTTTTGTTTTGGTTTTGGTTTTGATTGTTTGTTTTGTTTTTGTTTTGTTTTTACTTATGTAACAATCATTTTCTTCTTTTGTGAAAAGAAATACTTATAAAATTTGTGTGGTTTTTTTAATGTGAATAAAAACACAGACTCACCTTTTTGAAAAGTCAACATTAGGATACACCAATATTCTATGCAAGCTATACTGTTAGAAATTAATCAGTTTTTTCTGTGTGTGATATTGGTTTTTGATTTGCCTAGGTACATCCACAAGAAAATCCACTGTAGGGGAGGGAGAGTGAAGTCTTTATTTGCACAGTCATTTGTAGATTGGCAAAGAAGAAACAAGTTTGTAAGGTGGGAGAAGGAAAGAGTGAGGAGAGAATGTTTATTATAAGAAATGGAGAAGATGCTTGAGAAGACTATAAATAAGCAATACCTGTGCATATTTTAGGCCCACATGCTTGCCTATGTACTTGTTGTGGTGTGCTGTCATAACGACATACATATGTACTACCTTTCTTACAAGAAGTGGGCTTGCTGCCTGTGTTGAAGTTAGTGACATAGGGGGAATATAAGCCAATGCCTACATTTAATCTAGAAGAAGAAAATCTTTGATCTTGTTCACACTTTGAGAATCATAATAAAGCACACAGTTCTGTATGTCAATATCTTAGTGAACCTTGGGAGTTCACATCTTGAGCTTAAGCCTTTCAGCTGCTTTTATATGGAGACCCTCCAAGACTTTAGAGTCAAACCGAGGAGCCAGTGGCACTCTATTGTCTGGTCAGGAATACAGAACACCCATATGTGGCATATATTACACTGCAGATCAGACTGTACTTGTCACTGATATTCCTATTCAGCAGCAGTCTGGGTCAAGTCTGAAAAATTGATCAGGATGACTGGAAAGGAAAGAAATGGTCTGGGTCAGCCCATGGAGTGATTTTTGTAGTCTTTCTCTGAGGGTACTCATTGCCGAAACTGCTTGCTAAATTGCTGTATGCAAGTGTTGCTGTATATATATTATGTTGCTTCTGCTACTCTAAATTATTAGGTAAGGGTAAGGCACTAAATGTACATGCATAAATGTGTGTTTGTGTGTATGTGTTATTATTTTGGGTTTTTTTGTGAATAAATAAAAAAAATCAAAGAATTGTGAAAGACATTGTACATAAGGTGATTTTCTTCCTATCTTGCTTCTCCATTTTTCCCCAACCATTTCCCATTGTTTTGGCAACAATAATTAGTGAATATATAAAACCTCCATGGGGAAAAAAATAAAAAATAAAATAAAATAATAAATTAAAAAAAAAGACAAAAAAGACTGAAGCTGGCTGAGTTTAAACCATGACAAGCTGCTAAGGGGAATTCCCCCAAAGACCTTTTTCTGAGTGAAGATCTAGAGATGTGAAAGATGTTTTTACTTTTGTGCTTGTAGGAAAATCCCATTGTTTTCTTTTATATTGTTTTCCAAGCCCTCCAGTTTTGGATAGTACCATGGAAATAACCCTGAATGACAGATGTTCCTATTGAAGTTGTAAAAAACCCTTAGAAAACATGACTGGGACAATTCTGTGTCCTTTGATGTATTTATTAGATGCCCCCATAAAAATTGAAATCTAATACAGGCTCTGCCACCAAACCAGTAAGTTGTGAAAGAAACTTTCATTCTTTTCCAGAACCAGAAGCAATTATCCACAGCTCAAAGCATTTCAGAAGGCATAATGAGGGTATGATATTAACCAGTCAATTGGACTAATTTGAATGACTGTCAGTACTTCCAGCAAAAGAGGCCTTATTATAGTTACAGCTATTACACTGCTGCAGTTACAAGGTTACTTCGAAAGCTGAACTCAATCTATCAGCACATTAGAGACTGAAATGCCAAATCATCAAACTGGAAGCCTTAATATACCATTTAGAAATGGTGAGATGAGGAAGAGGCCTTTGTGAAAACTTAAGAGAGCATAGGATATCCTTGAACATAATTCTTTTCAATATTCTGAACCAGTCATTCATCTGAATGATGTATAGGGAAATTCCCATGTGTTTTCATCTTTTTGGAAGTTTTCTTCAGCTTGCAACTTACAAGAGACGCTTCTTGCATTGTAGGTTCTTAATTAAAATTATTTCACTAAAGAGGGTATATTTCATTATTATGGATTTTTTTTTTTGATAATTTGAAAAATAAGAAAAGTGAAAGAGGACAAGTGTATTGCATACTGCAGTAACTACAATACACACCTGGAGGTTAGAAGTTAGGAGGACCAGGACCATAGAAAAAAACATTTTCTGCTTGATACTGAGGTTTAGAATGAGGGAGAACCTGGAGTTGGACTTTAGGTCAAATAAATGAGCTCAATAAATGAACTATCAGGATCAATAACAAAAAGTATATATGAAAAGGCAAAGCACATAGAGAAAGACTTCTGATCCAAACAGATGGAACTAAAAGAAGCACTAGACAAAAACCTAGTACTGAGAGGAAAACGCTGGTGAAAAGTGCTCTTTTCCCTGTCTTGAATGAACTGATATTTATTTTTACCATACTTAGGGAAGCTGAGGAAGCCACGCTTCAGATATAACTGAGTCAAAGTTTCTGGCTAGAAATAGCTTTTTTCTTCTGATTCAACACAAAGAGACTGAAAAGAAACCTGAAAAAGAAAAGTTCTGCATTAAGATACAAAAGTACAAAGATAAGCACATGACCTAGCAGAGAAAGGTGTTTCTTTGAATTGTTATACAAGTAGATGTCTGTTTTCACCAAGTCTATCAGCCAAATAAGGCAATTGGAAGTCTAAGGCAGGCATGATTTGATTTTGACTTTGCAGCTAGGCTTAGAGGTTGGTTGTCTTTGGGTGAGCTTGCTTTCCAGAAATCATGGATTTTGATCGTAACTAAGTGACTAGAGACAGTAACAGAGATATCACATGCTAATAGAGAACAAATACAAAGCAAATAAATTAGTATCTAGTGGATATTCAGGTGTAGCAGCTTAGGACTATTTCTATACAGTTATCTGCAGGCAGATGTGAATGTGTTTCAGCTGTACTTCAAGACAACTCTACTTCAAGACAACTCTTTGCGAACCAAATCCAACCCCAAAGTTATATTGCAGCAGTTATGCCATTTGTTTTTCAAAGTGTTAAGTCCAGCTCAGGTTTCTAAAAGTACCGTTTGGCTAATGGACAATGTACTGTACATCAGACTGTGCAACTTTGATGACAAGGAACCTCCATCTCTTTTCTAATGGTTCACTAGTATTAGACAATTAAACAAGAAGGTATTCTGACTGTAAGACTGACTTTGATTATGTACTCAAATAATTAAGATTTTCTTTAAAATTTGATTTTTCTATTCACCGTTAACCTCTTTTAACTCTGTTTTAAGGCTATGAGTATCTCTGCCTCTTCTGTTTTGTCACAATTCCTGCTCTTCTGCTTCTGCTCCTGTTCCTCTTCTGCTGCCTCTGGGCTTCACAGTTCTTTCCCTCACTTTGACTATAACTTCAAGCTCAGTTTGCTTTTACTGAATATACAAGATGAACAACCATCAGTACAGCACCAAGAGGAAAAAAATGGGAGGAATCTGTGTACCTGTGGAAATCTTTTTATATCTAGTACAAATACATATAGAATATATTTTCCCAATATTTATACAATTAATGGTTAAAGAAAATTTTATGTATTTATATATATTGAAATATTGATAGCTTTTAAAGTTTTTGTTGGTTTTTTTTGGTTTTTTTCCTGTGACAATAGATATTCTCGGTATTGTTGATGGGCTACATTCCACTAATACATGTTTCAGGTATATCAAATTCTATCCAAGTAGGGTGCTTTTTAAGATTTACGACATTAATACAAAAATGAAAAGAATTCTCTAATTCATTAATGTTTTATTAGAGCACAATAATTCTAATTTGAATATTCAATCATATCTACAACAATTTAAAATATTATTTTTTCCTCTACTAATTGTTTAAAAGCATGATCTTAGTTACACAGTGTCAAGAGAAATGAGCATTCTTTGTTATCACTGGAGAAAAGTTACCATTTTAATACTTAATTCATTTATGAAGTATTCATAAAATTTTATAGCCTTATAGTTCACAGAAAGTTTTCTTTTTAAAAGGTTCAGATCAATGCTCATTTTAATTTAGCTGTTTTATAGTGGAGTGTTTCTTACTAGAATATTTACAGTCGGTGCACAGATAAATCATAAACAGGAATACTAATTCTTTGCTAGTTATTCATATAAGTTCCATTACAGCCACGCTACAGGCAGTGATGCACTTCAAGGATTGTGCTGATGCTGACGTTATAAAACAGAACAAAGTTTAAATGGTCTGTAAATGTCAGCAGAAACTTGATAGTAAATTATGACCTTGCTATTGACTCCTAGGTACCTTTGGCTACATTTTATGCATTTCACATAGTGAAAGTGTAATGCTCTTCAAATGACATAAACAAAAGAGTAACACAACTGACCAAATTCATGAACCAGAAGAGAACATCAGATATGTATCAGAAGTTCTGTGAAGTTATTTACAGAAGTTAAAGTCATCTTTAGGAAAACAATATTACCTAGTGAGTAGTGTTGCAAGAAATATCAGCATCTGTATTCTTATGGGAATTAGTTTATTTTCATTTTTTTGTGTGTGTGTGTCTGTTGGTGTGGGTGTTGGAGTCCAATATACAAAACTCTGAGATTCAGCACATTAAACATTAAACTGTCTTCATTCTTAAGCATAAAATCGGAATTCTTGGCTTGCTTGTCATTTATATATTGAAATTTTTTAGCTCTGAGGGGATATATTAATGTCCACTGCAATGTCTGTTGGTGGCTCATTCCATGAATGAGATTCCAAGGCAAACTGAATGCAATAATACAGAGTTGATTATGGATAACAGAACCACAAGTTTGTGCCTGACATATAAGTGACCTTGTAATCCTCTCCTTAGAATTCTTGCCAGCATTCCTGCCTCCTGCCATTCTCCTTTATTGTGTTTTAAAATTAGATTAGAAGGACTTTGGGGCAGAGACCATGCTGCCTTACATTCCAAGGAAGAGCTTATTTTTTACTGCACTGAAAATGTATCTATTGTGCAGATGAGGTTTTTTTTTT
>VWZF01004481.1:1179664-1222486 GCA_013396755.1 Sclerurus mexicanus | reverse complement strand
TCCCGCACTGCCCCCATCCCGCATTGCCCCATCCCGCACTGCCCAATCCCGCACTGCCCCATCCCGCACTGCCCCCATCCCGCACTGCCCGGCCCCCTGCCCGCCCCATGCGGGTCTCAGGGGGTGGATGAGCCTGGCGGTGTCCCGGCCGCGCTGGGGGTGCCGTGTTGCTGCCGATAACGCACAGACGAGGCCGACACCGCTGGGACTGTTGCCCTGTAGGGCCCGGCAGCGGCAGAGATGCTGGTGATGAACAACGGGGTGTCTCTGACACCACAGCGCCTGGGAGCTGCTGGAGTCTGCAAAAACGCTCCCATAAGCTTCCATGGTCGTCCCGTTCCACGGCACGGAGAGAACAAACAGCGCTAAGGACATCGGTCGCACTACAGCGAGGAGCCGGGATGCACGGGGAAATGCAGCAAACTCCCCGGATTTGCTCCGGACTATCCACCATGACAAGGGACCCTGCAGACCGTCGTCAGTGGTCTCAGACATTCCTGTTTCAAACACGCAGTTCTTACACCTCTTAGCTGGGACACAACGATGCAGTGTCTTGCTGATTGCAAATTGGTCGGGAAGCTCTGACGATCCAGCAGTGTTCCTGCTTGTGCCTTCCCAGTGGAATGCAGAAGTCGACATCTCCTCAGAATAATCAACTTCATGACTTAGCTGTTTTGAAACAAATGACACGTATAAAGATCTAATCTTAATACATTTGCTTGTTAACTTTAGGAGTAAAGAAATATGTGTAATATATGCACTGAAAAGATTGACTATACGTTTTGAGGAAGAGCTGCACTCTGTGGAGTCAGACACACTACGGAGGAGTTAGGAATACCTTTGTTAATTCATGCACAGGCATTTTGGTTGCAGGACATGCAACAGTTTACAGGAGCAAGGGATAATGTTCTGTACAGCTAAACCTGGAGGGAAAGTTTAAAAGACACTAAGAAATTAGCTAATTTGGAGCTAAAATGGGACCTTAGGGTTATTGTGTCTGCACTCACAGAAGATTCAATATGTAACAGAAACTCTCAATAGTTAAGCTCCTTTAACACAGCACCTCTAGAAGGAGAATATCACCTCACACCTCACACCTTTCCCAGGGCACTTACAAATGCTGGTTCTAGAGGAAGGTGTCTACTTATTCATTCCCCAATACTGCTAGTGACCACTTCTACAGCCAAAGTTTATAAAGCATCTTAAATAAGTGGCACGTCTTAAATAAGAAATAGGAAGTTCCTTTGGGCTCGTTTATTTCATAGAATCACATCATGGTTTGGGTCAGAAGGGACCTTAAAGATCATCTGGTTCCAATGCCCTGCCATGGGCAGGGACACCTTCCAATATACCAGGTTGCTTAAAGCCCCATCCAGCCTGGCCTTGGACACTTCCAGGGATGGGGCAGCCACAGCTTCTCTGGGCAACTTCCCTTAAGTATAGATCAATCTTACGTTCTGATAGGACAAATGAAGAAGTGGAACAGACACAGTGTTTTTTCACCCAAAGTCTTATGCAAAATAAACCGAATGCTCATCCAGACCGCTGAAAACATAATTGCCTCTGTTGCAGCAGAGTAGCCTGGGGCGCACTGAGCATCAGCTCTGAGAGCACACCAAGGCCTAGGTCTCCACAAGCACCCAGTAAGCAGTCATATACTTACCCAGGGAAGAACTGTGGGGCTGCAGCCTTCCCAAGAGTCTCAATGCACTCAAAGGACAATGTTGCCACACTCAAACTGTGTGCTTACCAACTACAAGTTGTGAAGGTTCACAGAACCTTCTACAGTCGACTCCTCCTGCAGGAAATATAAAAGTCACACTCTGCTGCAGTCTCTTAATCCAGTGTCACCCCACCCCATGCCAGAACAGGGAAGCAGCCATGATCTCAAACAGGTTTTCCCCTGCCAGTACACATCCCACCCTCATTTAGGAGTGCGGGGCTCACCAAAAGCACCTCCAGTGGGACTACCAGAAACTGAACTGCCCCTTGAGGCTGTGCCCTCTGCACAGAGAAAACTGGCTGAGTGCATGCACTGACAGCAGGACTTTTCAGTGTGGAGCTTGATTGAGATTTTACATCCTTTGCAGGGTGCCATTCTTCTGTTAGTATTGTCTTTCTGCTGATTTCATACAGCCTGAAATACAAACAAGCCCATGGCATATGGATTCAGTAAATTTGTTTAAACCCAAAGTGAAACATGCAAAGGCACTTCTACTGCCTTCAAACAATTTTTCTTGCATAATCAGTACAGCATATTTTCCTCAAACTGATTCCCCATTGATACCTACAGATTTTAGACCTTTTCTTTTGGAATAAATCTCAGCCTGAATAAAATGCTGTATAAATAGCAACTAATCATCACAATCTCCCTGCCAGAAGAGATACATGCTGTAAATTCTTCTGTATATATGGCAGCACCAAGAGGCTGAAAGACACACCCGAGATAATCAGTAAACAAGAACAAGAGCTGGATGTTCCTCCAGGCCAGCTTTCCTGCAATGGATGAGGCAGCATCCAGAGGAGACCCTACGCTTCAGATCAGAGCCCAGTCTCGCTGAACTGCGTGGCATTGCCTCAGACTCATAGTTTGTGAATAATATTTCCGTGGAACATTTTGTGTAACTTTTTTTCAAAATGGAAATAACTCACTACTTATTAAATATTTTTTTTTTAAATTTATCATTGTTACCTCGTGGTACAAACTCATTGACTATTGCTCATTTCCCAACTGCATGGGAATGCAAGTTCTTAGGAAGAACAAAATGAACATTTGAACAAAGAACAAAATGTTTTGTGTTAGCTTTGAAACAACTTTACCTGCTGAAGCCCTTTCCCAAATCACATCAGCAATAAACTGATAATTTATGTGTCAAAGTTTGCCATCTTTATGTGCCAAAGTTTGCCACCTCATGAATTTGAATGAGCTGATTTCCATCAGTGAGATGAGACTTGTAGTCGGTATGGAAGTCACATGTGAGTTGTGTTGCTACTGTTAATAGTATTCCTAAACCAGTGCAGGATTCTTTCTGCATTGTTTGGCTAAGAGTATAAAAAATGCACTTCCCGTTTAGACCAGGATTTAAATGAGGGATTTTCCAGCTTTTGAGGAAATGTGTGATTTTTTTTTTTTACTGGAATAGGAGACTTAATTTGAGTCAAAGAAATGCTTATCGCACAAAATCCTGCCTTCCCATTAGGAAAAAGTTAGATTCGGTTTCAAGTCCTGCTGATCAAGGAAACGCTTGCACTCTCTCGAGCCTGAGCTACCCCATGAGGTCTCTACAATCCGGCCACCGGGGCTGGTGCAGGCGTTCAGCTCTGGCCATGATACGGTCCCGTTCTAGACCCCCTATTTCCCCGCTTCTTCCCCCTCGAGTTTCCACCCCAAGCCCCTCGCCGTGTGCGTTCCCGTCCGTGGGGCGGGCTGCGGGGGCTGCCCGGGCGGGCGGGACACAGCAGAGCCCGGGGCTGCCCCGCTGCTCCCGCAGCCCCGGTCGGGCAGGTGCGGCGGAGGAGCGGCCCGGGGATGACCCGGGCAGCCCCTCACGGCCGGGGAAAGCCCGCTGCCCCGCTGCCCCGGGGGAGAAGGGCGGCCGGCCGGGGGATGCGATGGGGAGCGGCGACAGGCAGTGCCGGGAGCGTGTGAGCGACTGCGGGGCCAGCCTGACCCGCACAGGGAGATGCCGGAGACAGAAGCCTCCAGGTGCCTGGACGCTGCTGGCGAGCGGGGCAGGGAGGGAGCACCTTAGACCGAGTCAGGAGCGCACGGGAAAGTTTCTGCCATCCCCCCTGCACATACCTCTCCAGGGTGTTGTTACACACCGTGGTTATCTAGAAAGGCAGTCACCGGCACATACTCACCTGATTTTTGAAACATTTTGCTTGGGGCGAGATGTGGGAGAATCATCTCACCAGCTCATTTCTTCCTCCCGAGCGTCTCTCGCTGGGAAGGGGACCTTGACGCCCCAGGGCACAGATCTCCTGAAGCATTTCCCTCGGTCCCACCGAATCTGTACTGTGACAAGCAAGTAGAGACACGGTCAATCTGGTGATGGCTTCCAGCACCCCCTGCGAAGATGGACCGCTGCGTTTCTGAAGCGTCACGGAGCAAAGACTTTAAAGACTGTAAAAAAACGCCAAACACCCAGGTGGTCAGACTAAGGTTGTGCTGCTGGCCAGCCGGGAGAATGCTGTCAGAGCCCCCGCTCCTGCACTGGTTCAGCTGTATGTCCGGGGCAGTAAGAGCACTCACGTCTGGGAAGGTCCGAGGATCGGGAATTCCACAAGGCACGGCGGGTCCTGCCGGCGCCCGTAGCCTCAGGCGTTCCAGTGACCCTGTGTTTGTCCCAAAGCAATACCGCCTCCTCTGTTCCAAGGTACAGAGCTGGGCTCTAGCGTTCATCTTCCAAACCCATTTGAACTGTGATTTCTTTGATTCGATCAAGTAAATCGAATACATTTTGTTAGATAAAAAAAGGACACCCAAGTTGGGTCATAAATATTAATGATGTCTGATTTGCCATCTCCTTAATTATGTAAAGAAGGCTGGCATTCATTACAGTTACTCATTATAATTCACGTTGTCCAAATATGGGTTTATTTTTGGAACTTCGGTATTTGATGGATTTCCATGGATTTTGAAATTGATCGAGTCTGGTTCCCACTCCCCTGCTTTCACCCACCTGAAATGAAGATGTCTAGAATGAGAAATTATGCTACAGACCGTGTAAATATAATTATATATCAGCAGTTGAAAAGTCTGTCTCCAGTAAAACAGACTGAGGGGCTTATCAGATTTTGCAAGTTATGCCATTACTCGGAATCCACAACTAAAATCTGCCGTTATAATTAACAAAATACCAAGAGGGTTATTTAAGATAATTTTTAATAATCCTCTTATTTTTACCCTAGTGTATGTTGCCCCCAATCCAGGCTAGAATGCTTAAGGAGTGCTTGAAATGTGGGGGTGGGGGTAAGTGTCAAAGAAAAATCGCCCAGCCACGCCAAGGTCCACCCACTTCCCCAGCGCTGCTCTATAAGAGGGAGCGGTGGAGCAGAGCTCGGCAGTGGTTACTTCAGACACACAAAGGAGGAGTTCTCGCTCCTCAGGAAACCCTGCAAGCTCGGATCGCTACTACAAAAACATTTGTCCCAGTGGATTATCCTCACTGTCAGGTAAGAACTACTTTTTTTCCCTCCTTAACGACATCAACAACAACAACAACAACAGATTCAGGGAAGGTGGAGAGGAAGTAAAAATCTACTAAATCTGGACTGTTTTGAAGAGCTTGGAGTTATGCTGTGGAGTCTTGCACTGGCTCTTGGCATCAGCTGCAGTTTACAACATAAGATCCAGAACTAGCTGGTTCTGCGTGTGAAGTGGGAAGAGGAGCTATCGGGGGATAAACTTCCAGGCAGCAAAACACTTGCTGGAGTTTGGAAACGATGCGTCCGATAGCCAGCTCTCTAATCTCATGGGTTTGCTAGTGCAAGCCGCTGGGGGTATTCTGGAAATCCTGCTCGTTTTCAGCCGCCTCTGCAAGTAAAACTCTCGACAAACGTAAACTTTGGAGGCTCTGTTATTTACTCTGTGATAAGTTGTTGAGCAAATATTAGCTTCTGGTTCATATCAGACACAAAGTCCCCGGTAGCCTGGGGGCTCTGCGGGGGAAGGAGCTCTCTGGAATCACCAGGAATAAAGGACAGTCCTTACTTGACTTTTATTAGCAAGCATGCTTACGGTTCTTCTCTTTTCCCTCCACCAGGAGCCCAGCCAGAATGAAACTAGTTCACGTAGCCCTGCTCTATCTCGGCTCTGTGACCTTCTTCGGGGTGGATGCTGCAAGGGTGGACGTAGCGACAGAGTTCAAAAGAAAGTGAGTATGGGAGCGCGCCCTCCTGCCAGCGCCCAGCGCCGCGCGTGGAGCCGCGGACCCTCCGCGGCCCGGCCGCGACCAGAGGGGATGGACTCCCCACGGGAATTGCACAGCTCCTTAAAGGCCTCATGCTCTTTTAGGAAAGACTGGAGGAGTCGGGGGGATAGGGGAAAAAAAAAAAAAAGGGAAAAATCTCGGCGCTGACAAAGATTTTCGCCCCTCGAATCTATTTGGTTTGGCTCCCGCCCTGCAGGCTTGCTCTAACAGGCTGTCCTCTTCCCTTGTGCTCCTTTCAGATGGACGAGATGGGCACTGAGCCGAGCCAAGAGGGACGTGAAGCCTGCGGGCGTGCTTCGAGGGCTGGGGGCAGCCGCCGACGGGCTGCCCCTCATACGGACCCAGGACGTGAAGGAGGACCCCCGAGTCTCGCATCCCAGGTAAATTCCAGCCCTTTCTGGGCTCGGGCATTTGCTCGAGGCGGTGGAAAGTTTCAGGGTCCCTCGTTTCCGGGTGTTTCGGGTTATTGTCGCTGTAGATCCCCTCAGAGCCGGAGGCAGGTCCTGCCCGGGCTGCACACCGCGCTAGAAGCAGCCTCCCGCCGCCCTTGCCCCGCGCTCTTTAGCTGGCGGGAGATAGTAGCGCCTTTACTGCGAAAGTCAGATATAAATAGTAACTTGAGCTCTGGATCCGTAGATAAAGTAACAGCCATAAACCGGCGGGGCCTCTGCCCCCATGGGCAGCAAGCTGTGCTCCGCGCTGCCGCCGCTCGGGGAGGGCACAGCCGGGAGCGGTGGGGGACACTCGGGCATCCTCGGGACGAGCCCGTCCGCAGCCGGGGGGCTCCCTGCGCTGCCCTTCCCTGCTCCGGGGCCCCACTGCGCTGTTCTCATGCCCGCTCTCTCTCTTCCTGCCTCGCAGCAGCCGGGAGGATGCTCACATCCGCGTCAAGCGCTACCGCCAGAGCATTAACAGATTCCCCCATTTCCAAGCCATCCGCATGGGCTGCCGGTTCGGGACGTGCACGGTGCAGAGGCTGGTCGACGAGATCCACAGGACGACCGGCAACAAGGATAAGGACGGCACCGCCCCGGCCAACAAGATCAGCCCGCAGGGCTACGGGCGCCGGCGGCGGTCCCTGCCCGAGCGCTCCCCCCGCGCCGGGCGGCGCCCACGGACGCACCGGGCGCTGCCCCTCGACCCCGTGCTCGAGGTCTGAGCTCCGCAGGACCCGGCCGAGGCCGCCTCGACGGACGGACTGGGGCACGGACTGAGCTCCGCCAGGATTCGCGGAGATGCCCGCCCGGGCGGGACCCCGGCGCGGGGGAGCCGTGCAGGGCGGGACCCGCCGGGGCTGCGCCCCCCGCACGCCGCTGCACCCGGGGTACCGGGGGATGCTCAGGGCAGCCCCCCGCCCGGGATGCGCCCTCTGCCCCCCGGGGGGCTCAGGGTGCGCGACAGCCCCGGGCAAGGACAGCCCGCCCACATCTGCTCTACCCTCTGCGTTATCTGCACCCGGCAGGGAATCGGACATTCACCAGTCCCTGCGGGGACTGCGATATACTTGAACGTCACAGAGAGGAAAAGTGCAATTGTACGTGGTTTTCGTTAATTATAAGTGCGGTGTGTGTGGATCACGAGATATGTATCAGTATTTAAGATTGTCCTGTGTCATGTCGTGTTTGTATCTTTTTTTTTTTTGAAAAAATATATTTTATTTTTATACGTTTTATATATATATATATATATATTGCATAAGGGCATTTTAAAACATTATATCCCCTCTATTTTTCATATCATGAATGTCAAACGTTAAACTCTTTTTCCATACCTTTTTTTATCTTGCATTCCAAACTGGTGAAAGATGTAGAGAATGTATCAGCTGTTCTCCATGGGTAATATGTGAAATAAAATAAACACAATTACATAAAACAGTTCTGTTGTCTTTAGTGGGGGCAGTGGTCAAGATGAATCATGGCTTACTGTGTTCAGTCCTACCCGTGCTAACCTAGCATGGCAGTTCTGGGACAGACCAAAACTCTTCCACTGTGGACTTTGTTAGCAGCCACCTTATCTCATCAAACGGAGTAAACTCCAAACCAGCGTGCATCCTAAAATCCCAGGGCAGGTCTGCCCAGAAGGCTCTAAGGCTGTTTTCTACCCACATGTTCCAGCCAGGGCTGAAACGTGTCACGGCTTGGATTGATCGTGCAAGTTTATTTTTTGCCCTAATTAATCAGAGAAACAACTGCACACTTCAACGTTGCACAACAAAGTAACAGATTTATTGAGGGAGCACGTTCCAAAAATGGTCATGGCAGCTTCCAAGGTTATTTATGTTGAAGGATTTCCTGGGCCACAGTTCAGGTTAAAATTAAACGGTGACCGGTTCAGTGCGGGGAGAACATTTTGGATAAAAGCTTAGCATTAGGGATTTAGTTGTTTTGTTCTTTTTTTTGTTTTGTTTTGTTCTCTCTCTCTCTTTTTTTTTTTTCAACAAATTCCAACCACAGACCAGAAAACAAATGTGAAACTGAACCTTATTAATGCACCAACAGCACCATCTATTGGTATCTGCTCCTTGCGCTCCAACAAAACAACCAAAAAACAAGTGTATTTAAATTACTTCTTGGGAGAACCATGCATTTCCCCCCACTTTACCATATCTCGGAACATAGGTAATATATACAGGAGAGGACTGGGGAACAGCAGAACTAAATGCCACCAGAATAAGAAATGGGAGTTTACTTTTATTTTTTAGCTAATACTAAATGCCTCAGGAACATATATTTACAACAAAAATTCAAAAGAACTGGCAGTGATGCCTTTCCAGGAAGACTGCTGCAAAAAATTTGGGTAGGGATCCAGTGACTACATACCTGGCATGTATTCATAATTTTTCTCACCAAACCTTGAAGTTCTGCTCAGAATTGCCTATTCTTAGTTACTTTCCTAAACATTTTCAACCAAGAATTTTGAAATATTGAGAGGCAGGTTTTCCACTCGAAATGTTATCAAAAAAGAAAAAAAAAAAAGGAAATATAAAGACTCTTGCCAATTTTAATTGCCATCTCTTTGTTAACAGCTGGAAGAGAATTTACCTCCCTGGTGGTGATGGCCTTTCTGATCCAGATTTTGTAAGATGTAAGGGGTGGTAGCAAATCCATGATCTTCAGTGCAGAGTATAGCTGCCAGCTGAGGAACAAGCAAGTGGCTGTTCTCAACTCATGGAAGACCCTGACGCTGGGATAGCTGCAGTTACAAGTTTTGAGGTGCTTGCAGTGGGAAATTACCATGTGTAGGTGAGAGCAAAATCCTACTTAAAGTGCACAGCACAACCGAAAGAACATCCACAGAACTGATCAGTTTAATAGCTACAAGGTTTTCCTTATGGGCTGCACAGTTTGTCGCCTAAATTTGGGCTAGAAGTCTGGATTGGGCTATAGTGTGGTAATTAGGTAGGTACTTGCCAACCAGTTACTTTTGTTTGTATTGATCTCTTCTTCATTTACTGCCAACGTGCAGTCCCTACTTAAAGGACCTTCTCTTCTTTCCCCCTCACTGGCAGAAAACACTGCACTCAAAGCTGAAAGGTCCTGCTCTGAAGTGGGCAGGGCTAAAAACAGCCAGCTGGTGCAGGATGGCACAATTCTGACCAGACTGGAGTTTAGGACGTGCAGCTTGCGTTCAGAAGGACCGATAGCACCACCTGCCGCGCTTATAGGGAGGAGCAAAAGTCTGCACTTGCAATAAATAGCAACGAAAGAAAAGACAGATTTTAATTCCCTCCATTCCCCCCAGCAATCACTGAAACTATGTCTTTTAAAGCATAAAGACCAACACTGCTGAACTAGACAGGCCAGAAAGTAGTGAGAGGAAGACGGCACGTTCTTTGAATGTGTAGAGCAGGAAAGGAAACCCTGGAAATACGATGACAGTGTATTTTGGCTCACCTAGGCTGGATAAGCTGGAGGAGGATGGCAGAACAGGCAGGCAGGAACTCTCTGCTATTGCACCACTAACCCCATACCCCAAACTGAGTTCCAGGTTTCAGGGAATGGGTTTATAAGGGCTGAAACATATTGAGACAGCATTCTTCCTTCTCACCTGTTTCTGCACCAGCCTCAGGTGTAAGCTGTCCAGATGAAAACTCTTCCTCCTGCTCAGGCAGAGGATGATACCTAAGAACTCTGGCTAAGCACCTCTTCACTACAAACATCCCACAAAGCAAAATATTGAGCATGGACGCTTAACCAGTAGTTGAAATCCACACATCAACTAGACAAAAATCTTTGACAAGTGTGAGGATTTGGGGTTTCAGGGACAACACGGCTGTGAAACAGCCCATGAAAGTAAGCATCCTCCTATAGTCATAGAAGTTCAAGAAGAGCTGTGTGATTAAGTCAAGACCAGCTTACGCTTTAATGTGACAGATGAGAAGTGGAAGATGTCACCGAATGCCTCCAAAACCAGGAGCATCTCTTCATACACCACCTTGGTTAAAATATTCATTTCTAAGAACAGTCTGGTGTCTCACAGGACGGTATTTCAAAGGCTGCTAAAATATGACTTGAAGTTCTGTTCAAACAAGGTTCTGAATTAAAATTATGTTTTGTAGTGGTAAATATGAGTTGAAGCAGGAATTCATTCTTGCCCACCAGCCTGTTCAAGAGCAGATGCCAAAGGAGTGGTCACTATTCTCAGCTCAGTCTCCACCGTGAAGTGTCAGAGAGTTCATGGAATATTCTTTATGAGTGATTATTTTTTTTGTACCTACCCAAGAGACACACTATGGCAGAGAAAGAAGTAGTTCACTATAGACAATTTTTTCATTACCAAAATGGATTCCAAAGGCTACTTTTATTTCAGAAAGATTTTTGTGGCTTCATTATTAATTCTATATGGAAGGGTGGCAAGGAGTCTAAAATGCTAATACACAAGAACTTTCCCAAAAAGTCGTGGTGCAGGTCCCCTAACCTGGAAGAGGGAAAGAAGTAATTCTTTCTATTTCTCCAGTTAGTGCCACAAAGCTGACTTGAAGCAGCCATGTCACATGGATGATTGCAAAAAGTGTTTGTTCTCCAGTTACATCAGAAAGTGGTCGGAGTTCTGCCACTGTTACCTAAGAACTTCTACTGTATCCAAAAAGTAGAGACACTGGTGCACTTTCAGGCCATTATCAAAATCTGCAAAGCGTCTCGGTCCGTGCTAAGAAGGACTGCGGTCAGGTGCCAGATAAAAACTTTTCCTGCAAGTACAATGACAGAAAGGGGAATACTAATGAATACTTTGGCACATATGAAGCCTTTTCTGGCTCATTTAGTACCCAGAGGACAGCAAGTCATAATTAAAGCCAATAATGGCAACTCCAGACAGCCATCCAAATAGTTTCCTTGTGCCGTCAATACACCGTTTCATATTATCTCACATCGTACTTAAGTAGTGTAGAGCACAGAGGCATCAGGAGAAAAAATTCCAGCATGCCTGAGTACAACCAATAACTAATCCAATTATGCCTAACTAGAATTTGTTTATTGTGCTCACCAGAGTTTGCTTTTATTATCCAAACATTTTTAAAAGAATACTTGTTTATTTTTCACCAAATAATTTGTGCCAGCTTTGAAATTGTTTTAATTTTTACATACTTAATTCTTTGGAGCGAGGCCATGTATCCTTCATGAGGAGAAGAAGCATAATTTGTTCATGAGGTAAAGAACTTTGCTATGTAAAAGCCTTTTTACTACGAGCTATATACACCAGTCAAAATGCTTGATAATGTCTCCAAATGAAAAACAAATGGTCCCATTAAGACTGGAATCAATGTTAATGATTTGATAAGGCTGGAGTGTTTTGCTTGCAACATTCCTAGCAAATGCAACAGCACTGAGGAGGCCAAATGAAATCTTTTGGCTTTTTTTGATTCTGTGATAACTTTTACAAAACATTTAACTAGACCTCCTTGAGTCTCTTATCCACTTACAAAATCCTGGGGTTTTCCAAAGTCAGGAAAGATCTGTTCAATCCACTGAGGGCACATATTTTGTAACAAATCCTGACTCTCAGCATAGGTTTGCAAAATAAATATTTTTCCTATACTTTCAGTCAATTGTCACTTCTTGCAAATTACATGCAACTTTCCCGTCAATTATAAAAAGGTTTATATTTTCTTCATGCTTTGCATGGTGTAAAAATAAACAAACAAATGTCCGGGTCTTAATCTCTGATGTGCAGTAGTATTGGCAGAAAGGGCCGAACAAACAAAGCGGGCCTTATCTGTTAGTTCAGGAGCAAACTAAGCGGCTCATCAAACAAACACGCTTATTGTCCTTTGAATAGGTGGTTACTGCAGCGGGGTTACCGTGAGCCTGAATCGCTCCCAGACTGAAAGGGCCCCGCGTAATTCATCCCGGTGCTGTTACAGCAGGGGACAGAAGGCTCTGTGGGTTCCTCCTTTCCCCTGACGTGACCCAAGGCTGTTGTGGCCCTGCTGGAAAGCAGAGAGCCCTCAGAGGCCACCACACCTCGCTGCCTCCGTCCGAGGGCTCTGCGGCACAGCGGAGCCTGCACAATGGAAGGAGACAGCTGCACGTTGTAAAGTGAGCTTGCTCTCTTCAGAGACAAGGAAAAAGTGATGGATTTTTAAGTCACTTCTTCTAAGTCATTTTTTTCCTGAGGCTGTGCAGCTCTGCATCTCATTCTGCATAAGGAACACATTCATAGTCTGGCCCTTTATTGATAAACAACATGAAAAATATGCAACTGGCATATATCATTAGTCTCCTTACTGCCTACAGACATCAGACACTCTGGTGCGATGAACTGGTGAGCCAGATAGGAATCTCAGCACCAAATCCCAGGCCTGAGACTGATCCCATCTAATTGAAACAAAACTTCTACTGACTTCAGCAGGAAGAAAATCTAAGCCCCAGCTTTTCTTCAAAAAACACATCTATTTTTACACTGAAAGATTGTATTGTAAATTTTGCTTTACACTTCTTTTATTCACAATTTCTGGTTTTGGACACTGTAGAAACTTTTAAAAGACAGAAGTAAGGGATGGGAACTCTGTCAAAAAGAAGCCACTCAAATCCAGACTCGCATTCGATCTGAAATGAGTTCAGCAATATATGCTTATTGCTGCTGCTCTGAAGTGGATGTGGTGTCGCTGGCAATGACAACTTGAACAAACATACATGTGTCAAGTGCATCACCAAATGCGTTCGTGGGGAGGGACCGAATCCCAGAAACTTCCAGTGTTCGTGTCCAAAACCCAGACTTCATTTTTTATTTAATGAAGTAGGACTTTGGAGTGTTTTAAACACTGAGGCTTTCTATAGTAGCATTTCCTTCCTCCTCTCTTTCTTCTCTCTGTATTTCAAAAAAAGCCTCACTACCTATTTTGAAGCGCCAGAAAAGGATGTATCCAGACAACTCAAATCAGAGCGAGTGCTTACACAGCTCACAGCAGAGACTGGCAGCCAAAGCTCCTTCATCCATCAAGGTGCACTTTGTGATAATATTTGCATGAGGCAATCAGTGTCTGTTTAATGAAGGATATAAAGAGATTTGCACGAAGAAATGAGTCCTACAGAGACAAAGATGATTTGCCGAGTGATAATTCACATCCTCTCACCCCAATCTGATTTCATTAACTCCTGGTAATGGGGGAAAAACAACCCCTCACATTACAAGTGCACGAGGGCCATTAAACCTGATTTATTGTCTTAACCACACTGCAAGACAGACAGAAACAAATGATACGTTTTTTCCATGGAATGTTGTTAGAGTGTGTGCACGATGATATTTTTCTTCTTCAACCGGGCTGGCGCATCTGTACAACTTTGCTGCCATCTGCTGCCTCCTGAAGACAAACAAATCACTCTAAAATGAGAGCTGGATGCCAGTGGCAGGCGCTGCTGCCAGTGCGTGTGGGGGAGGCCTGGCTTTAAAAGCAGTTTATAGCTGGCCTGGACTGGTTACTCAATATGCTGAGTAAGGCAAAGACTGACATTTTTCATTCCTCCTGAGCTTTACTCAGAAAAAACAGGAACAGCACAATACCTTTACGTACTCCAAGGGGATGGAGAAAGGGATTGTTATGCTCTTTCTGTTGTTCTGAGCAAGCTCAGGGGTTACACTTTGCCCAGTGGATGCCTGGATACTTCTATCCTGATACCACCTTTGCCACCGTGGGCTACCAAGAGAACACTGAACATAGCATCATTATTTGAGAAAATAATGCTTCCAAGGTGTGCCATGAAGGGATCAAAGGGGAACATTGGCTCCTGAACTACAGGAATGACCCATTTACTGATGAGTAAAGAAGGCTAAAGTTAGAAAGGACCAATATAGCCTTTTCATGAGAACTCTCAATTGAGAGATGTGCACATGTTCTTCATTTCTAGACACAGAGCTCTTTAAAAGGCAGGAATCAGAACAGTGTAATGAGTTAGACTGAGCTGCTTCTCCCATCTATCTAAGGAAGGCATAAACAACACACCGTCTCAGTAGCAGATAGGTGTGAGCTGTCAGCTCCGAGGATCACAGAATTGAAGTTGTTCCTATGCTGGATTGAAATCACAGTCACATTTACATAACTGTGTAAGTTATACACAATGATGTGCTGCAAAATCTTTTCATTATAACATGTAATCCAACGACCCTTACACAAGAAGGAAGTAGTATATCTGGTATGAAAGGCTGCTTCAGATTCTACCTGAGGAAGCTAAAGACAGTAGAGATGACTTGCAAAAGATTGTAAAGATCTCTTGGCTTACGTGAAGGATTTTTGAATTTTATTTTTAATCCTGCTGAGTAACTTAACCAGGCATTGAAAAATGGCCTTCCATCAATGTATTTATTTTCATCTCTATGACTGTAGAGGTTCTTCAAAAATTATATTCTATATGATGCTGATATACAACATTTAGCTTTTTACAACAGGTTTAAAACAAGTAGTTGAAGTGGCACATTTTTTATTTACACGCGGTTTGGAATCAGCGCTGGTTAAATTTGCTCTCTACTGGATATGCAGTGATTCACTGGTTGGTTCATTCGGCCCACCCACGGTTACAAATAGGAGAATGGAAATGTAGGAATGGTGGGGGCATACCTGGAGTATGCACCTTCAGCCAGGAAATTACTTCAGCTTCTGTCTTTGTTTCCTTGCCTTGGGACAGGCATCAGTCCTGTTCCCAGACCAGAAAAGCAGTTTGCTAAAGCTGTAAGGTCCCAGCAGCATGAAATCAGTGTGTTGGACATCACCAGCAAGAATCATTAAGGTGGTTGATAAGGTGAACACAGGAGTGTCATTCATCAAATCCTGCAATATTACAATTGGGGAAGGCGGGGTGTCACTCACTGAAACTAGCAAGGAAATGGTTTAAAGCTGAGAAAAGAAAATATTTGTTCTACACAGCAGTTAGTGGATTCCTGGAATTCCTTGTCCTGAGAGGCTGCGGAAGTAGATGACNCTGTGAGCCTGGGAGGGCAGGAGAGAGAGAGAGAGAGAGAGAAGATAAGAAGATATCTCAGATAACAGTACCAAAGTAAATACTATAGGTAATAGGTAGAGGTGTGCTCCTTAATTCAATGATGCTGGAAGAGTAGGAGGAGAACAGAGCATGGGAAGTGGCCAGGTTCACGCAATGTCCCTGAGCAGTCTCTTTTCACTGCAGGAGACAGTGAGGGCAGCACATTGGCCTTGAGAGACTGCTGCTCTAGCCCAGCCAGGCATTTCTATGTTCTGGTGAATCAAGCTTCTGTGCTGAGCATCCCCTCCATGCAGGAAAAGCTATAGTGGGAATGTGACCGGTGCCTGTAGCAGATGACTGGGAAACTGGCTAATGAGAGCATCCCGGTTTGGAAACACACCCTTCCACCATAACACATACCAACAGGACTGTTCAGTCTGTGCCCACACACCCCCCAGCAGCAGCCTGAAACTCTACTACTAAAAGGTTAGAAGAAGTTACCTCTCCTCTGTGAGGCCTCACAGTGTGGGTAACAGAAGAGAAAGACTCACAAAATCTTTGGGCATGAGGCAGAACAACTTGCAGTAAAGAGTCAGTAATTCTTACTACTATCACAAATACCTGGGAGGATTATAGAAGCAACTGACCAGTTTAATTACTTCAGAAGCGCCACCGAGAGGAATAAAACATATTCATCAGAACTATTTTATACATGTCCTGCTTTCTCTTACGAACAGTGTTTCAATGCTATTCTTCTTGTCAACCACTGTAGCAAGAGAGAAACCACTTCTTTGGGCTTCAGTTGAGAACAGCAGAGGTCTGTGATGAGCTCTATGAGCATAATTAAACTGAATGATATTCAATAACAGAAAAAAATGCATGGGTTAGAAGCTTATTCTTTGATTTAATGTGTCTTGCATATTTTTGAACAAGTTTCTGTTGATTAAGGAGTTTTATTTTTACCCTGCTTTTTCACCAACCTCTCTGCTGATGAAGGATGAATAGGGAAAGTGTTGACCTTTCTCTGTATGTTCCAGTTAATAAATACAAATAACACTTTCTTGTATCTGTGCCCAGTTTGGATAAAAGACAGTCTGATAGATACTGTATTCCAGATGTTACATCTGATAATTAGGCAGCTTTAAAATGTAACATAGCTGCATGTTATTAAAACCACTAAAATTAAATTAAACCTTCATCCCTGTCATATTTTTCTTTCTGCAGGAAAACACAGGTCTTGCCTTGAAAAGGTCAGTGTAAAGAAGCAGCATAATGATTTAGAGGAAGGTAACTTTCAGTTGTAGCTTGTCTGTGTTAAATACTTTGCAATAAAGTGCTCATCATTTGCTTATCATGGGCAAAACAGTCAGTTGGTAAGCTCTGTTGCTTTTGTGTATTCTAACACACTTCGAGTATGATCCAGAAAATCCAGGCGAGAGGTAATATATGTGATCACGTGACTTGTTATCTTAAATGGTTTCATATGTGGTATTTGCTCTAGTTATTTGACGTGACTCAAGTTGACCTCATTGTTTGTATGCTTGAAAGGGAACAATTATGCAACTGCTAAATGGTATGGAAGACAGTAATGCCATATGAGACAGGAAAGAAAAGAGGAATGCAATGTCTACCAAGCTGTCAAAATGTCTGACACCAGCACAATAAGTTTATTTTCTTTGTGTGCTCCTATACCGCAGAACAATGAAAAAGCTAACATTCACGCTGTATATCTGGATTAATCATGACATCTTGTCGTTCTTGTAGTCATTTGGAACCTACAATCTTTGTGGTTCTCTGTGTATTTGCAGACAAGTTTTGCATTTGCCAGAATAACAGAAAATAAAATGATTAAAGGAGACAACAGTGGCACTAAAAATAGCATTTTATGACAATGCTGTCAAATGATAACATACGTAAAATGCTGCATATGTATCTTTAGTTATAAAATCTTTGTACATAATGTGAGTTTGGCAGCATCTTAAGGGGGATGTTGAAGCAAGTACATCTTCGGTTTTATCAGTGGTTTATAAAAAACACTGATGAAATAACATAGCATTAATTAAAACTGAACGAGACCCAAACATTATAACTTTCTTGTTAGTTCTGACGTCCTTCTTGAGAAGCATTTGTATTAACAAGTTAGAAAACAGAGGATGGAAGAGTCCTGGAAAATTCACTGATGTCTATTTAATCTGATTTTCAAGTCCTTTATTTTAGTTTTCCTGGCACCTATTTCAAGTTTTTACAAGTGAAAACATGCAATACCTTAAGGAACTGCCAGGCGTCCTCTGAGTTTTTATTTTTGCCGGATTTCAAATCCCCTTAAAGCCCTGACAGAGGTTACAAACCAAAGATACCCTATTGTTCTGAAGCCTTTGACTCCAGTCTCACCTTATCAAAGGTCAGTGGCCAGTGAGTGACTGAATGGCGCCCACCCAGCTGAACCAGTACAGCAGGCAGTGCTTCCTGCTGATTCCACAATGGACCAGCCTAGCAAGGGTGGCCACAGACTGCTGAAGGTGCCTCTAGACAATGTTAAACTGCGCCATAATTAAAGAGTTAATTAGGCATTTTGTACTGATTCCCGTGTCCTGACCAAAACACACACCTGAGGAATTGCACACTCTACTTCCTAGTTCTTCCTCTTATGTCAGTATTTTCTAATCCCCACTCTACAGGTCTCTGGGGATGGTATGAACACTCAAGAAAGTGCTCAAGGGAAGTACTGGCGAAAGGAAACTTCAGAAAAAAATAGTAAAAGTATTTGATTATCACAGAAATGCCCAATGGACAGTATGTGCTGACTTGCTGTGTAGCAGAATAACCTCTCCTTGTCCTACCAGTAGAATAATTGCACAATTAAAGAACAAGAGCCTAGAGAATCTGTGTGCTGATTTGGTGCTGAGGTAGAGCTAGTTTTCTTCACAGTGGCTGTATGGGGCTATATTTGGATTTGTGCTGAACACAGAGTTGATAATGCAGAGATGTTTTTGTTCTTGCTGAGCAGGGCTTGCACAGAGCCAGGGCCTCTTCTGCTTCTTGTACTGCCCTGCTGGTGAGGAGGCTGCGGGTACACGAGAAATTGGGAGGGGACACATCCAGAAGAGGTGACCCAAACTGACCAAAGGACATTCCAGACCACAGGACATCATGCTCATTCTGTAAAGTGGAGGGAAGGAGGAGGAAGAGGGGGATGCTTGGAGTGATGCTGTTTGCCTGCTCAAGTCCCTGTTAGACCTGATGGAGCCCTGCTCTCCTGGGCATGGCTGAACACCTGCCTGCCCACGGGAAGCACTGAATTCAGCCCTTGTTCTGCTTTGCTTGTGGGCATGGCTTTCGCTTTCCCTGTTAAATTGCCTTTATCTCAACCCACGAGTTTTCCAACTTTTACCCTTCCCGTTCTCTCCCTGGTCCCGTGGGGGATTGAACCAGTGGCTGTGTGGTGCTTGGCTGCTGCTGGGGTTAAACCACGACAATACAACAAAGTATTCTTTGGGAGCAAGAGGCTACTGCTGTCAGCGCTGAGGGAGGTGGGCTCTGGTGCCTGAGGATTTATTCAGGCTTCCCTCAGATGCCTGACAACATAGTCTTGCCTCCAGATACCAGTTCCTTTCAATATGTGAGTAGGAAGATGAGTTTTAATTAGCATGACTTTAAATCACCAAAGCAAATACCAATTGCTGCCAGCCGGCGTGGGGATCACAGCTACCTCAGACACACTGCAACAGAAGCGGGGTTGCTTTATTTATGTGTTGGAAGTGGATGGCAAAGGAAAGCAAACATCATGATTTAGCTCACAGCCTTGGAATCAAGAGGAGAAGAAAAATGTTTTTGCTTATCATGACACATTCAGTGTTTTGTTCTGGATTTCTTGGGACTTCTCGCAAACATTTAGTGTCACAGAAAAATAAATATACCAGATGGCTGACCAGAGGGCTTTTGCCCTCCAAAATAGGTGGGATGAACTGTACCAAACTGCAGTTTCCAGGCCAAGGTGTAGCCTTAGAGCCTTCTGTTCTGTTCAGCATAGTCTGGTAGTAACTGTGCTCATACTCCTCACAGCTGCACTTTCCCAGTCTGGAAGTGATACGGCACTTTGGAACCACAGCGTTTCCCCCTGAGCCCAAAAGCCCACACTGGTCTCCTGAGGGGGCACTGCCTGACAGAATTACCCTGAGCCAGGAAGCAACTCCATTTCCAGACACGTGCTGTCAGGCTTTTCCATTCAGACACTGTTCAGCCTTTTAGGGCTCTTTGTTGCAGCAATAACGAGAGTATCACCACTGCAGACTGTTGGCAGCACTTGTAACCCCAGGTGTTCCATCCTAAGTTCACTGCTATGACACGACCCATTCCTTGTTGAAGGTTCCAGAATTATTACCCCAAGCAGAACGCCTTGAGATGGTTTTCCTGCATGTGTCTAGGTCATTCTGACCTAACCCCTTTCCTGTAATATTGTCAGACAACTGGCTAACTGCCAATGTGCTCAACGAATTTTAAATGCCATTAGAAAGATTAAGGCCTGTGTTCAGGACAGATTTTCTCCAACTCCAACTGCTGTGAAAATGCCTGGACTATTTAAATATTGCTTGTACTGTGCAGAGGTAGAGTAGGATTTTTGTTTCCGTTGAATCCTGTCGGAAAAGCTCCTCCAACCTCTGAGTTATTTTCACTCATGTCTAACTTGGAAGAGTTTTGAAACAGCATTTAGCTAAAAAGGGAAGCTGACATAAAAATGCAGGCCAACTTTCCAAATGCTAAATTACAATTCCTTTCTTGCCTCGCTGCCACCTCTGAAGAATATGGCTACAACAGGTAACCTAGGAATTGAGATATCAGTCTTCAGTACATCTGCACTTGACTAAATATTTCAGAAATTACAGTCTTAGAAAGCTGAGCTGGTATGACAGCACAGTTGTGAGCTTGTGGGGATGTTTCTCTCCCTGACTTGTTAAGATAAGTTACCTCTTTCAGCAAAACCTCACTCTTCCTGGGCTTGGAGACAGATTGCTTGTTTAGTGTCTCTTGTACTACTGTCTGACACTCATTCTGTAAAGCAAAAACTCACTGGGTGAGGAAATAGTTACCGCTAATTATACTGAGGCGAGAACAGGAAGCAAAGATTCTGTGAGCCAAGTGGACACACAGAGAGGCTGCACCTTCATGGACTAAGATATCTCCTGCAAGGAGCAATCCCTGGTGTCTGAGCCAAGATAACAAGAATCAGATGAATGTACCTAAGAAGTTATAAAATATGTAGAATGTATAGAATTCCAGAATCCCACAATATTTAACATTAAGCATATTTAGGTGTGGACTTCTCTGTAAGTTTGTGGAATGTTCAGCTAGAGGCAGAAATGTCTATCTTCATTTGCTGACTGTCTAAGAATAGTATTTGTGCCCCTACATGGATTTCCAAAGTACATAGTTACTCTGAACTGACCTTTGAAAATTCTAAATGAAATCTCTGTGTGTACTGCAGTGTTTATGTGTTACTGTTTAGCTTCGGAAAAAGCTAAAGTTGGAAGTACAAGAAAATGGGAAATGCATCAAGTTAGAATCTATTGTATTAAGGTTTCAGGACTATCTGTTTTTATTATTTTACTACATACAATTCTTTAAAAAATTATATATATACATGGTTGAAGAGGTTAGGTGGTGGTAAGAGAGTTCATAAAGACTGTTTGATATTCCAACAGAGAGTATAATTTTTTAAAGTTGTAGACTTATGGTTTATGTTGCTGAACTTAGCACAATTAACATAATCAAGTTCAGTTTATCTCCCAGAATCTTCAGCTCTCCTTCAGAAAAGTGCCTTTTTCCGCCCTGTGTTTCTCTTTTGTCCTTCATGCACCATTTGATGGATCCCTTGCCTGTCTTTATGGTTACTAGCAGGCACAGAAAAAAATACAGATAATATAGAGAAGTACTTTCCGGTCTAATGGCAATATCAGGGCACGCTTTAGCCTGGAACAGCTGTGCCAGGGAAGGTGCAAACCCTTCACTTCACCTTGAGAGCTGTAGTTCTACTCGCCTTGCCACTGGCCACTGGAGAAAGCCCATGGCTGATGCTCCTTCCTTAGGCAGCATCACAGTTTGTCTCATCACATTTTGCCACAATGGACGTTTTTACCAAAGCAGTAAAGAGAAATGCCTAGTGCCTGCAAGCACCTTTCAGTAACATGTTTTCAAACAGTTAGGAAAAAAACTCTCAGGGAAGTTGTGGGTTTGCAGGGGCTGCCAGGCAAGACAAACCACATGCTTCCTGTGGCTCCAGTGACAAGCTTATGTCCTGCTTCTGAAAGCTCTGCAGGAAACGAGGAGGCAGAAACCAGTCTCTTCTGGCTGAGAGCAGTTAACCTTTGGAAGTCTGATTTGTATCTTACAGCAGGGGCTTTGACTAATAGGGGACTTTGAGGGAATCTCTGTGAACACAGACACAATGCAGTCAGCCTTTAACAGAAACATTGACAGACTCCACTTGGCCATGTACTGGATGTCCCATCTGGCCTCCTGAAGCAGCAACCGAGCTCCCTCTGTCCTTCCTCTAGGACAGAGTTGCAGATATGTAGCTTTCCCCATGCTGGTGTTTCTGGTAATGAAATTGTTACTCTTGCAAGAGCGGAAATGGGAAAACCTGCATTTCTCCAAACTTGTCTGAATACCCAGGAGTCAGGAGGACTCTTCCAACAGGCTGCCAGCTGGACCAAGAATAATGAAGTTCCAAGGTTTAAACAGTGGCCTGCTGTGGCCATTCTTGATGTAAAAAGATACTTTTACTCTCCTCCCCTCCTGTTCAGTCCTCCCACTCTTTAATTTTTTGGTTCGCTTTCTTGGACTTCTACAGTTTAAAATCAGAAAATAAACAGCATCCCTTCATCCACTTCTAAAGAACACTTTGCCCTGCTTTTCTTGGCTCAGTGCTCCTTTCATATTCAGTGGGTATCCTCAGGATATCTCCCAAGGCAGGCTCTGGAGAATGGCCCAGCACCAAGAAGCACGGCTGTCTAGTGCCTGGCAACACTGACATGACCTCAAGTGGCTTAATTTTCTAATTGCTCTCTTTTAGATAGTATGTGAACTCAAACCAATCGCCAAGACTCACAACCACATCACAACCTCCTGAAAGGAGCAGACACTTTCACTGGCCTCAGTTCCCCTTCTCAAGGTTCCAAGTTACAGAGCCCGTTTGCTTTGGTTTTCATTCATGCAATTACAGGAAATCCCAGAGGGTAGAACAAGAGGGTTCGTTGTTTTACAAAACTGGTAACATCTTGATGGCTAATTTGCTTTAGGGCAAAAATACCTAAAACCCACAAAGAAACCCCCCCCTTCATTCTGCTGCATGATCTTGTTAATAAGTAGCTATTGCAAAGTTGCATTGATCTGAGAGGAGCCAAGATTTCATCCCAAGCAGATTATCAGTGCAGATGACTATCCACCACTGCACTGGAGATCTGGGATCCATATTCTCAAATTCACAAACAGCTTCTGAGGAACATCAGTGAGGGGCCACAGTGTTCTAAGGTAGTTGACCTTCTTCGCAGTGACTGATCAGATTCACAGGGTAGTTACTCTCTGGATCATACCAGAGATTTAGATACCTGAGCACTATTTCAAAAGCTGGCAAATCATGCAATTCATAAGTATTAGAGGAGCATATTCTGGTAGCTCCTCCACCTTCTGACCAACAACCAGTTTGGCAAACCTTGGTGAGTCCTTCAGACACAGAGGACAAACACAGAATTTGGAAAAGAGTACTCTTCCATTTTGGCCTTACCACAATCTTTACAGGTATAAAAACGCACCCAAACTGAATAAAGTTCATCACATCATTTCCATAACATCTATCAGATAGTGCAAGGGGTTGACCTTATCTGGCAGCCACATGCCCACCAAGTTGCTCTGTCACTCCTCTCCTCAGCAGGACAGAGGAGGAGAAAATAAGACAGAAAAGAACTCACGGTTCAAGACAAAGGCAGTTTAATAAAGCAAAAGCAAAGGCCATGTAAAAGGAAACCAAAAAGATCTATTCTCCACTTCCCATTGGCAGGTGATGTCCAGCCACTTCCTGGGAAGTAAGGATTCAGTACATGCAGCAGGAGCTTAGGAAGACAAATGTAATAATGAATGCCCCCCACCTCTCCACATTTCTCTCAGCTTTTACTGCTGAATAGACTTCATACAGTATGGAATATCTCTGATCAGTTTGGGTCAGCTGTCCTGTGTCCCCTTCCAAGACCTTGCCTGCTCCCAGTCTACAGGCCTTTCGGGGTGAGGAGGGATGTTGGAGGGCCAGCCTTGGTGCTGTGGGAGCATTGCTCAGCCACAGCCCAAACTGGTGTGCTATCAATACCCTTCTAGCTACAAAGTTCGGCACTATGGGGGCTGCTGTGTGAAAAACTGACCCCATCCCAGCCAGACCCAAGACAGATAGATTTGCCAGTTCTCTCACCCTTTAAAATTTTAGAGGCAACGTGCAACACACAACCAAATTTTGGCTGCCTGTATTGACTTGCTGCAGACAAGAGATTGCCGGTTGTCGTGATGATGTTAGCATTTTCCTTTAAAGTTGGCCCTCTGTATTATGTGAAGGTACTGACTATAAACAGATTTAACCAATGGTGGCCTTCAGCTGCCTATCTCTGTGATTGCTCTTTTTGCTCTTGCCCACAATAATCCATCCATCCATCCATTCATCCATCCATCCCTGAAAGTGTTCAAGGCCCAGGTGGACGGGGCTTCAAGCAACCTGGTTTAGTGAAAGGTGTCCCTGCCCATGGTAGGAGGTTAGAACTCAGTGATCCTTAAGGTCCCTTCCAACCTAAACCATTCCATGATTCTATGATTTCTAAGCTGTTCCACTATGCAAGAAATTAACAACATACTGTTTCTGAATCCGAGCAGAGAAATTAATTCCTCAAAAGACTTGGGACATGAATAATACCTCTCTGTGATAGATCAGTGGTGACAGTCCTCTTAGATTATTTACCACACATATTGGCATTTAAAAAGCAGTGGATAAATGTTGAGCTTAGGCTATTCAATTGCTAGTTCAAAGTGAAATACATTATTGGATCATTCTCACCTAAAACGTGAGACATACAATTGGACTATTGCAATTCAGCTTGCATCAGTAGGGCCAGGATAGCAGATCTTAAAGGACAGCTAATTAGTTGCCAGACAAACCATCAAGACATCAAAGAAATGTTGGTTCCTAACAGCTTCTTCATGATTAATAGTCAGGTTGGAAATTAGAACCTGCATCTTCCACAGCCCACCCTCAAGTCCTAAGCAGAATAGTTATCTTACTGTTCAATTACATAATAAAAGAGGTTCTGGATCAAATGTTGATCAAAATTTAGAATCACATAGCTTATTTAGAAGTGTGAAGAGTACTGAGGGTCTCACTGATCCCACATACATATTGGGAAGTACCTAACATACTGCAAAGTTAGAGAATTTTGACTAAATTTTAATTTAAACTACAAATTTCATAGAATATTGATACCAGGGTAAAAGAATGCTGGAAGAAAGACTCCTTTGGCCAAGGAGGATTGGGGTAGGGAACGGCCTGGCAAACCTGACATCCACAAGTCCGTGGGCCCAGACACGATGCACCCACGAGTGCTGAGAGAGCTGGCAGACCCCACAGTAAGGCCACTCACAATCATCTTTGAGGGGTCATGGTGATCAGGAGAGGTGCCTGAGGACTGGAAGAAAACAAAGGTCACCCCAGTCTTCAAAAAGGACACGAAGGAGGACCCAGGGAGCTATCAGCCAGTCAGTCTCACCTCAATCCCTGATTTTTATTTTAAGATAGCCCAGCCAACATGGATTTATGAAAGGCAGGCCCTGCTTGTCCAACCTGATCTGCTTCCATGACAAAGTCACCCATTTAGTAGATGAGGGAAAGGCTGTGGATGTGTCTGTCTAGACTTCAGCAAGCGTTTGACACTGTGTCCCCCAGCATCCTCCAGGAAAGCCGCGTGCTCGTGGTTTGGGTGGGTGGCCCCTTTGATGGGTGAAGAACTGGCTGGATGGCCGGGCCCAGAGCTGTGGAGATGGAGCTCAACGCAGTCGGCGGGCGGTCACCGGGGGTGCTCCCAGGGCTGTTTGGGGCCGTCCTGTTTCACACCTCGACTGGTGATCTGGGCGCGGGGATCGAGGCACCCTCAGGACCTCGCAGAGGACACCGAGCTGGGTGGCAGCGTTGACTGGCGGAGGGCAGGGGGCTCCGTGAGAGACCCGGACGGGCTCGATCCAGGGGCTGGGCACAGACTGGGTGAGGGCCAAGGGCGACGTGCCGGGTCCTGCCCGGGGTCACGACAGCCCTGCACAGCGCCAGGGCCGGGGCGGAGCGGCCGGAGAGGCTTCGGGCAGGAGGGCACCTGTGAGGAGCAGCTGAGGGAGCTGCGGGTGTTTAGTCTCGGGAAGAGGAGGCTGAGGGGAGACCTCATCACTCTCCACAGCCACCCAAAAGTCAGATTCATCCCACAACATGCAGCTCCAGTACTGCTTCGTGCATCAGACATGTCCCTCCTGAACGGCCAGAGCAAGAGACTTAGTTGATTCAATTTTAACTTGGAATTTTCTTTCTAATCTGATTTCAAAAGGTCGTATTAAAAACATCAAAGATATGACTGCTGTTACGTAATGCTGTAAGTTTGCTTGCCTCCCCTAAATAGCCTTTTAATTTTATTGGAATTAGTTGCATAAAGCAAGCTGGATTTAGCTCAAGTCCTTTCTGTGGGTTTTTAGCTTTAGATTAGGTATCTTGTGATTTTTTTTCCAGTGAGTATGAATATGAAAGATGACAAGTATGAGTTATTGAAGGTACTTCAGCACGATCAGTGAGATGGCAGGTAAATGCTGAAGAGGAAGGACTTCCTGTGAGGTGGTAGGCTGAGGAATTGTTTCCCAGAGGATGGAATGCAGCTCTGTTCCTGGGATTTCTAAAAGCAATCTAAATCTTTCTAAAAGCAAAGTGCAGGAGCATAAGATTAAGTGGGGCTCAGTACTTAGGAGAACACGTTACATGTTTTTTGGAGCAAAGTTATAGCATAATCATTTATATCAAATGCTATTTGATGTCTTAATTTCATGCTAATTAATGTTATTTAGCAACAAAATTATCTATGTTGCTTTGTTTTGTCTTTTTGTCATAGTTCTGTCATTGATCTCTTTGCTAAAATGATGTTGCATTCAGGTATCAGTGAGATGTGAACTGCATTACTTCAAACAGAAGGGGTACTGCTCACGCTCTTATGATGAGGTTTGTGTTACAAAGAAAATTAATTTGGGGGGAATAAGATGACCCTGCCTATTCCATTCTTAGAAGCCTATTCTATTTTTCTTTTTCTTTTTATCTACTTGTTTATGTTGTAATGTGTTCTCTCCTACAAACAGATACATAACTGGATTTGCACCTACATGTAGCATTCATGGACCTTAAGCATTTAACTTTCTCTGGTGAGGTCAGTGTTCTGATGTGACTTGTGGAGCTATGTGGGTATGAAAGCAGCTTGAGAGGGGTGTCTCACAGGAGCTGAAGGAAGCAAAATGCCTAAATCTCATCAAAACCCTCTGAGAGGAAAGCTCCAGCCTTTGGTCCCATGTGGTTTATTTTTTGTGTTTCATTCCTTCAGAAAGGAGTGGCCCCTTGGTGGATGGGAAGCAGCAGGATTCAGATACGACCTCTACCTCCAAAAGTGATGATTACTGGAATTTGGGAAGATATGCCTACAAAGGGTGACTCAATACCTGCCTTGTCCTTATGCCCTTTATGGATGTTGGTGTTGCTTTAGTCACTGCGATGCACACTGACTCTATAATAACGTTGTCCAAAGCTTACGAAACCAGCTCGCTAGTTTTTATGAAAAAACACTTTGATATTAATCTAAAACTAGAGTACAAATCCATAAACAATGCAAAATTCACAATCATCTTCATTTGCAGAAGTATCACTGGAGAACAGAAACCAATGTGAAACCCTTAGGCAGGGCCTTCATGAAATGATTTTGCATGGAATAAGAAGAAAACAAACAGACAAAGCAGCATACAGACCAGTTAAAATCTTGGAGATCCATCATATGGACCCACAGAGACCTCGGGAATGTATTTTTGTGCAGAATCCCTGTACCTGTTCACAGCACAGGGCCCTGTGACCTGATTTTTGGAAGCCTGTATCTGAGGCATGTGATTTGATCAGCAAATAACAATTGAGCTGCTATTTTTAAGAGAGATTTTCCCTGTACTGAGGATACCTCAGAAGAATCTTAGCACTGGGCTCATCAGTGTTTTTCCAGAGGTGGTAGAGGCTACCCTAGTCTCCTGCAGAGCTGGAGTGATTAGTGGAAGGATTCACTGTTTCTGTTGGGCAAAAGAGTCACCAGATATCTGAGTCCTCTGTTCCACCCCCTCCGAGACCATCTCTTTCCTTCACCATTCCCTCCAAATCATTATTTTGCTCTTCAAGGACTGAATCATGGCTCCCTGCCTGTGTCCTTGTTAAGATCTCAGCTAGAAAAATGCTTTTGCTTAAGAAAATAACATCATGGGAAAGGCCATGGCAACACAAACACTTGTTTTGCCAGAACACATTTATACTGGATGGGTGGGTAGTTCAGATGGTCATGAACACTCCATAAAGATCATTTTTCTAGTAATTCCCCAAGGCACTTCCTTCAGAAAAACTATTATAGAGAGACAGGCATTTCAGTGGAAATTGCCAGACTTAAAACAAATATGATTACCTCCTTTTCATAGTTTTTTCCTGTCACCTTAGAAATCTAGGGAAGGCAGTTTCTAATGTAAATAAATTGGATTGTATTATGCCTTTTCAAATCTTTAGTCTTTTCTAAGTTTTATTTTTGCATCCAAAATCCTAATAACAGCCTGTAACACATTTACATTCCTGCATTCTTGCATTCCTGCCTCTGTTTTGTTGGGTACACAGTATTCCTTCTCCTTTTTTTTTCCCCCCTCTCTCTCCCCTTGGTAATATGACCATTCTGAGTTTTTCCAGATTTGGAAAAACAGGGATGTTTTCAGCCTTCAGTTAGCGTTTAAAGAATGAGAAAAAAAAGGCACCTCTGGCCTTCAGGCATGAATTTAAAACATTAAACTGCATGCTGAAAGAAGCAATGTGAAATCTAGGATGAGGAAGTCAAAACTGTCTAAGAAATTTCACAGATTGAGAGAATTTAGGGCCACGATGAAACAATAGCTCTCTTAGTCTGACCTCTGTTTGTCAAGGCAATTACATTTTACCCATTTATTACTACACTGAGACCCAAAATTCTGTTCAGCCAAAGCATTGCTCCCAGAAAATTACACTGCTTTGAAGTGAGAACATCAAGAGGAAGAAAATCAGCAACTTCATTGACACCTATTAATCATTTACACCATTAAATAGCACGTGCAGCTTTTCACTTGAATTGGCTGGTTTCCTCCTATTGCCCTTGGTTCTCATTTTTTCCTCTTTCTGCAATATCAAAGCGTCTTTGTGTTGTGATAACTTCACACAAAGGAATTGCTTGTGAACTCATATACTCATCTTTGGTCCACAGGTATCTTCAAACTGCATCAAAGTGTGCTCCCCAAACTGCTGTGCTAGATTTCATGCCACTTGAGGTACCAAGCTTTTCTTAGGAGGCTCCAGCATTACCTCTTCCCTTGATCTTCACAATCGTACATCTCCTGGACACGGGTGCTCTGGTCCCCTTCACACAAACAGGCCCAGCAAGCGATCTGTTTCCAGTTTTCAGAATCCCAAGGGAACCTCAAGGCACTCCCTGCAAAACTACAGCTGAAATGACATTTTACACCTTAGGAAATAGTCAAGGTGCAAAGTATACACCCCTTCCATGGATTTTAAAACATCACAGTTCTTCATTTAGACAACCTAAGAAATACAGTGTATATTTTTTTTTACTTGTTATGAAGAGATGCCGTACTGTCTGGAGCTATCTAGAACCCTGCTCTTGAAAGCTCCCTCCAAAGTCTGTCCTGTCCAGCTCACTTGCTCAGATCTTATTTCCTGCAGATAATTCAGACCTCCCATCCTGTATCTTTAGTTCCATCTTATAGAAAGTCCTTCCATTTCTTTCTATAGTACTCTTATGTGTTTGAAACTTCTCCACTTTATATATCCATTTTCAGAACTTGGCTTCTTTGGTTTTTCATTGAAGTTTCATTCTCCTGCAGAAACATTTGGAGGAAAATGTTCATCTAACTGCCTTGCCTAACTGCTTGGTCAAACTGTAAGATTTAAAACATTTAATTCTTAATCTCAGACAGAAAAACTTTCTCAGCAAATGTGGATACACATTCATGCACAGGTATGAAAAACACACCTAAACATCAAAAAACCGGACAAAAATATTTCCATTACAAAGATAACATTCCCTCAAATATCTCAACTATGCTTACATTCTCTGATCAAGATAACCTTTTATCAGCTCTGGAACGATGAAAATAGAAGAAGAAACACTTCTGTAAAATCACTTTAGCTCCTGATCACGCAAAGATGTGCCAAACCTGTCCATGAATTGAGTGGGAAGCTCACGGTACCTCAGACAGTGCCTCAGGACAGGTCTGAGAGAGGAGGTTCTGCTGCCCTATTCCATCCCTGCTGGCTCTTGATGCACAGCATGGGTCCTTGTCATTTCACCTGCTTAACAGCTTGTGCCATACATCTGCAAATAACACACTTTTCCTGCAATCTGTCACGGTATTTAAGTCTGCTAGGAAGACAGAAGTGTCTGCCACAGGGATGGAAACAAACAGCAAGTTGCTATGTCCTGTTCAAAACAGATCAAAAACCCCCAGCTCTTTTAAAAGATACTCAGATTGAAATGTCACAGAGCTGGGCTTTGACATATTGTGAGTAAAAGAAGGAAGCAGTGAAAAGGCTGGCAGAACAAACATGGGCACGCAGCAGAGAAAATGTTGTCTTGGCATTGGGGATGTGAAAAGTCATTGTGCAGAGAAGGCCAAATTCCATGTTTAATGAGTGCTTGTCTGAGTTGAGGACCGTATGATACACTTCATGGACAGCAAAGCGTGCCCTGCTATCAGTGGGGTCCAGGCACTCAGCTCCAGAGCACAGCCCATCCTTCCGTACTGTGGGAGCTCACTCAGGCTGACGACCACCATGATTTCTCAGCTGAGGAAGCATTCCCATCTTGGCTTTCACGGTTATTTCTGCACTTGGATTTTCCTCTTGACAGTTTTCCTTTTGTTGCTATTCACTTCCCTTCCTTTTCTGTCTTTCCCTTCCCTTCCCTTGGAGTTTTCCTCCCCGTAATCGTTCCTCTTTCTTCTCATGCTTAATTCTAATTGCCTCCAATCAAAGTTTTGCTAAGCGTTCCAAGTCATGTCATTAGATTTTAGAGTAAACTGTTCAAAGACAACTGATGTCATTCAGAATATTATTTCAAGTTGTCTATTTGTAGAGTCCTGAAGAAAATGCTGCAAAAATTTACAATGAGTTCATGTTTAGAATATTGTAATGGGTTTTTTCTCTCCAGGGAAAGTGATGGGTGTAACCAGTGTAGCATAAGCTATTCCACAATAATTGCTCTTAAATAACTAGTTGCAGCTTTTAGAATAGCTCAGAAATAGCTCATGCCATGTATCATTCAATTTTCTGGTGTAGACAAAGGCTTTGTACACAGGACAGCTTGGCACATGACCTGCTTTAACGCAAACTTCACTTCTGGAGAATCTGGACAAACCATGGGTTTGTGCAGTACATCAAATGGGGAAAATGGAAACACTCCACAGACTCAGACAGGTCTTTTCTGGTCTCTGTTTTCTATGAACCACATTGTTGGCTCTCCTCTGTCCCTAATTGTTGTATTATGATCTTTCTGGCCTCCAGCTCTTTATTCTAATGATTAAACAAGACTAACATTTTTTTGAGGTCATAGTGATAATACGATAGTCCCTTTGAAGGGATTCAGTAAATGTAATACAGCAGTAATGCACTGTGATATCATCAGAACCTTAATTTTGACTTTTGGCAATATTATCACCGACAAAACTCCAACTGCTTTAAAAAACTTTAAATATATAGTGGGCAGAAGAACCACCAATGAGAATCAAAACAGGTTTATAAAGCACAACTCACTCAGCTTCCTTTCTTGAGCGCACTGGGCAACAACTAAAAGGAGTGCAGCTGTTAAATGATTCTCAGAATAATCCCTCCTGTCTAAGATGGCCATCCAGAAGTAGCTCCCAAAAGAACTCAGATAATTCTGACTCACTGAGATTCCTGGTAAGCAACTGGCTTTTAGTAGTTACGGCTGGCCATGTGGGATTGACTCCAGCATTCTTAGGCACCTATGTGGAGATCAAAATAAACCATTTTTTGACAGTGTTTGCCTTCTCTCATGGACCATAAAGAATCTGAGAACACCAGCTTAGATTTACTTGACTATTTTCAAACATTTAAAGATAGGTCAGATCAGTTCCCATGCCCAGAGCCTGCTCTACCTTTGAATTACACATATGCTAGATTGCTAAACAGACCCTCTCCGGATAATTCATATGATTAGACCACACTAGGACAGGAAAGAAAAAAGAAAGGAAAAAAGAAAAAAGAGAATGATTATGGGACAGTGACTTCTGACACAGACCCAGGAAGAGGTGGTTTGTCTCAGAAATATCAGTGACTTTTGCTGGTGGGACACCTTCTGTCCTCTGTCCTGCATCTCCCATGCCATAAGAAGCTGTTAGTTTGGCTCAGTCATGGTCCCAGCTCTGCTTCGACACCAGTTTTGTCTCCATAGGGCTGCAAAGTTCTGTTTCACCTGTTTGGTGGGTAGTAATTAGTTCATCTGCATTCACCTTCCAAGGTTACATTAGGAGAACAAAGCTAGCCCAAGTGTTGACACAATAACTATAAAAGTCATGTTTCTTTTCCTCTAGAAGTCATCCACAGATGCAGAAAATGACAATGTGAATATGCAATAGGGGGAAATGACAATGGATGAGAAATGTTGAGCAGTTATATCTGAGCTCAGCATGAGAAATTATGAGGAAAAACCCAGTGTAAACTGGGTGCGTGTCTTGTGTGCCTGCCTGCATGCTGATTGCTGGGGAGGGAGATAACAGCCACTGAAGCTTGCAGCAGAATTTTGAGGAAAAAATTATGAAACCTGCAATGTGGGCTCTTCCCAGCTTTCTGTCCAACCCCAGAGCAATGCATCGAGTGGGATATGCCAGACTGTCACAAGGACAGTTCACAGAAGGAAGGTCACACTACAGAAATCAGCTGAATAAATATATGCCCTGAAGCAGGAGGCAACAAAGCAGCACAGGAGGCAGCACAGGTGTTGGAAGGATTTAAAGCCAAGGAGAAGTGACAATGTATAACCAAAACTGATAATATGAAAGTGGCTAAGGACACATATCAGAAAAACATTTTGCCTCATCTTGGGTGTTTTTAGTGAAGTAATAGAAATCTTCATGTGCAATTTAACACTGTTAATTCTAGCACAATAACGGCATAGCTTGTAAGAATCGAGAGCAGTCAGGAATTAATATGACACTATATGAGCTGTTTTTCCTCTCTGACTGTTGAGATTGCACCTAGATCTTGCTCTTGCACACAGAAGTCCAAAACACATGGAACTGTAAATTTTAAATTTAAACACTAGATGGCTCCGTTGGCTTTTTAAATACAGCAATTTCCCAAGCCTGCACGAGATTTGAAAAGTAAATACCGTCCAGAGTTGTATTCCATTGACAGTCACTATGGATGATGTAACTTTTCACAGAATCACAGACTGTGCCGAGCTGGAAGGGACACACAAGGATCATCAAGTCCAACCCTTAGCCCTGCACAGGACCAGCCCCAAGAGTCACACCAGTGCCTGAGAGCATCATCCAAACACTTCTTGAGCTCTGTCAGCCTTGGTGTGTGACCACTGCCCTGGGGAGCCTGTTCAGTGCCCAACCACCCTCTGGGGGAAGAACCTGCTTCTAATATCCAACCTAAACCTCCCCTGACACAGCTTCAGGCCATTCCCTCAGTCCTGTCCCTGGTCACCACAGAGCAGAGATCAGTGCCTGCCCCTCTCTGGGAAGTTGTAAGTGCAGTGAGGTCTCTCCTCAGTCTCCTCTTCTCCAGCTGAACACACCAAGTCATTCCTCATGTGGCTTCCCCTCGAGGCCCTTCACCATCTTATCTTCATTGCCCTCCTCTGAACACTCTCTAACAGCTCAATACCTTTCCTATGTTGTGGTGCCCCAAACTGCCCCAATAGTGCAGGTGAGGCCACCCCAGCTCAGAGCAGAGCAGGACAATCCCCTCCTTCGCCCGGCTGGCCATGCTTTGCCTGATGCCCCCAGGACAGGGTTGGCCCTCCTGGCTGCCAGGGCACTGCTGACTCACATCCAACTGGCCATCCACCAGCACCCCCATTCCATGGGCCCTTTCCAAGGGCCCTTTCCATGGCCCTGCTCTCCAGCCCCTCGTTCCCCAGTCTGTCTGTACATCCAGGGCTGCCCCATCCCAGGTGCAGAATGTGGCACTTGCCCTTGTTGAGCTTCACATGGTTGGTGATTGCCCAGCCCTCTGATTGTCCAGGTCTCTCTGCAGGGCCTCCCTGCCTTCCAGGGAGGCAACAGTATGGAGCCCTGCAGAACCCCACTGGTGACAGGTCTCCAGTCTGATACTACACCTTTCACCATTACCCTCTGTGCCTGACCTGTGAGCCAATTGCTCACCCACCACATGATGTGTTTATCCACTTTTTCTAGAAATTCTTTATTGTGAGTGATCACACAGAAACAGAGATACTATTAAAAAAACTCCAAACAAAACAAAGCAAGAGAAAGAAAAGTCTCCAGCCTTTGACCAACATGGAACTGAAAGACAGTGCAAGGGGCAAAAAGGCTTTCAGTTTCTTCATTGTTTTACTTAATTTTCACAGTTAATTGTGCCCACAGAATGCCTGTGTAGTGAGTAAGGATGGGAAATGAAAGCTATGGATTCTGGCCTCTTGCATGAAGAAAGTTAGAAAAAGTGGTTTTAAGCTGTTGATGTGCTCTTCCAACTCTTTGTGCTAGGCTGTGTCCCACTGGCAAAAGGAAAAGTCACGGAAGGACCTGTTCCTTCCTACTGCACTGCAAAATGCTGAAAAATTGTCCTGAAGGTTTATTCTTGGATTGTGTTCTTCCAAAGTGATCATCCCAGAGCTGGCTGAGTGAACTGACAGTCAGATACATTCTTCTCAAGAGAAGAGAACCAAACCAGCCGTGACTTTGGGCAAAATGGATCCCACATTACCAGTCAGCAAAATTAATGACTGATTTCATTTGTGACTGTGAATACATTTTATATGTCTTTCGGGGGTGTTGCAGGCCAGTCCTTTCCTCTCTAGTCTTTAGCCACAATTAACATATTTCCTTACATCAGAAAAGACAGGGATGTATTTTTTCTTTAGCAACTTTGCAACTACGACCCTGGCCATGGCCATAAAGGAATGTTTTTGTTCTTCCCTGGAGCATGATTTTCACCTGTAGAATTCATCACTGGAGTAGTCCTTGCAGAGTATTTTGGCAAGCAACAACAGCTATGTTGTGTATGAACAGATTCAGTGCGTTATGAACAGTTAAAGCATATCTAGAAAAGCAGAGAGATACAACGTATATGAAGCGTACTCTTGCTCTTTTACCAAATATCCAGTTTCAGTACCAGATTACTAATTCAATGTTTGCATACAGCAAATGTACCTTTCCCCATTGTTTTGGAATAGCAGATAAATAACAGTTTAAAATTTATAAATATATATATATTACAATCTGAGTTTTGAAGAAAGACTAAATTGAAGTAAAAAAACTCTGAAGTTGGAGAAATATCAATTTGATAGTCTCTTTTAAAATTATCTACTAATTTAAGTTCTAGATTCCTCTGATATTTCTGTTTTGCAAACAGAAGGTTGTTGAAACTCAGAAACTAAATAATAGGGAAGGCAGGCACTGAGTTTAACAGCTCTTTTTCTCTTCCACTTTTAACTAGATCTGAGCAGACTGGCTGTTCCCCTACTCCCTGCTTATGCCCACTGGACTGTACAGGAGACAACAGGAATAAGCCACTCAAACAATGGACTAACCTAGCAGGTCACCTTTCATTTCATACTTGTTTTCATCTGCTCCAGTCTCTAGTGGCTCCCTGAGTCTCAAAGAGATTTGTCCATGCTGGAGCTATTCCCTGTGGAAATCACTTCCTTTCACCTACATGACCCAGCAAAGACTTTGTTGTGTACAGAGACCATCCACACAGATCCTTTGTCTCTCCACGGCAGCACAAAATGCCTGAGTGTGGTAACCTCCAGCACATTCCTTTGGCTTGACAGCCATGGCTGTGACCTGTCTAAGCAAGAGTTAGAGGACACCTCAGTATGTACTGGGAGCAGACACGACCTTACGCTGGCTGCAGTCTTAATCAGCAAAAGCAAAAAGCTCCAAGAGCTGGGCTATATCTGGTCATACAAGTTTTGGATCAAAGCTGGCTCACAGCCACCCCCCTGCTCACAAAGCACAATGAAGCTGGAGAACAAGCTCACTAGCACAGGATGTTGTGGACACCAAAATAGACAAAGCTGAAAAGGGAACTGGACTTATTTTTGGAAGACGTTCACTGACTGATGACAGTCAGTTAGGACAGTCCAGGTTCCAGGTCCAGTTCATAAAGATTGTAAAGCAATACAGGTGAGGCACAACAGGAAAAGGGTTGCTCTGTCTTTCACACTATCTATCAACTATTGTTTGTGTTCGTACAGGATTTTCCTGATAGGGCTGGCTGGACGTTAGCAACAAATGAAAAAGGGAAGGGCTATGAAGGTGTATGGTCAAAAATGTCCCAGTAGAGAACCAGAGCAAAGCCCTGAGCTGAGCACTCCTTTATACCAGTCCTTCAAAGTGCCCATGGAATTCAAGGCCTTTCTACAGAGAAAAAAGGCTAAAGAAAAGGGTAAAAACCAAACCCAGATCAACAAATCAACCAACTAAACCCCACAAACAAACAAACCGCCCACCCACCCCAACTTATAAGGGTCACTAAACTAAGAAGGAAAGATGTGCAAAGTGGCAGGATCAGAAATTAGTATAGTGGGAACTGAGTGAGACATCAAGCACAGAAGCCCTTACAGCCTCTTCTGCTCCCTGAAAGTGTCCCAAGAGTACAGCACCTGATGATGCTCTGCTCCCACACAAGAGGGCCAAAGAACAGCAACAGCCCCCACCACCTCCGGAATCTCTCCTAATATCTCCTAGAGACAGAGTTCTGATCTACGGGGGGGTTTTTTCTAGCCCTGATGACGCTTAAGTGATTTGGAAATCTGTCTTTGGACACAGTCATTGGAATCAGGTCCTCTGATTGTGGCAGCAGCTGAAACAGAGTTCGAGAGACACAGAACTTTCTAATTTCCCTCTGTCCACACTGAATGAACTTCACCCTGTGCAGTTGCTGTGAATCAGTAGTCTTTCTTAGGCCCTCAGAAAAGGGCACAAATACGACTTAGGTATGTGTGCTGTTTATTGCAATAGAGGGGAGTGTCCTCCAGGTTAAGGAAGAGGCAGGTGTTTCACAAAACAAGAGCCAGGGCAGGTCACTTCGGAGCCAGACGGGGAGATCTCTAATACGGCGCACCCCGCCATCCCCTCCCTTAAAGTCCAGGCACTGGTGGCACAGGGGAGGCTCCTGCAGGAGCGGCTGTTACGTAAGGTGAAATCTGCATTCCTTGCGTAACAGTGCTCTTTACATAAGCCCGGCCCCGGCCCGGCCCCGCGGGAGCGCAGCGAGCATCCCGGCACTGCCCTGTCGGCAATGAACGTGCTGCTCCCTGCCCGCAGCCCGGGCGAAAATAAAGCGCGAAACGGCACGGGCTGCCGAATCCCACAGCTGACGGTTTAGATGTAAAGAAGACAGGGGCTTTGTGAGCCATTTGGCATCTCGAATCATAGAATCATCAAGGCTCGAAGAGACCTTTATGATCACTCAGTCCAACCATCAGCCCAGCACTGCCACTACAACCCCCTAAACCACTAAACCCCATCGCCCAGCGCTGGATCCAGATGCCTCTTGGACACTCCGGGGATGGCGACTCCATCACCCTCCCTGGGCAGCCTGTCCCAGTGCCTGACCACCTGAACAGTGGAAAAATAATAAGCACGGGCCTGGCTACATAGCCAGATTGTTTCTCACACAGATTGGATAAAATAATAAAGCAATTCCCACTCCCCATCTGTGTGAAAAGCCTACGTTTCTACATGAGAATACAAAGATTCTGTGTTGGATTCCTTGCCAACTCTACCTGCTCAATGCTACACAAGCAACATGGAGAAGGTTTTTTTGGGCTGTAAATGGCCACTAGGAATCCCCATGTACAAATGAACTCCTGCGTTGGAGGCTGCAGGGTTTCACTCACACTTGTGAGAGATTTGGAAAATATGCTTGTAAAACTGAGAGCAGGTGGGGGATACACTGGGGACAGGGAAGAGTGCAGTTCAACATGTGGTCCCAAGTTCATTTAAGGATACATGACCTTTGGGCAGTGTCATGTCCAAACCATTATCTTGCCTTTCCCAGTTTCTGGGCAGTTATGGGCTCCATCTGCACCACACAGATACCTGTTATTGGAGAAGGAAACTTACAACATGAGGGCCAAAGAACCCAGATGCAAACCCTTAGTAAAATGATCACAAAAACCCCATAATGGCCACCTAAAAGTAATACAAATGCAGAAAGGAGTAGCACTTAATGGAACTATTTGCATTTCCACTGCAAACATAATATGTAAATCAATTCTAAACATACAGGTTGAATTCCAGCACCAATTTTTGCAAAAATCAACTAATTCAGAATATTCTTTATTTTAGGGGTTTCCAAAATAGACCACAGAGTTCCCCTCTGTGAGCTGTAATTACACTGTTCCATTATTTATCATGCACTGGCAGCGTCTAATTTATTAGACCACTGCTTGCTGAATATTTTATTTTATATGCATTCCAAGCAAAGAAAATTCCTCTTAGAACAAAGCTGAGTAAAACAGCATTACACATCAGAGTGGTGGTTAAAAAGTATTTTTACTGCATTGCACATAACAGATGTGAAATGCAACTTTCAGAAAATTCTCTGTTTTATAAATCAGATTTAAGGTCATCCAGCTACACACACAGGTTTGTTTAATGCAGTCAGATCTCTCCTGCTTTGAACAGTTCCAGAATTTCAGATAAATTATGTATAAAGTCAGAGCAAGGCAGTCTTCCTTCGAGGGTAACTACTTGCAAAGTTCAAGCTAAGTAGGTTTCAGGCAACCTGGTTTTAAACAAGCATTTTCATGGCTGTTGTGACAAAGCAAGGCAGTTAGCAGATGCCAGCAAAGAATTTGCCAAGTAGCTGGAAAGAAAGCTTGCCAAATATCCAAATGACAGCTTACAATTCCAAACACACCAAAACGTCCCATCTTGCTTGTAAACCTTTCTTGTGCAGCAAAGTATTACAGTATATTCCATTTACAAACTCATGGAAAACTTCTGTTATGCTGTTTCAGAGACTCATCATTAGGACTGTACAGATACTTTCCCAGTTTATTTTTAAAGCAGTGGCTGAACGGTCACATCCTTTTATAATTTCTACCGTTCCCACTTCCAGTTCTGGTTTTAAACAAACAGATTTATATTTGCATACAATATGTATTTTATTTTATAATAACATACTACAGGACACTTATACTCACAGGTATCCTTTCAGAAGGGAGAATGTCACTTGGCTGAAAAATCCCGAGAAACTAAATTCTAAACCTGCTCTCAGCTCTAATGCAATTTTAAAAACATTTTGCACTTTATGTAAACGTAGCTGCATCTTGTATGCATATATTGTGAACACAACAACTGCACAAGGTGGAGTTTATGAAAAATTGGCCCAATCAAGGTTTCTCCTCCTTGTTGCTGCTCTCACATACCTTCTGGAATGGCCTTGAGCAATCTCCAAAACATAGAAAATTTGCTGCTTATATTTAGAGCATGAACCAAACTTCTAGATTTTCAAATTCCTCTTTAATTCAATACTGAGAAAGACCCAATCATTTTACCAAGGGTTCTTAACTGCTCTAATTCAATTACAGGACTGAATACTCATGTTCCCAAATAATTTCTCCAAGCTTTATGAAAAGCAGTGGATAAGAAAGAAAACATTTTTTGATTTATTGACTTTATAAACCAGAGAGCTATGATACACTTTGTATAATTTCCATCATTCAGTGAAGTAATTTTCTCTCTGTTTGGATTATTACGATTTTCTATATTATTTTGTTTAAAAAGTTGAATCATTCTTCCTTTATAGTGGAGAGTATTTGATAATGTGATTCGACTACATTTCACATTTGGCACAAACCTCCCCTCTGGCTTTTGGAGATAACTTCATTTAACCATGTTTTTTTTTTTTTTTTGCTGTTGGAACATCAGTAAGTCTTCAATAAGTAAATGCATGTGCTCCAAGCATATCATTAACTGAACTGATTGAAGATCAGAAAAGGAAGTACTAGGTCTAATATCGCTTAGGTGCCACTAATGGGTACATTATAGATTGAAATATTTCATTTAATCCATTAGTTGTTTTGTTGTTATCAATATCACAGTCAGTTATATGAAGCTATCTACAGAATGAATTCAGACCCCATTGGCTTTTCAGGCACCGTTCAAATGAAAGCAGTATGTTATTACAGCTGAAACAATTGCAAGTGAAAATGAGAGACCATTCTGATGAATACGCATTCCAGCTCTAATCATCTCCCAGACAAGATCTGCCTGTTTCTAAAAATAATTGTTAGGAATACAGATGTATATTTAGGGCTTTTTATTTATTTTATTCAATTGCTCAGTAAACACTGTAATTTAAAACTTTTATTGCATTTCCTTTGGTTAAAAAAATCTGACTGAAAAAGAGCAGTCCGATGCCATATGTGCTGGAATAACCATACTGTCACCAAAAGAGTGATCTCTAAATAAGGCTTAAAACAAGTTGGAGACATAATGGAAATACAGATTTTTGAAAAAAAAATAAAAAAGATATGATTAGCTGTAACTTTGTGGTGAAAGGAAGTGGATAATTTTTTTTCTTATATAGCAAGATTAAAAAGATGAAAATAAATGCATTTTTATACAGTGCAAAATTTATCTGAGTGAACTGGTGCTTGATACACAAAAGAAGTAAACAAACACCCAGATGGCTTCAGAAAGTACTGACATTTTACAATGGGAATCACAACCCTTGAAATAATCCTGGAGACACTTGCACTACTTTTAGTATGGTGTATAAAAGTACAACGTACCGACAAACTGGACTGGCAGAAAGACTCCTTCATGGGGCAGACAGCACGTGTTTAACAAGGTGTCAACTGGAATCACTGACGTGTCCTAAGTCTGGATGCAAAATGTAATGCTTTAGGTTTTGAAGGTGCCAGTGGACAAGAACAACATCATCTGTGTTGAAAATATGCTATTTCATCGCTGTCAGCTTAATGTTACTTCCATTCCCCAAAGATATTTGTGAATTGTTCATTATGAGAGCAGAGATGGGACAGGAAACTGGACCCATCAATCAAATGTATGTTCTGAACACAGCTTGTAAAATAACTTACCACAGTAATTGCTGGTGCAAAATGTGAGAGGACTTGAAGTATTTTCTTATTATTACCATTAGCCTCTTCTTACAATTCATCCTGCTCTTATTACAAATCTTAATTTTCTTATTTTCTTAATTATTCAATTACTGTAGATGCATTTACTAAGTTATGAACTCAGTTTGCCTTTAACAGTTCCCAACTTGTTACCAGGGGAAAGTTCATTTAAATATTCATGGTTACCTAGAATAAGTGTCCTATGTCCTTACAGATTTACAGTTCAGTGCTCATGGAAGCCTTTTCTGTATTAAGGCATCTCTAAGGTCTCCTTTCTGTGTGAGTTCTCTGGCTTCCATAATATATGAACTCACACTGCAAGGTTTCCTTCACTCGGGGCATACAGAGCTGCCCCTTTTCATGAAAGAAGACTGTAGAAACACAGTTATCTCAGAGACCGTTATTTTTGCACTGTGGCTGGCAGGAGGCCAGCACAAGAGGGAACTATTCCAGGCTCTTGCATCCCACAGAAGACAGATTAAGTCAAGTGTGGAGGCAAGACCCGTTTGCCAAGCGGAGAAGAGGAATCCAAGAAGCCGTGGGATACCCGAGTCCAGCAGGCAGGGCACAGTGACGATTAGAGGGACACCAAGGAGCCCAAATTGCCAGGCAAACCGCACTGGCAGCAGGCGAGTCTGGGCAGGTGCAGGGAGAAAGGAAGCAGCACTACCAGCTCAGCAACCAAGGGGTGTCCCGGAAGGCCCGCAGCAACAGGTGTTCTTTGCTCACATATCAAGTACATCAAGTGGGCAGGGCAGCCGTGAGTCAGACCCACAGACACTCACAGCATGTGGTTTTCCGGGCAGCATTGACTTGTCTGGGTGTAGCCGGCAGCAGCTGATGAAGACATCCAGTGACTGTGGGAGAAACACGTACACAAAGCGTAAGTCATTTTCCCAAGCGAAGAAACAATGCCTGGTTTGTAGTATTAATACTATTTTTGAATACTTCTTTTTGTTATTACGGCTGACTCATTTCCAAACGCTTTGGATGGGTACCTGTCTCATACAACAGCTGGGGCCATAACCCTTAGCCTTTTTTAGGATGGTGATTGTGCTGGCCCCAGTGTAAAGAGTCAAAATATCCGGCACTCTTTGCAACTCAGGCTTTGCTTGATCACGTCCTTTCTTTTCACTTCCCCTTCTTCACCAGTTGTGTGAAGTCGGGGGGTTTCCGAAGGGCCCCCTGAGGTTTGTGAGTGGAGCATTTCTGTGCTTACCAAGCTGGGGACACACACACACACACACACAGAATTGCCTGGTCCCTCACGTTCTGGGAGATCTACCTTAATCCTCACTGTCTTTTTACACAAAGCACCTTGTTTGTCACCCACGGCACTCCCAGTGCTTCCCTGCGTTGTAAAGACGCTTTTATATCTAAATATCTTCGGATTGAACTCCCAAGCATTGTAACCCAAACTCACCCAAAAACGTCCCTAAAATGTTCAGCTTTGGGGCCCGGCGCCTCTCAAAACAAGGTTAAAATATTTCACGTGTTCACATCCTCATTCCTGCCGAGTCACGCTGGTATTCAGTGGCAGCTCTTAGCCTTGGGCTATTCCCCACCAAGTTCGGGGTTCTGGTGTTTGGTTGGGGTTTGTTTGGCACAGAGGAGGCCCTGGCCCGCCGTGCTCGGGGACAGTGGCGCCAGCACCTGCTCCGGAGGTCCAGCATCCCCAGCACATCCCCAGCGCATCCCCAGCTCATCCCCAGCACATCCCCAGCTCATTCCCAGCACATCCCCAGCACATCCCCAGCACATCCCCAGCTCATCCCCAGC